>JAHLSL010000010.1:19554757-19615768 GCA_025920805.1 Petroica traversi
CTGCGAATCACGGTATTCGCAGCAATTTTCTTTGACGACGCTAAGCAGTTTGTAAAAGGAAAGTGAACTATTTCTGCGGTGCACTGCACATACAACTTTAGAAGTGTAAAGGAAAAAGCTCGAAGCAAGCTGATATTCTTTGCATGGTTCTCTGTGCGAGACACAAGGAAGAAAAATTTCCCATTTAGCTTCCGACTGCAAGCGAGGCAGAATGTGGATCTGTTCTATGGCAAGGCTGTACAGTGCGAATCGCTTCTTCGAGCTGCAAATCATAGTATTCGCAGCAATGTTCTTTGACGACGCTAAACAGTTTGAAAAGGGGAAGAGAACTGTTTCTGGGATGCGCTCCACATGCAGCGTTAGAAGAGTGAGGTGAAAGCTCGAAGCAATCACATAGTCATCGCATGACTCTCTGTGCGAGACAAAAAGGAAAACATTTCCCGTTTCGTTTCAGAATAAAAGAGGGGCAGAATGTGGATCTCAGATGTGGAAGGGACTGCATTGTGCGAAGCGCTTCTTCGAGCTGCGAATCACGGTATTCGCAGCAATGTTCTTTGACGACGCTAAACAGCTTGTAAAGGGGAAGCGAACTGTTTCTGGGGTGTGCTGCACATGCAATGTTAGAAGCGTGAAGTGAAAGCTCGCAGCAGGCTTAAATTCTTTGCATGGTTCTCTGTGCGAGACACAAGAAAAATTTCCCGTTTAGCATCCGCTAAACTGCAAGCGGGGCAGGTCTAGGTACTGAACCTACCTCTTGAGGCAGAAGCAATGCAGTGTAAATTAGAGAGGCTTTTGAAAATTTTTTCATTTTTATGGTAATATGTAACCTCTTTCTTCCCTTATACTGAGTTAAACTCACTGAAACATAAGATTTATTTCTGAAGTAATATGAGTTTCCAAGATCTCTAAATTGAAACAAGAGCATGCTTACCAATGAAAGCTATAACATTAAAACAGAAAGGGACGGTAAATAATAGGAAAGAAAATGTTGAGGAAAGAAGGCTGTGGAGTTTATTACTTATTTCTAAGGAACCTGGTTATCAAATTTGACTAGATTCATACTTTTTTTTTTAATGCCTTTAAAAGCTATATTTTAAATAATCCATCATTATTTAGTTATTGATTATGGAAATGCTTCAGACATCCATGTGTCTGAGTGAATAGGAAGGCCCAATGCATAAATTTAGGGGTGTACAAAGCAGCCACCAGAAGCAAAACTGAAGAAGACACAGGTGTGGAAATTGTCCAAGAAGCCACACACTACGGACAGGATCAGAAAGGAAGGATTAATTAAGGCAAGGAGAAATCCAGTGAGGCAGCATTTGTGCAGCTGACTATGGTAAATGAGAAATGGGTCATTGAGGGAACTTTCAATATAATTAAAAATTACAAGTAACCTAATTCAGATAACTATGGGTCAAAAATTCATGATTGTACCACAACTGCTGTTACTTGATACATAATTTGATTACAGGTTGGAGATGCAAGGCTGTTTTTAAAACATTTCAGTTCTTCAGATTAATGCTGTTAATCACTTTTCCCACTACTCTTTTGGATCTGCTGAGTTAGAACACTTTTATGGCACTAATGATTCTACACCTCAAACTGATAAACAGGGTGCCTTCCAAATACATGTTTAAATCTGTTGGTTAAGCTTTGGTTAGAATGTAAAAATGCAGATTTTACAAAACATAGTACAGAAAAATATATTCCTGGAGAGCAAGTGGGATGGGTGACAGCATGATGTACTGAGAGTGTAATGAAAAGTGCCTGCCTTCTTGGTTTTATATGGGTTTGCTGTCAACAAAGCACAATGAGGAGTTTAATTAGTTATGGGCTTCAAAATAAGGAAGAATTGCTCCTTAGTAATCAATGAATGTAAGACAAGACTTTAATGCAGCACAACCCATTTGGGTATACCCAAAGCAAAGCCACACCTCAGATATTACTTAATAAGGAGACTGAAGCATTGACACCATTGGGATGAGAGGACTTTTGAAGTCTTACAGCACATTTAAGTCCAGGGATTGCAAAAATGCTGGGTCATACTTTTCTGTGTCTGCCCTTTGAATTTTGAACTGTTACTGGAGTACACAACACAGTGTCTCTGTGTTTGTGAGAAAGAGAAAATGTGCTGCAATATTTCATTATTTCTTCTTCACAACTTCATTTCTTTCTCATCATTTCTTCTGGTCTTGCTTCAGTCTAATCAGTGCTTAATCTCGAATCACAGAATATTCTGAATTAGAAGGGACTCACAAGGATCATCCAGTTTAACTCTTAAGTAAATAGCTCATACTGGGATTGAACCTGCAACTCTGGCATTATTAGCACCATGCTCTAACCAACTTTGATCCTACATTAATGTCCTCAAAACTCCTGAGCCAAGTTCAGCTCTGCTCCTCCCTGTGTGCTCAAACCCTCTCCTGTACCAGGAAGAATTACATATAGCAGAGTCTTCTCTACAGTGCTGGGGCCAGGGCTGTGTGTAATGCAAAGAGAAGGGGCAGAAGCAGAGGGTTTGCACAAGCTACTTTTCCTGCTCTCTTACTGATAGGGTTCCAGCTGTAAGTAGGGCTGAGATCTTCCCAATACCTGCACCAGTTCTGATCTGCTGGTCTTTACCACGAGGGGAGTAAGGGAATCCAGACAGTCTCAGGTGGTTGGCTTGCTTTCAGGTTGGTTGGAATGTACTGGAAAGATGAAGCTCCAAGCCCATTTGGCATGTGGAGAATTTGAAGGAATGGCAACGCTTAAGATCTTCAGGAAAAGCCTGGAGGAAGGTGGTGATGGTTTCACACAAGTTTGTCTTCCTTTTGAGAGAATGATAGCTGTAGTTATCCAGGAAGTGCCAGGCAGCAATGAGTGACCCCGGGAACTGTGCAAGAAATAATTCTCCCCATGAGATCCAGCAGCTCTGGATGTTATTGCTATTTGTTCCATTATAGTGTTGCCTTTGGAGTTCAGAACAAAATGTTTTAGCTGAGCAGTGAGTTGAAGGCACAAGGATTGAATCTGAGTATATATTTTGATGTGACATAAAATTAATGATGACATCTAGTAGCCACAAGAGAGTGTACTGCATAATGTTCTTGTTATGATTCTGGACTAAAACTTTTGAAGTTTAGAACCTGTCCCAGAATTTCTTCATGATTTCACAAATAAGAACATTTACCACTCCATCTGCATCACTCCTACGTAACTTCTAATTCTTAGGACAACGGTACAATATTCCCTGCTATGCATGGAGTAGCTAACAGAAGAATTCACTGAACCCACAAAATAATTAAAGGAGCTAACCAAGCCAGTTAAAAAAAAAAAAGAAAAAAAAAAAAAGAAAAAAAATCCAAACAGGTGAACTGCAGTTTTAATCATAGTGAAGTATCTTTGCCTGGACTAGGTACAAATGTTAGGTGTAAAGCCAGTGCTTTGTCTTGAAAAAAACTGAAATAAAGTGCTCAGGACTGGTATCTGGGAAGGAGGGATCTGTGTTCAAGTCTTTATTCTGTCTCAGGTAGGGCAGGCCAGCAGTATGACATGATTGCCACCATTAAGGTTCATGGGCAGGCCATCTCAGCCACTCTTGAGGCTGTTTCACTGCTCATAAATTATTAACTTGGCTGTGAGGTAGAGAACTATTAGCTACCCTCTCTCTTGCTTCATGAATCACTACATGTGTAAATCTTTATGAGGATTTATTCCTTAGGGAATTACTAGAATAGGAAACAAAAGAATAGTCCAGTGGTTGGATATCAGTAGCCAGTGGTGTGAAGAACTGTTGTCACAGGTGTCGCTGAGTTAGCTTTCATGAGTCTAGATGCTTGCTGGTTCTCAGGCACTGTAAAAAGCTCTTGGTGTTAAATGGAATTGTCTCCTAGTGGAGCCCTTATCCCTAAGAATGGTAAATATGTTCCTTATATAATGTATGGCAATACTTAGAGACATTTCTTTACCAAGGAGTTGTCCATGTGAGCTTGCAAAACAGCAGAAGTGAAAACAGCAAAGGATAGATACAGAAGCAGCTGACTGGCATTTCCACACAGAATTCAGACACAATTTCTTTGGCAAACACCTACCTGCAACCTGAAACCCAACAGAGACACCTTAAAACAGCCAGCAGCTAAATGGTTAGGGAGATCATTTAGGTTAAAGCAATGTGCGTTCATATTTCTGTGTGATTAAAATCAAAGGATTTAAATCTGTTTGATAGTAAAGGCCCCAGGCTAAATGGAAGTTTGTCTTTCTCAGTCTCCTTTGCTAATTTTTTTTTGCAGGGATAGAGAGCCAGTGGTTCAATCTATTGCTCACTTGTATGGGGGTTGTGAAAAGGTGTTTAGGATCCATTCCTGTGAATGTTAAATAGTTACACCAAGTGGGACAAGTGTACTGGCAGAGACTGAAAAAGATTCAACTCAAAGTGGGGCTAAGCCTTCAAATCCTGGCCCCAATTCCCAAGTGCTCACCTGCTGAGTAGCAAGTAGCAATTTTGAGAAGGTCAGTGGCCCCTGCATAGAGCATGGAGGCACCTACAAAGAGTTACCACCGGAGAGCCCTGAGCATGCCAGCTACTGTGCAGAGCTGCAGAGCACAGTTAAAGCTCTGCTAGGCTCGGTTAAGTTACATCAGACCTGAATGATCTTTTTCAAAGGATGTAGCTGTACATACAGCTGGAACAACTGTGCAATGCCATTACACAAATAAATGACGTGCAGAAATAGTCAACCTGTGGGTGGGTGAGCAAGTTTCTCACCTATAATCTTCCTCACCATTTGCTTTGCAATAAAAGGGAGCTGTCACAGACTGCCAATGGGAGTTGTGTCTCCCAGCCTTGCCCTCCCTTATCGTATTTCTGAGCAAAGCCAGCTGATTAAGCAGTGTCTGGTGTGACTGACCTTGTGTCTGAGGTCAGTCAGAGACCTGCAGAGCAACCTGTTGATTCACTCTAACAAACACAGGCAGTAACTTTCAAGTTTGCAGCTCTTGATGCCCTCACACAGATGGGCATGGGAGAGTTGCTTTAGGGCTTGGTTTAGATGTCTGTTAATTTGCCATACAGTTCAGCAAGTTGCTGTGGCTCAGGGCAATTTTAGCCTGCGAAATGAGGGAGGATGAAACTCTGCCTGTGCACAGACACACAGGGATGCACAATATGATAGGAGCAGGATGTGGAATGCAATAGGATATGTCTATGAGGAACAGTGAAGTAGAGTGGGGCAAAATAAGATCATGTTGTGAGAACATGTGTTTCTGGAGTAATTCAAACCTTATCAGCACAAGGAAGTATTTGCCAGTGTTACTTCAATGGTATTGCTATACCAGGAAACCCTCATGGCAAGTATAAAGCTCGTATTACTTTCCACAAGGAAATAAAGGCTTATCTTGTTGGAGAAACTGTTGTATTCTGGCCCAACACAGCCTGGCAATCTTGGAAGGAAAAGTAAGACCTGTCTTTATCCTTTCACTTCTCTGTAAGTTCAACTGAAATTGCATTAATATTTCTTATTCTGTAGCTCCCAGGAATACCAAGAGAAGTCACTACTTAAGCTTTGTACAATACTTTCCAAAAGAAGATCTCTAATGCAGTCTGCTGATGCAGTGGTGTGCTGTTAGCATGATGAGAGCACTCACACAGCCCCTTAGACTGCCTGTTGTCTCTAGCTGATGACAGGAGTTAAGGAAAATTAGATGTGGTCTGCTTGGCTGCCAGTTACTCAGAGATAATCTGGTTCCCAACTATTGAATTTCTACAAGGAAAAAAAAAGGTGTTTAATCACATCCAAAGCTTAATCATGCTCATCCTTTTAAGCTCTAGCTAGTGCATGTGGCTGTATCCATGTGGTCCTGTGTGACACACCAGAGGCAGCTTTGGTAAAATCTTTTGGTGTACCAGAAACCCAGGGAATCACTGTCACTGCACAGATACCACAGAACAGTTCCAGTCTTCCTTCTGCTTCTACTGTTCTTTAAAATGCTTAGTTTGCCTGAAAAGGGCACTGTAATGTTGCAGACTGATTTGTTAAAGATAGGTTCTCAGCCAGTATTAGACATCTATGTACAAATTAACCAAAAGACTTCATGATTTGTCTGACCTACTTTCAGAATAAGATGAATTTCCCCTAATGGTGTGTATGTCATTCAGCTGGTTGTACAGGAGGCCCTGGCATTGTGCACATTCAGATGGCAGATGAATCACATCCTACAGGTCTTTACCCACCCTGCACCTAGGCCTCTGAGCAGTCTTCTATGTGGATGCTAATAAAGCAATCACTTTTGCTTTTATTTTAGGTCAGTTTCACATTTTGGTATTCAGGCACTTGGCAGCTGTGTAATGTTTGGTTTGCAAACACTCCCAGGGAAGGGCTCAATCCAAGCCAATTATTTTCTTTACAAAGAGATAAAAACTCAAACATTTTTCTTTACTCTTAAATTTTGTAAAACATTTTTTTTGTTTTTTACCCCAAAAAGGGCCAGGCTCATTTCCTATACCCTCCAAATGTTTAAAGATCTCTTTCCACATTTTACCAAGGATTATTGTGTAGCTCTGTGTTTGATTTTGATGACGGTAGAAGTATTTTTAAAACTCTTCTTTAGCAGCCCCGACACTTTTGAAGCTGGAAAGGGCATGGACACATGCACCCTGTGCATCACAGGCACATGGACTAAGGCTGACCTATTGCTTCCTACGCTGGTATGTCTGAATGATGCACAGCAGCTCTCTGGAGAAGCTGGCTTTGGTTTAAAAACAGCAGATTTCTGAGGAAAGGCACTCCCTTCCAGGTGCTGTGCTGCACTGGGACCCTCACCCTTTGTGCTGCTCTGCTGCTGCGTTAGGAATCTCTGTGCCTGTGCTTTGCCGGGTGATGTAGACATCCAGCAGCCACCCCTGCTTTGTTGCCACGTTCTGAAGAGCCTCCAAAGAGGAATCACAGGAAGTGTTTAAATCCAGCACTGTCTCTGTTTATAAAAGCCAGGTCTCACTTCAGCTGTTTTCCCACTGAGAAGTTCTCCATTAAACTGCCAATCCAGTCTTCATGCTTCCTCCCACTCATGAAAGTCTAGAGATCAAGATAATCTACTTCCAAGATAATGGAAGAATACTAAATATATGCCAGAAACTTGATGGGATAAATGAGCATGTTGTGATTAAAGGAAGTGAATCATATCTTCAAACAATGTAAATTTGTACAAACTTACCTCAGCCAAGAATGTATGCCCACGGTCATATTTTCAACTGGAATTGAAAGTTAACTAATAAATGGGAGGGATTTAGGTAGCAGGTCAGTCAGGCTTGTCCAGTGTTTCTCATGCTGGAGGCCAGGTAGGAGCGCTGGGCTTTTTCCACTTAAGTCTCCTAGTGGTGTCTTACACATTCCTGGTGCAGGAGGGACCCCTTTGGTTTCCACTTCCACTTTTCCTTCTCTGCACACAGAGCAGCTTCTGTATCCACTGAAGCATGAGAGACACCCTGTTATGCAAAGCAGGCACTGGATATGGGCAAGACCACTTACCTGTTTGAAACAGTTTGGTCAGTCTATGCTCTTGCTCAACAAGTGTTTCATCTGGGATGTTCACATTCTCATTTGCACAGTTAATCCAAATACTGGGTAAGGCAGCCCAGGAGCTTCTTCCAGCTCATTGATGAGTCCATCTGTACCCTGAGCAGTTTCTCTTTTTTAATCAAATGGTTTAAAATTAAGTATTTATCTGACTATATAATTCCATACTCTGCTGTTCAAAAGCTGGACAAACCTGTCTTTTTTTTTTGTTTCTCCAGTCCCTCTGAGGTCAGAGATACAACGTAGAGGAGTATATCTGTTTTGATTCTTTCTTAGTTTTCTGTATTTCATGTAGAGACTTTTGAAATGCTTTACTACTCCATATCTTTTGAGCATAGACTTCTTCTGCATAGAACAACAAAGAATGAGTAGAATAAGGCCTGCTGGATGACTCCCAGTGAATAAGAAAGACCAATTCTAGCACTATCAGAGAGGAAGAAAGCAGATGAAAAAGTATCAGCTCAAAGATAATACGGTTAGACACCAAAAGCAAATAATGTCATCTGCATAGATGCTGTTTTCAATTTTTGTTTGGTTCTGTGGTTTGGAGTGTTTTTGGAAATAGATGCATTAGATGGTTTAGACTCTTCTGTTTTTTTCAGCTAAAATGTTTTTAAACTTTTCTTTAAAGATCATTTTCTTCACCGTGTTGGAGAATGCAGAAATCAACATGTTGGGTTTGTTTGATGCTGCTACCACAATAAACAGCAGACTTCTGGCATTATGGAAAGTGCCAATTTAATTGGGAAGATATAATTTTCCATTTTCTGAATCCTTGAAATGTGATTTAAATATAAATGAGAGTCAGACCCAAGGGGATTATCATTTATTAATTTAAATTATCATCAGTGTCTGCGTGGATGCTCTTGTGTCAGTTTCTAAATTATTTTTAAGGTGGATAGATTGGGAAGCAGACAGATAGATGTATGAGCAGGTTAGTGGGTGAAACATGAGCACAGCTCAGAAGTCATGGTTGCCTGAACAGGAGAGCACAAATGGAGGGAGCTGCTGGATGTAGGGATGCCAATTTAGCTACTATGGGCAGTGGTGGGTTTAGATCCATCCCCCTTCTCTTGATCAGCCCACCAAAAGATAGAGCTGTCCCTGGGGCCTGAGATAGGTCCCTGTCCCTCTGCTGAACTACGGAATTGCTGAGAGCTCCCTCACTTGACACAGTGCTGCTTAGGGGAGAAGGCTTTTCATTCAGGGCTGCCCAGGCATTGCAGAGCCACAGAGCAGCTGGGTCCTGAAGGCTGTTCAAGGATATTTTGTGTAATGAGAACCTGGTAATGAGATCATAGAGCAGCAACACAGAGGTGAGGTGAAGTAATGCCAAGGGCAAAGTGCACTGAGGTTGGTGAGACAGTGATGAAATCTAACTCACCCTGTGTTCTTGCAGAGTTTACAAGTGTTATGAAGATGTGTGGCAGTATTTCCCAGCTTTAAATGATGTAGGTTATCCAGGCTGTAACATGCTTTGGTTTCCTTTGAATGATTTCTATAAACAGCTACAAACATGTCTCTCTTTCCCCACTGCTCCAGTTACTGATGCCACACTCAGGCCTGCTGTTACCCCACTGCTTATTGTTACAGGTCTCAGTGGCTCTGAAACAATGACAAAACACCCTGTTTATTGGAGCAGGCATCTTGGACCACATTTTCCATTACCTTCAGTATCACTGTCCTTTCCCTCTCTTTATACATCTTTTGCAGCAGTGCAGCATAATCGTTACCTGATCCAGGCTTTTCCCTGCCCTGGAATTTCTGTGATACTCTGGGAAGAGGGAGTGCTTATGAGAATCAAGAGATGCACAAGCTGTCTTGCTGTTGGGGAAGTCATACGTACTAGGTGTGAATCACTTATGGTGATCTGTGAATGCTGGCTATGCCTGCCTTTGCATTATCACAGAGCTGCCTGCAAGATCTGGCCTGTGTGGTATTTTGTATTGTACTGCTGTTTGTGAATGCTGGGTTATCATGGATTACTTTATTATTCCATGACATTCATGCACACTCCTACAGGCAAAGCCAAGTATTGGATCCTAATTTCTGTTATAAAAGCATGCATGCCTACATGTAAATCTATGGTAAAAAAAGCTGCATTCATACACTAAATCTCAGTTTTCTCTTTGCCTGCTTAACTGGAGGCAGAACATCTTGTGTTAATCTCAGCAATGCCTCGTAGAAAAATGAGTGCAAACCAGTGAACTGTGTGGTTGGCTGGTAGTTTAGAGGTCTGGATTCTGTTCTCTGTTTTCATTTTGACCTGGTGCTTGACCCTGGGACCTCTTTGTTCATCTTGTCTATTCGGATTGATGGGTTTCACTCAAGTCTGTACTGGATGTAAGTACTTGACTCAAGGGAATCGGGGTTTCAGGGTAAGTCTGCATTGCAGTTTTAAGCCGTGTTCCTGCCTGTGCATTTGCCTAAACCCACTACTTCGTCTGCACAAAAATCTTGCTTATGTGGCTTGGATTAAGTGATAAAGCTCAAACTATTCCCAGCTGCTAATCAGTGAATTCCTAAGAGTGCCTTTTGTTATGTATTCTTGGCTTGACAAGAACTGCTGGCTGAAATTACTTGTCTCCCAAGGCACCATCCTGTGCCCCGGGTCACAGGAGCTGCAGGTTCATCCAAGCAAGAGCCAAGTAAGCACAGCAGGCAGCAGCATTATTTGTGAGACACATACATACATTTCTCTACAAGCAGGACAATCTTTGTCATGCAGTTGTGGGCAGTGTAACTCGCTCATGTAGCAAAGTGAAGCATCCTGGTGTGAGGGACTGCAGGAATTTCTGAGCTGTCCCCCTTTCTCCTGCCCTCTCACTCACAGAAGTGGTGGAGGTGCTGTACCAGGTCAGGAGTCCTGCAGAGTCCTTCCAAAATGCTCCCATCACACTGGGACCCACCCCATAGTGAGCCTTTTCCTCATTTTTAGCCTATGTCTGCTAATTAATATGAATTGCTTTAGCTTTGAATTACTTTAGCAAAGAAATATACTGGTTTGATATAAAGACCATTTATCTCACAAACTTTGGGATAGCTGAGTGTTGCAAAAATTAAGTCTTTCACATCCATGACTGGTGCTGGTTTGACTCTTTTCTTGGCAAGGTAGTACAGGAGTTGTTCTTCCATAAATTTCTTAATAGTTTAATAATATTTTAAGAGAATATGATTCACTGCTCTCATTACTAGGCAGTTTTTTTGTCAATAGTCAATAATTATTGCTGGCAAACATCAAGTGTTTCATGTCTGAAAACTAACATTTTTGCTGCCCCCAGTTTCTCAGCTAGTGCTTAAGAATACTCAGTTTGCCTGTGCCAAAACTGTGATTGTTGACAATTTTGCTGATGAGATGTAGGAAGATCCACCTGAACACCTTTATTTGTCCACTTGTTACTGCTTCTTTACACCACTAAATATGGACCCCAAAAATTCAAGACACAGATCTGATCAGTGATATGTTCTATCCAGGAGACAAACATCTGTAATTCACCAGAATACATGAATCACTCTTTTTAGCCCACTGGATTATAATTTAACCTTTATCTGGGAGTGTGAACCAGGAATCTGAACGATGACCAGATGGTTAAGGAAAGTAAATGGTGTTTCCTCATTCCTTTCAAGTGGTTGTGCAGAAAATTGGTATTGTAGTTCTTGTTTAGCTTGTGTACTCATAAGCCCTTCTCCCTTTCTTGCTCTGAACCACAGTTCATGTGGTACTACCAGCACTATTAAAAATTAGATTATCCCAAAGGACTGCTTCTCCAGGTACAAGCTGGAGAAGCAGCCAAAATCCTTTACCTCAGAGTTAACTGGCTCCTGAATGGTGCATTCTTAGAGCGTGGCAAATTGCGAGAAAGAAACCTACCTAAAAATATCTGTCAAACTGTCCATCAGGTGCCCTTTATTTTGTGGGTGCTTGGAAGAACTAATGGTTCAAAACAAGGTTCAGAAAATCAGATCATGTTAGTCGTAACTTCACATCAGTGAGGTTAGACCTGGGGTTCCTGTTTCTTGTCTTTTTCTAGGTCACAGAGACTTTTGTGGCTGGGAAAAGCCTGAGATCTGTTCTCTGAATTGTTTTTCATTACATTTATGTGCAGTCTGAGACTTTTGTAAAACTAATTTTCCAGGTGCTGAGAATTTTTTTTTTTTTTTTATTGTCAGTGCTGCAAGTACACATTATTTCCTGGTCTGTAAGTGACCTGAAGGCTGCAAAGTCAATATTACAGATAGGAGTAAGACTCAGAAATTCTGTCTGTATGACAGTTCTTCCAGTCTTAACTATTGCTTACTCAGTGATGTTTTTTGCAGACATATGCTATCCAGATTTCTTTAAAGACCAATATCATGACAAGTATTTTTAAAATCATTAGTCCATTCCTATGCCTTGAGACTCCTTTTAATTCTGCCTTATAGGCCAGATAAATTCTAATACCCAGACAAGTTGTTCACGGGAAGAAAAACCCTCATTAACCTCAAATTAGACCAAACTGATGAGATTTTTAGTTACAATTATAGCAGTGAAAGCTAAGTTACCATCAGATGATGTTACAAGTACCTGGCAGAGGGAGGTGAGATTCACCCAGTGCAGACACACCTGAACAAGATACTAAGTGCCCATGATAGTTAATGGAGAGAAAAAAGATACAGCTCGGGCATAATTAATTTCATTCCCAAGTTGTTGATGAAAAGACAGCAGGTAAATCTGACTATTAAAGTATCTATTTCCATTAGTATGACTACCTTAGACAGAGATTCACATCACAAGCATCTAAAGCTGATGAGATCCCTCAGAGAGTGAAATCCCACAAATACAAATGTGAATACAAATGTGGAGGTCACCCTGCAAAGTGAACTCTGTAGTGCCAGAGCCCAGTCAGGAAAGAAATTATTATGCCAGAGAAGTCACCACTTGCAAGGCCCACAGTCAGAAGCTCCAGTGCCTACAGGAAGCTGGCATTTAAAATGCCAATAACAAGATTTTCAAGATAGCTGCTACAAAATTAATCTGCTGAAGAGTCTTTGGTTATCTACCAAGTTGGTAACTGAACAAGAACAAAGGTCAGCAAGGTAAGGTCGTGCAGGAACCTTGGAAGAAAAAAGTCCTTTAGTCAAACCAGGGCATGTTTATGAGACTGATACACCCAGCCTGTAAATGCCTCCAAGCCAGAGATGCAGGCAGGAAAGCCACGTGAGCACTTGAATGTGTGAGGATGTGGTGTTCCCCAAAGCAGTGACAGATTTTCCTCCCTGCCCACACTACGAATTAGTCATATTCCAAGGGCACTGGGGCAGCCTGAATGGGATTTAGGTTCCCACTGGTAGCTGCACTCCAGACTGCCATTTCCCTCTCTCCATCCCCGCTGTATCCCAGGTTTCAATCTCTGCTCCATGCAGTGATTTATGTGTCCCAGAAAGACTAAAAGTAAGCTCCTGGACTTCCTCTCCAGAGAACAGAAAGTCCCCATTTGTAGTCACCACAGCTCTGAAAGCAGCAGTGGCTGTAGCCTTCATGAGCCTGGACAGGGGCTGGTGCAGCTCCCTCCTTCTGAGCTCTTTCATGCCAACTCCATGGCCCAAATCCAAGGCAATACCTATCTGCACTCACATTAACACAACTGAAGTTAATTCAGGCACTGCTGCGTGAGTTTCAGTGACCACAGCCCAGGTGTGCACTCCAGCTGGGAACTTTACCAGTCCAGTTGCTGATGAGCTGCCTCCTGTCCCCACTCCACATACAGCATTCTGACTTTGAGGATGACATGACTGCTGAGTCAGCCGTGTTGACAGGAGCATTTGACACCAACCGAATTTTGTATGTCAACTAAAGCAACCTGTTTGTGGTGTCCTGCTGAGTGGTTTAATGCCTTGACATGAGCACTGGGATGTTTACCTTGGAGGGTTAGATGTTTATCCTATTTTTCCTATATGCTCTATTAAGTGCCTCTTCAAGTTTACCCTGCCCTACCGTTCTGCCCCAACCCTACCACACTAGGCAGAGGAGTAGGTGTCAGATCTGGCTGTTTGCTGTAGTGGTTCAGTAACCTAAATACTCTTGACCAATGTTTTCATTATCAGTGTGAGCTGAGTTCCTCTAGTATTCCAGAGAAATCTAGCTACCCCAGCAGGCTTTTCATATACCCACATTAGGGCAGGAGTACTCAACAGGCCAGAAGGGGTGTAAGGCAGTAATTCCCAGATGCCAGACTTGTGACTCCTGGTGTGAAAGCAATCTCTGTTAGGAGGTCTGCCATGCTGAGAAGTGTCTGCTGCAGCTCTCCTAATGGAGAGGGACTGGCACGGTGCACAGGACATGACTGGTGAGCCAGCTGCAGACCATGCCCTGGGGTCCCAATCAGCAGTTTTGGATGACATTTTGGGACGCCAGCATAACACTTAATATCCTGGAGTTCTGTCCCATCACTCTGATTTCAGCTAATTTTTGTAATTAGGAAGAAAAGGAAAACAGCAGATCAAAACTAGTGTGTGTTCTTTAAGAACCATTACTTTAGTGAGAGACTAGTAATGCTGTAAGAGTCTTCCTGAGCACTACAGAGATTTGTCTGTTAACAAGAACTTTATAAAATCTTCATTATCACCACCTCCCTACCAGGGGTGCTAACAATTTCACACCCTTTTTATTCTTAGCTGCACATTATACCCTCTTAACAACAATTTAAAAATAACTGCAGGAAGAACTGAATCACATATAATTTGAACAATTAGAAGTGACAAGCTGTTTTTCTCATCTAGTAAAATATGTCCATTTGGCATACTTTGCTGTCTAGCAGAGCTCTTTTATTCACACCACTCCAGTCTCTAAGGAAGACAAGCTATTATTATTATTGTTCCATTGAAGAAGTGGACATCTGTACTTTCAACAAGATTAATATGCACCAGAGTTATTTTATAGACCCTGAATTTGTTGTTATGAGCAACAAGCTTGACCTAAGAGGCAAGCTGAGCGCTGGGACCCACAGAGGGCTTACAAAGACCTGATGCCTGAGGGTGCTTAAAGCCTAACTCCTATGACTCTTCTCCTTGGAGACCTACCATAAGGCATAGCTTTAAGTTTCTTTATCACTTTCAGAAACAAGTCACTTGTATCTCATTTTAAAGATATATATGTGCCTAAAAAGATAGGTAAGTAGTTAGTGAATCTTTCAGAGTAATTTCGTATCTAACTTCTATCAAGCAAATGTTAAATGACACAAGGCTTTGAAAAATCCTAGAAGGAAGACTTCTGAATACATTTACATCTCTGGCCACTGTTACCCCATCAGTGAAATGAAACCTATCATAATTGGCAATTTCCTTGGCGGACAATGACAAGATCTTGCGAGGAAATAAAGAGCTTTGGAGCACCAGTGCTGCTAGAGAATGTTAAGTAGATCTGAGGGTGCTGAGAACATCCTTGTTTCTGATGTTGTGTTTCTTGCCATGGGATAAGAGAAGGCAGTGAGCTGCAGCACTTCTTTTTACTCGACTCTTTTTTCTCACTTTTTTCGCAGTGGTTAGCTTCTTGCCTTCACCCATCTCTGACCCTCTTCGCTCTGCCCTGTTCCTCCCACCTGCAACATACACAATTTATTTCATTCCACCATCTTGAATAGTAATTTAAAATGGAGCTTAATTATCCAATGAGAGACAGTGTGACTCCTTTCTTCTATCTGTCTGAGCACTGACATAGTGCTCATAATTGCAACTACTTCAAACAGTATGATAGGTATTTCAAGAGGTGAAAAATGCTATCTATTGGCTACCAGCAAATCCCATTCTTCTCTGCTTAACCATTTTTTTTCTTCATCTGTTTTCTAGAAGCAAATCAAGCATGTTTTGACTGTGTACTCCATTAGCAGAAAAGCAGTGTCTAATCATAAAAATATCATGTTGGTTTCCTGGGTGCTTCTGTGCCACTGTGGTTAAGTAATCCCTTGTGGAAAAATCTGACCCTATTAGGATGGAACTCTAAGCTCAGAAGAAATCACTAAGTGTCCACTTGCTGGTGTGCCAAACAAATCTGGATAAAGCACATCAAAAAGATAAGATTGATCCATTTCTGTGGTCCCAAAGGGAGATAGCTTAGTGCATTGCTGTGCTTCCTTGCGTAAACTGTAGTGACTACAGGACAGGGTTCTGCCTGGTACCCTGAGTTCTTCCCTTTCTACAAAGCATTAATCTTAATTCTTCTCAGAGGAAGTCTTTGTTCAGTAGTCCAATAAGTAATCCTTTAGTCCTTTGGTTCTGCAATGTAGTATAGCTGAACCCATGAACCACTGATGAGCCTTCCTTCTCACTGGAAACTGATAGTCCTGATTAATTTGCAGGATCAGACTGCAGAGAATTCATTCCAGCAATGATAATTTGTCCCCTCAGCATTAAATCAGATGTTTTATCCTGATATTAGGCATATAATCCTATGATTATATGCTTAATATCCTTTTAGCTATGAAAAATTGTATTTAAATTTAGATGAATTTGAAGTCCGGTGTTTAAGACGCTCTCAGGGAGAGGATGGAAGGGGGACTGCAGGTTTTGCATCCAGGAGGAATGGGCTGCAGAAAAAGGAAATTAAGGAGGTTACATGGTGTAGGAATGTCAGGGATTTGGAAAGCAGTGCCTCAGATTCTCAGTATCGTTGCTGAATGGGAGTAGGGAGCAGCCCTACCTTGGGCAGGCACACTGCAAGCAGTTGTACCTACCTTGCCTCCAGCAAGGAGTATATGTTAACAGCACTGTTATCATCACTGCTCACAGGACGATCAAGGGTTTGCCTCAGGAACACCCTTTTGGACAATAGTAGCCTTCCTGCCCTCTCTTCACTTGAAGCAAGTAATAATTTACAGCTACATCAACAACAGTGACTGCTGCCCTAAGGCAACTGAATTACAACTGCAGCTAATGCACACAGGATTAAGAAAAAGCTGCACCCTTTCACTATCACCTAGATTCTACAAATGGCTTAAACTGGTGACAAACTCTATATATTTCCCTGTGCTATATTTCTAATCTGGGTAGCCTGCAGAGTGCTGTGAAGTCAGTGTCTATTACTTATGTACTGTACAAAGTACTGATGATTTTGTAGGATAACATAAACATGGAAACCTTGGCACAAATCATCACAGGTTCAGTTTTCACTGAATCCTAAGAATTTGTGCTTGCTTCCTGATCCCTATTCAGGCAGCACATTCAGGGCTACATACAGAGTAGGGCTGTCTGTTCTGAGCCATTAATTTGGGTCCCAAAAAGGCAAGAGGGTGCCAAATTCGCAAACCTGGAAAAGCTCACTCTACAGCTGTGTTATGAAACATCTGTGTTTTCTTTTTGTGTTGAGCTACAGTCTGGGGAATAGATTAAAAGTTCTTGAGTTTGTGGGGTTCTTTTTCCCTGTATAATGATTTTTATTTTTTTTTAGGAACTGAATTTTAAAAATGGGAAATATTTCACATTATGTGAGGAATCATCTGTCTGGTATCAGCCTAGCAAAAGATGGTCTGTTTGTGCACTTAACTCTCCTTTTCTCTCACAAAACTTTTTAATGAAAATTATGGCAGAAACAATCCAGATTTTCAAAAGTAAAAATCTGCAGAACTTGGACACCCACATTTCCCCTGGAGAAAGTATTGCCAGCTCAGAACAATCCCTGATAGGGCAGGAGACCTGGTAATGGGGGATATGGAAAAGGTTGAAGATCTTTTTTTTTTATTTTTTTTTTTTATTATTTTCCTTGTCTTCACTGTCAAAGTCTGCCTTCAGCCTCACAGAGCTGCGTGCCTTGTGGCAGAGTTTGAAGGAGATAAACATTGCTAATGGGAAGATTAAGTCAGAGACTGTGTAAACGAATGCTTTAACGTAAGCATGGGGACGTGTGTGAGTCCTTGGGATGTGATGGCATGGATCCAAGAGTTAGGAGGGAGCTGGCTGGTGTCATTGAGTATGGCAAGGCCATACTCTATCATATTTGAAAAATTATGGTAATTTGATGAGGTCCCCAAGGTCAAGAAGAAAGGCAAATATCACACCCACCTCCAAGAAAGGAAAGGAGTGTATTTCTTAGCAAGAACTTTGCTAGGAGCACAACTGGTACTTCTGAGGCTACATTTGAAGAACTGTGTCCAGGAGGGCATTCATCAGGGGACCATAAGTCACAGGACATGGAAGAAGACACTGAGACCACAATGTTTATTTAGCCTAAGAAAGAGAAGGAGAATAGGAAAGCCCATTGCCTTCTTCCAATCATATGGAGGCTGCAGAGCAAACAGAGCCAGATCCTTCTCAGACATTTACTAGAAAGGCACAAAAGACAGAGTCTGCAGTTTGCAGTATGGCAAACTGTAACTGAATGTAAGAAAAGGAAATATCCTGAAAGTGACACTGCACTGGAACAGGGCAGAGAGGCTGTGGGGTTCCAGTCCCAGACATTTTCAGAATTCAGCTGTCAAAGCCTTGAGCAACCCCATCTAGCTTTGAAGTTAGCAGGTACCTGTAAGCAGGTAGCCTGACAGGTGGCCACAGGGATGCCTTCCAGCCTGAATTACTGTGGTTCTGTGACTCTTGTGCTGGGGCTTGAGAGTCTTCCATGGGCTTTCTTTCCTGTGTGTATTCCCAAAAAGCAAAAAACCAGGAAAGTATAGATAAAAACAAAAAAAAAAAATTCCTTTACCCCATTAGAACAAATAAGGAAAGTAAATACATACTGAAATGGAGCAAATTATATATTTTGTTCTTAGCTTGCTATTGTCTGGAGGGTAATGATTCCAGGTGAAGAACAAGTGCTTTCTAGAAAAATAAGGATGTTTTGCAAGGCTTTTAAACAGTAGCCTAAATTTACTTGCAATGACTGGATTTTTTTCCAGTGTGTTTGAATACTTTCAAATATAAGGAAGTCCAAATCAATGCTGCTGATGGCTCAGTCAGGAGATCGTGACTTCTGGTGTGTGGAATGCAGTCTCATCTAACACATCTGGGTGCTGACCTTCTGCTGGGATCTTTTCTTGCAATCCCAGCATTGCATTGCATCATCACTCAAAGCTGTTCTCATTTAACTCCTAAATTTAACAAGTGTCTAAAACCTCCAAATCCACATAAAAGATGCTAACCTCTAAAGATTCTTCTGACATCTTCCTTTGATGCTCATTCATCTTAAGATCTTTTCAGAATGAAAGTAAATAGGCTGGAGAGAATAAAGTCAATATGATGGACAGAGAAACACTTATTGATTAAAAACACTGCTCCTTAATGCATCATCAGTTTGGTATGGACATTTAACAGCAAGCATAATTTTACTAATATAGAGAGGCCAATACCAGTCTGCAGCAAAGACTTATGGAAAAACCATCTGGCTGCACGGCTTTGCTGTTACTGTTCTGCAGCACACAGTAAATTTCACCACCTTCAATTCCACTTTCAAATTTCCGTTCTACAAGAATCTGTAGGAACATCTTGTCTGCATTCACCACCCACACAAACACATGCATACACAGGCACAGTGTAAAATAGTCAATTAATTGTTGTTATTCATATGCTGTTTGTTGGATATTCATAGCCACAGGTTTTCCAGCTGAGGTTACCAGCCTAGTTAACACAGTGGCAGCACATAGATGTTCCCTCAGCTGACGTTTGCACCAGTGCTACTGCAAAAGTGAGATGTGATCTCTCTAGAAACAGCCTGAGCACCTGTAAGTAAAACTATCTGTTCTCTTCTGGATGTGAAATGGGACCAAACTCCTTCCTGTGTCTGGGTGAGTTTTGGGCTTATCCTCTAGACTTGGAGTAAATGGTGAACTGCACATGCAATAGGCATATTCCCAAGGGGTTTGGATGTCCAGTGTCACTCTCAGCTAGCACTTGGCAAAGTGCAGTAATGGACAGTCTCTTATGACAGGGCAGATCTGTGTGACATCCCAGACCAGGTCTGTTTTCTGCACTTCTGTGGAGCAGTGCCATAGACATTTTCCTTACAGCACTAGCTCACCTCAGTGCCTCCCTGGTGTCTGAACACGCTGCTTGCAAGGCTGATGTTTCCCAACTCCACGCTTCCTCCTGTTGGCCAGATCCAAATTCAGTCCTCACTGAGCAACCTCGGCTCCCATGTCTTCCCACGAAAAAACGTGCTCCCAAAATGCTGTCATTCATTTCTGTCATGGAAAGAGCTGCTCCCATGCACCTCCCTTGAGAGCCTTACATACACACTAAGTCATGCTGCGATTCATCCTGCTTAGCTGGTGTGCCTGATGTTATGATGCTGTGTGCTCCACCTTATATTAATACTCAGACTCTGATTCCAGTAAAGCCCCTTTAGCAGCCTCATGGACTAATAATGATCCAGCTCTCTAATAAAAGGGTAATTCCATTTTTTCTTGTTCATCTTATCTCTTGGCCCAGAAACAAGCTACAAACATTTATTATTTTTTTTTTGCATCCTAAGCTGCCAAAACCCAGACGTCTTACACAAGAGCAGATGCTTAGAACTTTGTCCCTAGCTGGCTGGCAGTGCAATGCTAGAGCAGAGCCCAGTTTCCTCCCCTCCTGGCTGCAGCTCAGCTTAGATTACACAGACCCTTGAACCTGCAAGTTCCCACATGGCAGCAAGATCTCTGCTTTGGTTTCAATTGGGTCATCAAAGTTTTAGTGACACCTCTGCCAGGCACCTAATCTGGGGATGCTCAGCAGGCCCTAAAAGAAAGCTGTTCAAGGGTGGATATTTGCATATGGGTACTTCTGCCAACAGGACAGTTCCATCAATTTTCAGGCAGATGCTCCCTTCTGTAATTAACTTTATGCTACAATCAAGAGTTGTCAGTTCACTTGTGATCTCTGATGGTTGCATTGATACTAAATGTACTGTAGCTTTTAAGTTCCCATTCTTTGCAACACTTCTTTTTTCCTTTACCTCTGATTTATATAAAATATCATGTCTTCTTCTTCTTCCTTCTCCCCCACATACCTTCACATTATTTCTTAGCATTTATCAGTATCAAACCTTTATGGACTTGTGCATAACTAGGTAACAGCATCATTGCTTGTGTGAGCACAAGTCCCACCCTGTACCTGTGCCTTGGTGTTTCAGCTGACAGCCTCCTGTGCCTTGCACATGCGTAGTCTCTCCAGCCTTGCCCTTTTTTCTCAGTCAAAGGAACAACTGATTCTCTCTTCTTCACTACAGTGCACAGTTCAATGAAAAAATGTGAGACTTGAGCTTACAAAGTTGAGCATACAGATGTAGAAAACAGTATTAAAGCCAAACATTCTATGTTTCAAGAAGCAGAAGCAATATCTTACGTTCAGTGGCATGCATACTCTGGGGCTTTTTCCAAATTGGACATTTTTTATTTGAATCCTGCATGAGTTGTCTGTGCAATTTGCTTATCAACATATTTACACAACTGCAGGGACTCTGTTAATGTTATGGATGGATCTTCTTGTGCTTTAACAGGGCAAAGGGAGCTGTACAGGACAGTACTCTCAGTATTCCTTGCATAAACCTGTGAGAACTTGAGCTCACAGTGAGCTTTTTTATCTTGAAACAAGCAAAAGCATCAGATCTCTTGCATCATCCTTCTAAACTCTCCCCTGGTGTCTTATATTACTTTGGAACCTCTTCTCAAGCACTGAATCTGCACTCTACCACTGACAGCAAGCCCCCTAATCAGGCCCAGGCCAGATGGATGGATGCAAACCCATTGTGCTGTTTCAAAGCAGGAAACCCTTACAGCATTAAACAAGGATGAAGCCATGTGTAGAATTAAGCAGGGCTCAAAAAATTGCTTTTAGAGTAAAGAAGGAAGGAAAAGAGGAAATGCTTTTCATCAAGGTGTGAGATGACAACAGACTAGTAAGGAACTTCAGCTGTATAAGTGAAGATGCCTGTGAGAGGCTGCAAGAGATAGATTTAACCAGCCTAAGGAGGTAAACAATCACATTGAATATCATGTCCAGGTTACAGGTATATATGATAAAATGGTATAAGAAATTTAGACAAAAGATCCAATATTTTAGTTAAGATTAAATAAGGTTAAAATGTCACCTAGGTATCACAAGTAAAAGTTCTGCTGAAAAAAAAAAGAAAATAAAGGGCCACACCAAAAAACCCCAAGAGAAATCAGCAGGGATGCAATAACGTTTTCAGTCCTCTGCACTCAAGTGGTCACTTCCAGGGGGGTGACGCATGTCTGCAGAACAGTGTGGCAGTAACTTGTCTCCCAAAGTGTGTTTTACAACTAAATAAAAAGAGGCCATCAGTGATGATTCTTTAAATGTTGTTGCTTCTGTGATTAGATCTGCCTTTTTCTTCCCACTCATTCATAAACAAAACAAAATGAGAGTAGGAAAACAACAGCCAATGCTGAGGGACAATTGGTGTTGCTACATCAAGGATTCCTAAAAATTGGGAATGTTTTCTCAGTCAATTTGTTTGCAGTGCCAGTTGTGCCTGGTGCATTTGTGATAGCTCACTATTCATCCTGAGAAAAAAGAAATACAGCTTTTGAGCAGAGGCCACTTAGAGAGGTTTGCTTTCTTTTATGTTCACTGATGGAGAGCTGTTGTTCAGCTGTGCTGTTGTACAGGTGTGTGCTCTTCTCATAAGCTCAGTCCAGGGTGGTGGGCAAGCTCCTGGTTAAGTGACACAGATCCCCAAATGTAACTGCAGACCACTCACCCTTTCCCCCTGCTCTCCCCTTGCATTTTACCAACATCTTCATAACCTGCCATGAGATGAGACCTGATACCTGCTGTATACTTGTACATCCTTTGACTGATTTAAGCAGCAGAGAAAGTGCACATTATCACATCCTTTCTGAAGATCTGTTGCCAGTTTTCCTCCCATCATAGGACTCATATTTGCTGGCTGTTGGATTGCAGATTCATTTGAAGGCAAGGGACTTTGTTCTTGTTTAAAACTTCATTTCTGAACACTTCTTGTACCTCATTCCATTGAGGGAGTTCAAAAATCTGATGCTCTTGTTCTGATGCACTTTGGGCCCACCATCAAACACTGGCTGTCATTCCCCTTCTTTTTCAGAAAACTCCTGCAAACTTTGTTTCTGGCAGTATCTCAAAATATGACTGCATATTTGTTTTAGCTGACTCCCACTACTCTTCTGTCCCTTCAAGAATACTGCTTGTTGCAGTTGAGAGTGAGATTTTGATTTTCACTGCCTCATGTGTCAGTGTGCAAGCCTGAAGGGACCTTTTTATAATTGTAATAACAATTCTCAACAAAATGAATGGCACTTTCATTACTAGTATGGAGCATCCATTTTGTTTTGCCCCCAAGGAGCAGATGCCTTATTGCAGAAGATGTTACAACAGAGGCTGACAATCAGCAGTTACAGAGCAGAGCCACATCACAAGGAGGATCTGTCATGAGGCTGTCTTTAATAGGCAGCCAAAAGAATTTGGCTCACACTACACTGAATTCTCTTATCAACAAATTTGGCATCAAAGGAATTACAGTCTTCTTCTAAATTTTCTGAGTTTGCCTGAATCTCAGTGATCTGGTGACCTCTGCCCTCACAGCAGCCTTGCTATGAGTTGGAAAGTTGGAATAGAGTTACTGTTCTAGTTAGATATGGGAAAAGGAGTTTCTCAAGCAAATGCCTACCCAAGATGTCACATCAATATAAGGACTGCAATTGCTGAAGTGCATTTTTAGGGACCTGACTTGGCTCACAGTAGATACCTGTAGATTCAACAACAGATGCCAGAGGATCTTGCTCCAGCACCATTGCACAGGAGTACATCCCAGCTGTGCTCTCACCCACGCTTCTGGGTTTCTTTCCCAGGAACAAAGGAACAACAGGAAGAGAAAGATAGAGGAGCAAGCCTGGTGCGTGCTCAAAGTTTACTCTGTTAAAAGAGTTAGGCCTTGGACCTTACTAGGACCTATCCCAGCCCTAGGAATATGAATGTGTTTTCCAGAAGCACAGAGGCAGATTGAGGTGCTGTGGGACTGTGGCTATGCTAAGCCAGTGCTGTTTCTTCTTCCCTCTGCCGCTTTATTCTGCCCCCAAAAAGGGTGCACCAGCTGTGCTGATAGAGCTTCCTGTGTGGTCACTGTGTCAACCAGATTGGGAGACTCCATCTGAAATATAATTTCCTTTTTGTTATTTTCTGACCAGAGTGGTTGCGCAAAGCTGTTTACGGCACAGCTGCACTACTGAGGGATAGCTGCCACTGGACAGGGTGTAAATGAGAGGAGGCATCTCTGGGGAGGAGTCTGCAAGGAAAGGAAGGAGATGATACTTTAAACCAGAATAGCTGTGAAACTCTTTGTAATGTAAACTACAGCTGAAGTCAGTCAGTTCATCTTCTTGGGCTGTCTTTGTGGCCACTAGGGAAAGATAAGCTCTTTCAGAGTGATGGAGAGCAGAAGTCCTTATCTCCACTGATTATAGAGAGACCCCAGACAGTGAAGTGCTTAAAGTTACAAATACCCCCAAAACAAGCAGTGAAGCCAAACTTCTAGCGTCTCAAGCAATTTTCCTCTTGCTGTCTTCATATTAAGGAAATAACTTTCATTTTTATGCCAAGAGTCTGCCAAAATAGCAGAACTATGTTCCTGAGTGTAAAGCTACTTTGAAATCTGATCAGCCAACACACAGGAATCTGAGTACTAACTTCACCTACCAGTCCTGACTGTCCTCATGTCCAGGATTTTTTTTATTTTCAGATATTATACAGTGTTTAAGACAGGTGCCTATCCTTATCCCTACCTAATAGAGATAACTGTTTAAAGTCTGCCTTGACTTCTTTTTTTTTCTTCTTCTGCATACACCTTTCTTAGTCGGTGAGCCACATTTCACCCTTGAGGTTTTTACCCAGCTCCCACTCCACTCTCCAAAATGCTTCTTCATTAATTCAAATGGAGTTGAAAGGGAGGAAACTTCTAGTTGAGCTGGAACAAGGAAGCTGCCGTTGCCTGTCCATCAATACCAGTTTCTGTGCTCTGCAGGATCATGTGGCAGTGCATATTTGATATGGATAAATTATGAGATCAAGACACTATTTTGGGCAGATTAGTTGTAGGAGAGCAGATCTTACCAAAACATTTTGAAAACCCTTGAGCCAGCAAAGAGAGTAAAATTAGTTCAGTGCCTCACATTCTGAGGACACAGTGGTTTTAGGTCCATGACTATGTGCCCTGAAAGTGGAATTACCATAACAGGAAAGCCCAGCCCAAGAAGTGCCTGCCAGCAATGCAAGCATCCTGTATTTTCTCTTGTGAGGATGGCATTTAGACTCACTCTGGTCCAGCCATATCAGAATTTGCAGTGTTTATTTATATAAGCTGAAAAAAGACCACCCAGCTATTGCAGCCACACAGCTGTCAGCAGCCATCACCCAAGCAAAACAATATTACATGTTAATTGACCATGGAATAGCATGCTGGGGTTTTGTCTTTCCTTGTTTTGCTCATTCTCCCTGTGAATTAGACCAATAAATCTACCATATCGTAGGTCTGTTTTTTTACTTTTTCAGCTGACAGATATGTCAGTCACTTCACATACACTGCACCAAACATGGTTATAGCACAAAATAAGATTGGACATTTATTTTAGTTATTCTATAGATGTCGTTTATGCAATATCTGTAGCAAGACACCCAGTTAAAATGTACTTCATAAAGTGTTTCATGCAAAATCAAGCTATGTCTTAATCATATCAAGAACTAATCAGATCCCACATGAAGATACCGTTTCCTGATATACATGAGAATTAAAGCATGTAACTTTCAAACATTTTGTGGTTTTAAACTGAAGCTATGATGATGTTGTGTCTTATATTATTCCAACCTCCAATACTGGCAAATGTAGTTTTAGTTTGTATCTGTCTTCTGTGGCATACATCCAGAGAAAACAAGACATAAGGCAATGTCAGAATATCCTTATGCAGAATTGTAGTGTTTAACTATATCTCTGCACTGTCACAATACTTGGCAAAAGAACACACCTTTTTGTTTAGAGCTTGCTATACCCTTTCCACTCTCACACCAGGTAAGATTAGTTAATTTTTCTTGCATTCTACTTCAGCCCATGTGTAATGAAACCCTCCAAACCCTCCACATAAAACTGAGCAAAGGCCTCCTATAAGAAAATGCAAGATTATTCTCAACCTGGTAGTGGGAGTTTAGGCTCTTTATTTATAGTCATTCAAAAATAAGTAATTAGCAGTATGTAAGAGATCCTTAATAAGTCTTTGCCTCTTTCTTATGAATTTGCACCTGCTGACAAAATGAACATTAGCAATTTCCTCCTGTAGTTGGAAGAAACAGGAGTACCTAGAGCAGGATAAGCACTCTGGTAACAGAGTGCTGAACCATCTTTACCTGTACCAGGTAAAAATGGCCCTGCCCCGTCACCGTTTGTGGACCACCATCCCCACACCTCCTCTGACTGGTCCCTCTCTCACGGTGACACAGCTATTTGTGGGACCATACCATGAGCTTGGCCAGGAATGGAGATGAGTTGCAAATGGGTGCATCCCTCCCTTCACCCAAAGAGCTCTTTTTACAGAGGTTCACTTCAGTGCTGTGCATCCCAGCACAACCCCATGAATGGTTGTGGAGGGGCTGGTGTGAAGGAGCATCTGGAGATGGAAGGGATCAGGGCAGGAGCAACCCAGCCAGAGGAGTTAATTGATGAAGTGCCTGTACTGTGGCAGTGCAGCCTGGGCAGACTGTGCCACTGAAACAACACCCAGACCCAGCTGAAGGTAGGGTCAGTGCTGAGTTACTGTCCAGCCCTGCTGACTCAAGAGAGATAAGGAAAAGATGTGGGTTATTCCTATAGTAATGAGACTGTCTGTCAGGCAAAGGTCCTGAGGGAAAAACATGCCTTGTTTTAAGGGCAGTACCGTGATACAGAGTTGTCTTACAGTAGCACTCACAATAATGTCCTACTTTGCTAAACAGCTATAGGCAGAAAATAAGGTGGATCCTGCTTCAAAAGTCTGCAGGAGATGATGGAAAATACTGCATTTGCCCTGAGTTCTTGCCGTATGTCAGAGAAGTGCATAAAAGCTGTTTTCCCATTTCAGCATTTTCCCTGTTGCTATCACTTAGCTGTGGGAAGTCTCTGCTTCTACTGGCACCCCTCAGTTTGGTAGACGGCCACTGGCATGCCCTGTACTCCCAGGGATACTGGCACTGGAAAAGCCAAATGCCCCCAGCATCTGACTAAGATCTATTAATTACCAAACGTGGAGTATGGAAAGAACATTCCCATGGATCAACCTGCCAAGAACTAACAAACTAACTAATTGTCTGTCTGTCTGTCTGTCTATCTATCTATCTATCTATCTATCTATCTAGTCTTCTCCTGTAATGCATGGCCACACTGCTAAATCTTCTGCATATTGATTATCCAATATATCCTTTATAGAGCAGTGATGCAGGGCACTAGAGACTCTCTTTGATACCCTGATGTCTTCCTATGGCAGAGTTTGTGTTGTGGTCTTCCCTACACAAGTTTGTTGTGGAGCGTGGTAGAAAGCACTGTAGTCCATGGTGGGGTGTGGAGCAGATGGAATGTAGAGTTTTTTGGAGTAACATTGTTTGGAGCTACAGAAGTACTGAACCAAGGTTGTTATCCACAAATGAGGATCTTTTCTGCCTGTTGAATGGAATAACAGAGTCCATCAACTTTTCCCCTTGCGGTTTTTCTCTTTCATCCTTAACCCTTCATAACATATAAGGGATACAAGGGATATATCTGGCTCCTGAAACTTGATTGCTGTTTTATCTTCTGAGGTGACAAAAAATATTTCATGATTAGCACATTTTCCTGCCTACAATGATCCTTTTCTTCAGGACCTCCATTAAAATCCCTTTGGAAATTCCACTGGCTCTCCCATAACTCACTGTTAGACTCTCCCTCTCATTCCTCAGTCTCCTGACAGTGATGCTCACATAGCTCATGCGTTGGTCTACTGACCCCATTGCCCCACACCACATTGCTTTTCAACACTCACAATATTGCAAATAGCAGTAAAATCACTGTCTGCCCCAACCCAAAAGATCTCTGTCAGTCTTCCCAAGTCCCTCTGAAACAGAATCCATTAGTATTAGCCATGGAACTGAAGCACAGCTTCATTCCATTGCAGACTTGCGCACATCTGCTGTCCCCATGGCCTCTCCTGGCTGCCAGACCTAAACCAGAAACGGAGCAGTTGTGTTAGCACGGTCCTGCCCCGAGCACACAAGCCTTGATGAGAGCAGAGGGGCTGAGCTCAGATGTGAGTAGCAGGCTAAGGCTGTCACCTCTGTGCCACAAGTGGCTCGTGTCCTGGCAGCTTGGGGAGCAGCTAGAGCCTGCTGGGACCCCCTGCACCTTCCTGTCTGGAGACACCCTCGTGTCACTGCGAGTGGGCAAGGGCTGAGCCCTCAAAGCACAGTGCTGCTTCCAATTTCCAGCTCCCCTGACACTGGGAGCAACTTCCAGCCCCAGGTCCCCAAGTCCAGTGCAGCTACAGAGCTGAGTAAAGAACCTGAAAACATTCCTTCTGGGAATCACATCCTGAAGGGCAGAAACTCAAATAGTGTAAAAAAGAATGTAGTCTAAGCAAGAGAAGGCATATAGCCTAGTAATGCATCTTGAGTTAAAGCTAAAACATATAAATTATTTCTGTTAAACAAAAAAATTGACATATTGTAGAGTCCTCTGCTAAGCATCTTCAAACGCTTTAATCACTGCAGTGTAGTTAAGCAAAAAGTTTCTCTGTGGATCTGGAATCACTGTACAAGCTTTATTCATTACCTGTGCCACTTGGCAGCAGTAAAGAAGCCCATTGCAGCATCAGTGGTGAAATGCTTGCTTACTTACGTGGAAAATTATTAGCATAGTTTTCTTGTTACCTAACAGCAGTCTGAATTCCTGACAGGGATAAAGGAAGATGATCATCTTCATTCTTTCCAGCTGCACCAAATAAACAGCATTCCTCTTCCATGCTTGTTATTGCTTACAGGCAAAAAGACCCATTTCCTTGTCCAGCTTTGATGCTTATGAAAAATTGGAAATTGTAGGGACACGCCCTGCAGCCCCCTTCAGCCAGCAAAGGGTTAATTGCAATTGCCCTGACATTTGGCACTCAAGAGTGATGATAAAACCTTATCTACACTGAAACAAAAAAATCTCACCAGGATAACAAGCATTGCATTGAGGAACAGGCAGTTCAATGAGCAATACCTTCAAAGCAATAGGGAGCTTTGCAGCCGTTACTGTATTTGTATAGTGAAGGCAAGCAACCTTTCCCCACACTTTATCACAAATATAAAGATATCAACTGAAAGTGCTGCACAGTTAATTTTGGCTTGAGAAGCACTAAAGTTTATATTGGTGTCAGGCAGCTTTATTTAGGGCCTTAGCATGTGTCTGGTAAAAAACCCAATATATTGCGTGTCTGGTTAAAGTATCCATAACCTGTCTAGGATAGACCAAAATGTCTAAATTTTAATCTAGAAAATTGCAAATCTGTACTGGTGTAGCTCCCTCTTTACACTTGTGCAGAGCATCTGTAATTACAATGTGTAAATCAATTTAAGGGTGTAGTGGCAGTAGGAACATAGAGACATTTGTGGATCAAAGCCCTTAGGAGACTGAGCTATTGGAACGAGTTGAACCTCCAGCTATGCAATTGGTTGAATACCTGCTTTACTTTCTGTAAATTGCAAATGTATAGAAACAGCCATTGGAAACAAACACTGAACTGAAATGAAGAGCCTGACTACTTTGTGCCTTATGAACTGAATAATCTGACATGACCTGAATAACATCTGCCTTTGCTCACTCAGATGAGTACAGATTCAACTCACAGCCTCATGTCATTTCAGGTCATCCTTTTTTTTGAGCTGCTGATCTCTTTGAAGTGATAATACTTCTATGGGTTCTGTGACTCCAGAAGCAAAGGTACTGTACTAACTTCAAGAACGTAACTCCTAACACTCCTGATTGGGAGAGAAAGATAATCAGACTCTGTTTTGTAGATTTTACCTCCATGGGAACAACTGGGTTAAGATGGGTGTTGAGTCAAAGAGAAGAGGTGGGGAAAATACCCATCTCCTCCTGAGTTTCGTCTGCCATCTCAAATTTTCCAGTGAAAGGCTTACCTTTTTCTTCCTCTCCTAAGAGCTGTTTTCTTCTGTTTAGAGTCATATAATATTCCTATGCTGTCATCAAAGACTAACATAAGGAAAGTATTTAATCTATTTTACCTAAGGCAAGTACTAAGGCTATTAAACA
Organism: Petroica traversi; assembly: GCA_025920805.1. NCBI lineage: Eukaryota > Metazoa > Chordata > Aves > Passeriformes > Petroicidae > Petroica > Petroica traversi. The sequence continues at coordinate 19,584,557 of JAHLSL010000010.1, forward strand.
AACTACTATGATTTAAAAGGTGACAGTAACAGCTTTCTATCACCAGCTGTAAATTGAACTAGGGTTACTTTAACTGCATGTGCTCTTACAGTGCAAAAGCAAACCTGGAGTAGTAGAGGAAAAATATGCTTTAGCCCTTCATTTCAACATTCAAATTTATTTTATCCATTAATATAATTGTACGAGGTTAGTTATACTGACAGTCTTTCTAATGGAGATGTACTAATAATGCATATAAACTAATTAGCTGATTTAAATAAACTAGAAGACACAAAGGATTAGTTTTCCTCTTTTTTTATTTCTTCCCCTGATTTTTTAAATTCTGTTTTATTTGCAACTGTATGAGCAGAGGTGTGATTTCATCTTTCATTCACTCTTCTGGGCTTGCATGCCTTCTCTTTTGCTCTCCATGAAAATTCTCACTAGCAGATTCATGTAGTTTAATGGAAACAAAGTAAATCTGTAGTAAATATCAGATAAATAAAAAATTAATATAGATCTTGAAAATGCAACTGTCCATTCCCAGAACAACTGCACTGAAGAAAAAAAGGACTAAAAAAACCCAAATGTATCAAATAACTGGAAGGTTTCAGTGCAACCCATCTCAAAAGTAGCAGCCAGGTACCTGTGAAACACATTTTGGTTGGGGAATGCAAAGCAATACTCATGGTACACCATGGCTGGGCACAGAGCATGAGGGACTGCACTGATATCGCTTCTTCCCATCCCCTGGTACAGAGTGATCTCCCCAGTGGCCTGTGCCCTTGGAGGAAGAGCAGGAGGAAACAAAGTGGGGTAATAGAGATTGAAATCTTGGGTCAAACATAAGCAATGATGTTTTCGTGCTCTGAATATTTGTCTTCTTATTCCCATCTCTCCAAGTAAATCACATCCTGAAGTACTCAGCAGATTTCTGTGGGTTTATCATCTGGGGGAAGGAAAGGGGCATGATTCCTCACCAGTATGTGCTGTGCCAGCAGATAGCCTAGGGGGTGACTCAGTTATTTCCCAAACAAAGTGCCTTTGTCGGTGCCATCAATAAGTGGTTCATAATATGTGAATGTGTGACTGTTGTGCTGCTGTAAATGTGTCCTCACTAGGCGTTAGTATGGGATATGGATGCCTTATGCCCTAAGTAACACCTACAGTAATTCAGTCTGAAAGCTATTTGTCACATTCAGGCAGAAGCTGGAATTGATCTCAGATCCCACTGCTGCTGAGGACAGCCCCACCTCTGTCCCTTCTGTGGGCACCAGTGATGCTCACATGGGAACTGCTCCTGCTTGAAAATGAGTTTTGTAAATAAAAAGCTTTTGCTTCTTCTCCTTCTTTAGCTGACTGGGCTGGCTGTTCGTGTGGATACAGCACAAAGTGTGTAGTGGCAGCACATAGGAAGGGACATGACTGCATGAAGTGCAGCATTAAATCAAATTAAGATAATTGGGGAAGTAAAACTTAAGTAAACAAATAATGTTGACTGGTGAATGAATATGAGCAAATTCATTCCTATTCATGACAACTATCCATGCAGAAAGAGAAAAATGTGTCAGACAGACATGTCAGTTACAGCAAGATATTGGCTCTGTTCTAGTTAATTCAGAGTAAGAAAGGAGTGATAAGAAACATTAACCCTTGAATTAATGAACAGAATGTTTCAATTTCAGTTTGGTTGGAGCAGAAACAGAAATGCTTAAGCTGTTTTTCTCTCTTTTTTTTTTCTTTTTTTTTCTTTCTTTTCATTTTTTTTTGAATGCAGCCCAAGATGTGGGCGGTAACAAAGCATCAGAAAGGTTGCAATTGATTTGGAGCATATGGCAAAACTCTTTGTCAAGAAAAAGGGGAGAAAAAAGTTTTGTTTGCTGGAAGAAAAAGAAATGAGAAGACCAAAGCAATTCAATCTGCTGAGTGTGAAATGCATTAGGAGGATAGGAGTGTTGCACAGCTGAGTGCTATGCTGTCACTGCCAGACACTTCTCCGCTGGCTCCCGATCCTGGAGCTCTGAAATAGTCTGGCAGTTCCAGCCCCATCGCAGTCACTGCCACAGCCCAGAGCTGTGGGGACAGGAGCTTATTGACTCAGCCCAGCACAGAGAGGGACAGAAAGAGGGTTTGTAGGCATGTTGAAACTAAAGGAAAAAAGCTTTATAAGTCTTTTGAAACAGAAATGCAAGCAATATATACTTTATTCAGATATGGATGGCATTCACATCTGCAAACTGCACATTTGTAGTAAAAAATCCATAGTTTCTCCTGCATTCCCAGATTTCTGCATTCTCTGCCACTGCAGAGCTCTTAGCAGTCCCCTTCCCCACATACCACCATCACTTCAGGAATCAAGTTAGCCATGGTAGGAAATGAAGACTTGCTTTGTTTTACCTCTTACCATCTACCAGAGCATGCCTAGTACAATCACAGGCTCTGTCTTACTTCTAGTGAAAGAAGATAATTGACCTCTTTTCTCTGTTTTGGGAGTGAAGAGGGATCTGAGAGAGATTTAAAAGTGAAAGCTACTCTGTAAAGTTTTCTAAGACTGCCACATGGACTTTACACTGCAGTTGGGAAACCACTGTGCTTTGTAAGATAAATTAGAATTTGGTTGCAAGTGAAGCCACAGAGATGAAGTCACTGACTACACCAAGCAAGCCTGCAAATTTTATTGCCCTCAGTGGACTGCTTTCAACTTTAGCTCAATGGGAATGAATTGAGTCCAAACTCACACTGTCATGTAGGCTTTGTGATCTGTGATCAAATGTGCTCTTAGTGGAAAGTGCACTGATGATGTTTCTTGGTTTCGGTGTGCCTGCGCTGCCCACACAAAAGAGATAAAATTGATTTATATATCGTTGAAGTTACAACTGACAATCCAAGTGTTGATCACAGTGCCAGGAGAGAAACCAGTCCATGATCTAACAAAACAGCACAGGAGGAAACCTGGAGGAAGAGGGACAGATGTCAGCCATAGTTTGTGAAGGGGTGCCACCATGAGATGTTAGGAAGTCCACATTTATTCCCTTTTGACTCTTTCATGAAGTCTTTGTGCTCCCACTAATGGGTTGGAAAGTCATTACTGTGGACCCTTTGGTGCTTGAAGTTCTGTCCCATTTCCTTCACAAAAGACTTAATCTTTCTTTGGATTTAAATGGTTGGTGCTGGAAAGTGTTAGATAAATTGATTTGAGGAATTCATGGTTATGAATTAATAGATATTAATCACAGATGAGATTGTAACAATTCCCTTGTTCAACTTCTGTAAAATCCAACTGAAAAATTTCATCTTAACACAACCAATTTATCTCCTACTTAAGCCTATGGAACTCTTTCTACAATGTAATGATACAGTATAAAAATGTATTCAGAAAAGAGAAGTTTCAGTTTTTTCCCAGTGTAGATCCAACCTAGTAGGGAATTATTTCTGCAGGATAAATAGTTCCTTATCCTAGCTGGGGAGCAAAGAGGAAGACAGGTACTATAATTCAAAACAGGCAAACAGACACATTTTTTTCACCTTCTTCCTTTCTTTTTTTTTTTTTTTCCCCAGTTTGCCTGAACAAAATCTGGACCAATCCAGCACTGAAAAAAGCTTTGTATTTTCTGGCATCCAGATACACTCCAGAATCTCAAATGAAAAGTTTGTGGCAGTTAAGAAGGCTCTTACTGTCCTCCACTTACCATGAGGAAACTTGGGAAAACAGCTGTACTTTCTGTTTTGATCCTAGCAGAAGGGTCCTTAAAATGAAGTCCATAATCAGCCTTTATAATATTAAGATATATTCTATGATATTAAGAGGTATTAGAACTTAATCATTTGAAGCACTTCAGTTGCTGACCAACTCTCTGCAGAACTTTAAAATGTAATTCTCCTTTGAAACATGATAAATAGGAAAGAAATTGTGAGTTCTGATAACCCTGTACTGGGTTGAGTTGCCTTGAATGGTGTTGGTGTTTGTAGGGGTCTGTTGTGCTTGTTACTTCTTTATAGTATTGGAGAGGGAGTGGGCAAAGAACCAAAGTAATATGGACATGCACATATTTCTTTTCTATCCATATGCTTAATTTGTTTAGTCCTTTTCTTCAGTGGATCTCTACACCAGGACTAATCTGTATGTCTCATGAGATGCACCCTCAGTGGAGGAAGAGAGGAGAATGTAAATGTAGGGAAATGCTTTCAGGGATCCACCCGAGGAGCTTGGCAGGGGGATGCTCAGCATTAACAACAGAACAGAGAGCAAAGCCCTGGAGGCCCAGCTCCTGATCTCTGCTCTAACCTCAAACTTATATACTTACTGAGAACTTATTTCTGTTACTTCCTTAGCAATTTCCACATGATAACCTTAGATTTGCTTTCCTGTTTGTTAAACGTCCACAAAAGCTAGAAGGCAAATGCGGACTCGAATGTTCTCTTAAGTGCTAATGAAAAACTGAAATGCCAGAAGCACAGCTCTGGAGGGACATTACTGTCACACAGCAGACTTAGCTTGGAAATGGCAGTGCTGGTTAGTGCCCTTTAATGGCAGGTACTTCTCAATACTACCTGCATCCATGGCAGACAGACATAAATAAATACAAGCCATTTCACAACTTATCTCAGTTGTTCGAGAGGATGACACCTGCTATCGTAAATAACCAACGTGGCCACAGGGAAAACACCGTGTCTGTTTGCTTTTATGTATTTATAGAGCATATTTATACCCCAGTGGTATGCAAATGCCAGTTGCATCACGTTGCCTATAACTTCATTTATAGACCATTGCTCACAACAGCCTGAGCTCTGTTGATCATTCAGCTGAGCAAACTGTCCTGCTCACAGTGACTCACAAGAGGCCTACAACCAACCAGGTGATGGATACACAGCAGAACATGACGTTATTTTTATTTTTCTGAGCAGCTGACTTCACTTACTTCTGTAGCTCACAGAACTTCCAAAATACTCACTGACATACTGCAGAAGAAACCAAAACTACTATTCTTATGATTTAAAAGGAATTCATTATAAAAGAGGGTGAACTCTAAAATAGTGGACTGTCATAAAGGAGGTACATATAATCCTCTTTTGTATCATGAAACACATAAAAACTAATTTTTATATAAAACCGATGCATACTTCTATGAGACAAATTATTGAACTCTTTTCCAGGCAATAGTCCTGAGAAATGGTTTGCCATAGATGTATTGGGGATCAACTATTTTCATTAAAAAGATAATAGCAGAAAAATAATGTCTCTTAGCCTCAAACCTAGTTAATTTGAAATCCTGTGTACATCTAGTTCTTCCTTTTAATCCTTGCAAACACAAGGACGAACCTTTGATGATTTAACATCCCCCATCTCAGCTTTCCGCCTCATTTTAGTGCTTCCAGAGTGGGAGATGTCTCCCACGTCCGGGATGTTCCTAAATTCATTGACAGATCTTACAGACGCTGAGAAGAAGCATCATTAATGCAGAATTAAAACTGTCCCCTGGTATTTCATGCCTTTCAGGTCAGCTTCAGGTCTAGCACTTACATCTGAAAATAGGAGATATAAAGGATTGAAGGACATATCTGTGAAACCTTGACACTCGCCCTTCCATGTCAATAGCACTGGGATGATGTGCAAATCATCCAGCTACCTTGCCTGTGTAAGGCATGATTAACCAGAAGGATTAGTCACAGAAGTTCAGCGAAGTTGTGATTCATGTTAAAAGCTGATCTGGACTGGCCATTTCCACCTGTGAATGGAGGAAAAAATTCCTTGCCAGGTCCTTCCTTTGATCAAAAGAAGGCTTCCTGTATTTTCAAGAGTTCCTACACACCTCATTTAAGCACTGCATTGAATCGGTCCCATAAGTCAGGGTGCAGCAGCTCTCTGTGCATGGACTTAATGGTAGGGCTGGATGTGTCAAATACGTGAAGGCAGAGAGACTACAAAAGAGGAGCAAAGGGCTTATCAAATGGGAGAGATCTGGTGTTCTGGGGGTGAGGTGCGTCAGGAATTTGGCCGCAGGGCAGGTGTAGCCACCTCCCTGCAGAGTTCAAAGCCACCCTTCGGTATGGGAGCGATTCCCGGAGCCGGGGTGCACAAGCCAGGCAGGGTAAAGGTTGCCTGAACATGTACTTTAATTCTTCCCTTCTAGTGTTCAAAAACTTGTATTTTTTCCTGACTTAATTCTTTCTAAAAACGCATGGGACTTCATCAGATAATCTTAGCTGTGCTTCAAGAAAACTATTTAAACTTAATTTTCTATCCCTACTCCTTTTCTCTAAGGGAAGGGAGAAACACGGTTCACAAGGGTTAGAAATCCTTTAGGAAGCCACAGCCATCACAGTTTTGCAGGAGAGATGCTATGGCAACTAGTTAAATATAAAGGAGGTTAAATGACCGCCAAGTGATTCTTCTGTTATTTATAGAAATGGGGACTGAAATATTTGGGGTTGCTGATCCGGATTCTCTTAAAGAAAGAGTGACATGCACTAGATGGGATAATTATTGTGTGACTTGGAAACTTGGAGCTGCACCCTCCACCAGCAGCCCGTGCAAGAACATCCCTAGTTCAAAAAATACTGTGGCCACCCCAGAACTTCTCAGTATGCCTGGGTTTCAGGGCTCCTGTCAGGCACAGGCAGAACTAATTAGAATTTCCATCCAGGTATGTATCAAAGGTCTGTACTGCCTACCAGTAGTTCAGATGAAGAATGCAAGTGTGAACAACTTTAAAATGTTATTCCCATACACCTAATCCTAGTCTTCTCTCTCTCCCTCCATGCACTTCTTTTCTGCCTGTGCTATTCTGGTGTTCCAATTTCTTCCCATATATTTTCTCAGTCACATGCTTCATCGCCTTAATTCCAACTATGCTTAAATCCTCTCCTTCCTTCAAACCCTAAAATCATGGACTTTTCCCTTTTGATACAATCTCTCTGTAGTGGCTGGAGAACAAGACCACGCGAAATAAGATTGCACAGCATAGCACACTGATTTTTTGTGTATTCCAGCCTCTCCAGCAGGAGGAATTTTCTCTTGGGCACCCAGCATGCTTCTGCTGCTCTACTACTACTGTAATATCACTGTGCTTTCCAATAATAACAGGAATGATCACCTTGTTTTTCCAGAACTTGAATGCTAAATGTTCCAATTTTATGGTGGCAGAATATGAGAACATTTTAAAGATTTATCTGGAGAAATAAAATGAATACTAGAAAATGATGCTACAAAAGAGCTTGATTGAAGAAGGGTACTAGAAACAACAGGATAAAATTGATCTTATATAAATTATAGATAAATAGTATCTAAAGGTCACTTAAGTTCAGCTTCAAAATGAGGGGGGATGCAGGGCCTTATTAGATCAAACAGTTAATTTTTCAGAAATGGTGACCTTTACCCAGGTGGATTTTGAAGAATACTTGACTGTGCAGAAGTTTATTAGAGTTGGTTAATTATCTTCTAGTACATTTGTAGACTATTATAAGCATGTGAATTTAAGACAGCCCTATAAAATGGATGACTGCTACTAAAGAAAAGTTCAGTGACTTCCTCTAAAAGAACAGTGAGGGCAAGCCAATGGCCTCTCTGCCATGAACAAAGTCTCTCTCTCACCTTTCTGTTTTCTTTTCTATCATGAAACACCTCCCCTTCTCTCTATTTATAATACTGGTGTCGCTCCTACCACACCTCTCCCAGAAGCTTGTTTCTACAACATAAGCTACCAAATGCAATCTTGTACAGTGGTAGAAAAGTAGCTGGTTATTCTCTTTCTCTTAACTGTTCAGCTGAAAAGTGTCACTTGTTCTACTCTTCCCCTCTCTCCATTTACTTTGATTCTTTCACCAGTTGTCTGACATCTTACATTTTAGGCATATCCCTTGCAGACACACCGTTGCACCTGATCTCATCTGAGGACATAAACACATATACTGAATGATGGGTGTTATTTATAATAGTGAACAAACAATGGCATTGCTCTGACCTTAACTCAAGAGACTTGGGAACTGTACCTGATAAGGGTGCAGAAGAAAGCAAGCTGTCACACAGATCCTAATGTTCCGCTGAGCTTTTGACAGTCACCTGTGAAATGGCTCTTCCTGACAAAGCCTGGACCTTTTGCTCTACAGACACCAGATTTGGTGGCAACCTGAGGGTCAGAACTGTAGTTTACATATGAAGACATGTAAGAGTGGGACTCAAATACTGGCAGATAATCACGATGGTAGGGAAAAGCTCAGGCAGGCACAACTCAAGAGCGAGAATCCTTATTGCCAGTAAAGCTCAAAGAATTTACTACTGATTTTCAAAGTGAGTTCCCAGAAGCAGATGAAAAGCTGCAACGTGACAATGCCTGGACAAATGAAAAAGCCTCACCCTAGGTGGAGGTTGTTCACAGTCATTTCTCCCTATGCATGTGAGTAGTTCTTGTAACTTGACTTAACACCTTGTAACTTGACTATTGTTTCTGTATTAGACCTTTGTTCCCATTCTATCTCCACACTTCAGTTTAAGCTCACAGCACTCCTGTAGGACACACCAACACTCTTCTTCCTCTTGCAGAGGAGGAAGTAAGGCATTGAGATATCATTTGCACATAGCTTTAATATGCATGTAGTAATAACATAAATTAGGGGTTTCCAAATCCATGATCCTTAGTCCAGCTGTTTCTTCCACAGTGACTTCTTCTTCTGTATCTTTTACAGTCCTTCCTAGATGGCCTATATCAAAGCAAGATTGGGGGCATCTGAAATATAGTGTCTAGTTTCTGAGCTATCTCAGAAGACCCTCTCTAAAACGTTCAGAGAACTGTGATACTCAGTTTCTAAATTGTGTGTGCCCACCTCCAGAGAGGTCCCTAGTGCTAAGTGAGGTGCCTCACACAACAAGCAGGCAGCGGCAGATGTTTAAAGCTGATGTTGACAACAGGAATCTCAATATTCAGGGCACTGAACCAGGCAACAGGACATGCTGAAGAAAGCTTTGTGTTTGAAGTTCTCCCTCTTGCCTCCATTTAGGAGTTTAACTCAGTATTAACTCAGAATTAGGTGCTTTGGTGAGGCAGAAACTGAGACCAGCCCATGAGCATCGACATCTCAGTCACACACTCCAAATGAGGTGGAAGAACAGCCCATTCCAGTGGCCCTCCTCAGCCCCAGGGACATTGAATCCAGGACTCCCTCTCTGCAGCACAGCAGGGCACCAGATATTGGTCATTCTGGTGGACACCTCCTACTCTTCTTTGGAGGGTTAGGGGTCAGGACTACACAACTCATTTGACAAGGATCAACAGGACGAGAGAGAACCAGAATGTCACCACAGTGTCTGGGGACTCAGGAAGGAGGGGAGGACCTGTGTCTCCTATGCCATGCTTGAATAGATAGTCTGTGTTGCTTATCTTTTCTATGGATACAAGAGTGAAACTCGGCTTCTCAGTACAAGCTAGGTGTCCCTAGGCAGTTTAGATGAGATTTGAGTTATTTGCCTCAAGTAGTTGGGAAATTGTCTTAAATTGCTCTTCATGTGGTTAAATGCTGTTATGGATCGCACTGTCAGTTGCTGTAATTAACAAACTAATTTAGTGAGAGTTAGAAGATCTGGTTTCTATTTTTTGTTTTGTCACAGATTTCCAGCATGACCTTGGCAATCAAATCAATTTAGGTCAAGTAACAGTGAACTCAGTGTTTAAGGCATTGGCTAATACAAGAATTTGGAATCTGCACCTAATTTGTGGAGAACAGCATTTATCCATTGCTTATTCAGATCAGTCACAGAAGTTTACTTATTTTCTTATATTTTGTGAACCTGCTGACTGAACAGGCTAGTTTATCCTGGAGTTCAATTGAGATTATAATATTTTTGTACATTATAGGTAGTGAAACAATATTTGCACACCAGTCTGAGACTCTCATGTGCATCAGATTGTGTATAGATGCATATACTTAATGCACTTGCCTTAATTTTTAATAGTTTTTAATCTTCTGAAGTTTCACAAAATATATCAATCTTTGGTATGGATGCTACCTTAGGCAAGTTTACAATCAATGCCAATCTCTGTTTCTGAATCTGTTCCAGGAGGATCTGGGGCAACCATTACTTCAGACATGTTTTGATTATGGAAATGTCTTGATCTCATCTCTGTGACGAGACAGAGTCATAGACAGTGACACCACTTAAGATATAGTAATGCATCAACAATATAATTGATGATTAATGTACTATTTAGATTGTGGTAATGTTTAAAAACCACAGTCATCAAGACCCAAGTCTGTTGTACAGATACACACAAATGTGATTTCTGCCTTAAAGAGCTTAAAATCTAAATCAGAAAAAAAAAAAAAAAGCCATTTTCAGGTTCTGGAAAAAGGAAAAGTATCAAAGTGACAATAAAAGACTGTACAAAGCAAGTCATCTACACTGTAACAGGGAACTCAGTTTCTTTGCAAGGGAAAGCTACTCTAACGTAACTTGAAGAGATTTTAAACAATGTAAGAGGTTATGTAGATACTCCTATTTCAGAATACTAGTGCCTAATTTAAGTGTAGATAAATATTTGCCTAAGTGTTTGTCTACATGGTATATATTTTTCTCATTATCCTAATGTAATTAGCTAATGAAAAAATAGGTGCCATTTCCTCATGTAGGCGTCCAGAGGGAATACAGAGATTGGCAATTATGCAGTTGATGCAGGGAAGTAAGATTGACACGCTCAGTTATTCTCTGGAGACTTCCTAACACAGTGCACACACCTAACTCAGATACCCACATTTAGGAGTTCCATACTTCCTTGTCTTTCCAGATGTGCCCTCTCTCTCTGCTCAGAGATTGTGCCCTGCCTGGATTGTCTGGCAAGAAAACCCAAAGAAGCTCCCAGCAGATTAGTTCAGATCAAAGTTACAGAGTTTGTGCAGTTTGTCCTGTGAATTTCACTGTATTGGATGTTCATGAACTTCATGGCACAAATATACTTCTGCTAGGGAACTTATATAAAGAAGAAAGGGAGCCCTCCCTAAACTAGAAAACTAGAATATATATGGCCCATGCAACTTTTTTTATAGTAGAAAACTGTTTCTTCAGTTTACAATGTTGAATTATTCAAGGCACACATCTGGAGAGAAGAAATTATACATGAAGTGTCTGAATGGTGATTATGTTCCTCTTCATAGGGAAGGAGGGGGATTAAGTAAATCCAAATCAAGGCTTTCTTCTTGTTAGACAAGTCAATCAAGAGCAAAGGGAATAATTGGAGTTGTAATCTTGAACTACAGCAGTGATTTTTGCTGGTGCTCATCTGTCAAAGCTGCGATGGCAGTGTCCACATCCATTGAATCATACTGACATAAATTCACCTCTCAAATTAAAATGAGTTTTTCAGGCCGTAATTATGCTGTCACATAGACCCATTATTTTTTAGCGGATGAAACTAGGGGCATCTCATGGTGCAAATGATTAACACAGGTCTTTGCAAACTGACACAAATTGATGTGGCCTCAGCTCACCCTCAAATGAATATTGCAAATTCAGATGGCTCAAGAGAATGGGAAGACCAGAGTACTGGCAACTGCTGAGACAGGATATCACATCAGAGCTCAGAGCCAAGGGCAGCTCCAGCACAGCAGTAACTGCCCCAGTGCTGGCAGGCCACTAAATGCTTCAGATTCCTTGTAGGTAAACAGCCTGTACCAGGACATACCCATCGGGGTGTAGAAGGGCTGCAGACAAATGAAAAGCATATGCTGGGAATTGAACAGAAGCGATTAAACTTTGCCTCAGGTGCCTGCATTTAAGACCACTGTTTTTAGTGCTGCTCCCCCGGGTTGTTGTCTGGGCCACAGAGCAGGGAGCTGTGGGAGCTGTTGTTGCTTGGGGCTGTTGCTGGAGGGCATTCAGCCAAGACAGGCACTTGCTGCTGCTGAACATCTGGACTCACACAGACATAGACGGAATTATTCTTGTTTAGACTGTATTTTCCCCAGAACTCAGTCTGAGTCCCCAGCAACCTCTTCCACGGCATCACCACCCGTCTGTGATACACCCATGGTTTCTCCACTTCTACAGTCAGGCTTCATCTCCTCGACATTCCCACCTTCACTCCCCAACCCAGCCCCTGGCCTGCCAGCCCAGCTCTGTCCTGCCCTGCTCCTGCATCTGCAGTTTGGGGATCCAGCAGAGGGATGTTGGGAGTGACTGCCTCACTCTGCACAGTGCTTAGCGCTGTGGGACAGCTGGTTTGTGGCATCTTGCTTCATCCAGGTCAGGGCCCAGGTCCCAGGGATGTTATTTACAAACACATAATTGTTCACAAGGAATCTCAGATGCACTCTAGACCAGGAGATTAAATTCCAAACGATTGCAATTAGACTTGTGGAGTGGCAGGGTTTACCAGTCTATGTGTTGTTCACCTATATTGCTTGTGGACCTCTGCAAGTGTCTTGAGCATTTATTCTCCACACAGAGCCATCTGGAGATGCTAAGTGAGGAATCTCAGCACTGCTTCATTATTTTCCACACACGTGCCCTAGGATAAGTGTAATTAAAATAAGTGTTGCAGAACCAAAAGAACCAAAATGTATTTATAGGTATCTACCTGAGAATGTCTTTGCTCAGTTTTGCTGTATACTTTGGCTAGAAGAAATCCAGTCTTTATGAAATACAAACCACCAAGAAATTAAAAAATAGGGAGTGGAAAATCTGGAGGTATTCTACACAGTTCCATATTTGTGTAAAGACTGTTTACAGTTTTAGCTTCTGATTGTGTGTTGGAAATGGCAGGGTCCTGACCAGTCCTGTCTATACTGCTTAAGTCCATGAAAAGCCCTGCAACCTTGACTTGCAAGATAAAAACAATACATTTTGTCCCCACCACCCATTGCACAGCTAGGGACCTTTAGCAAGCACACTGAATTAGTGTTTCAATGGCCTTCCACAAAAAGAACTCAAACATCAAGCCTCAAGCCCTCTCTGTGAGGTAACAAAATACTTTGCCCATATGCATAGCCCAGGATCGTGATTAACTAACACACTTAACTAACTACTGTTTGCCCCTTTGGAAATTAAGAATGGTGAGGCTGGAGTAGCATTAACTGATTACACACAGCTGCACTGAGTAACCTATCCTGGAGCTCATCTTCCTCAATGCATTTATACTTTTCTGGGCTTTTAAGCCCATTTCAGACTGATTGCATGGAATGACTACAGCTGCACTTGTAATGGTGTTAAAATCAGGCGTCTTTGTCAGTGTCTGGAAATATTTCCATGTTATGACTATGAACTTCAGGCATTCTTTTAGGGGAGATGCTTCACAACTTGAAATCAAAAGCACCTGATAGTACTCATTAATAAGAATGAGCCAGATAGTGACTATTTAGGAAACATTTTCCTCCAAGATAAACAGTGATACCTGAAGGAAAGAACAGAGATAAGGAAAGATAGAAAATCATAAAGTACTCCATAAAGCAAAGCATCAGAAGAAAAATATGTTGTTATTTTTCCTCGTTGCTTTCCTCTGCCCAGGAACTGTATCATTAGTGTATGTGGTGCTCTGCAAGGCAAAAAGAGATGCCTCTGTGCCTGTTAAACAGCTGATGCTCTGATGCTGACCTGCCTTCCTGACCTCACTGTTCCAAAGGTGGGCTATTTTAGCTGCCTGAAGTCTGCTACATACACAGGTGCTGTCTGTTGAGGGACACTGTTGAGGGAGAATTGCCTTTCAGAAAGCTCCTCATGGCAAAGGGTAATTGAGCATCCTTGGCTTTGAGTAAACTAAAGGCACTGAATTGGATTTGCTTTGACTCCACGTTTTGTTTTGGTTAAGTTTGCTCAAGAGCTTGTGGCAGAGTAATAGGAGGAAAAGAGAGATCAGTGGCAGATTAGGAAGGTAAAAGACTGAAGGACAGGCTTTGAGACCAGTAATCTACAGTTAGAGATTCTTCATGCAGTGTAATGTGGTAGCCAGCCTGAGTCTGGCTCCTTGGAAAAACTGTACCATGACTGCTGGTTATTGCCCCCCTTGGGAGAGCCGTGCTGGGAGCCTTTCACCCAGCCTTGTCCCTGGGGGTGGTTTGGCAAAGGTTAAATGACTGCCTTTATGAGCTAGAGAGGAAAGGAATGGGAAAACAAGTGTCCAATAGCTGTGGAAAAGAACCAAGGACAAAACTGAGAGCAACTGGGAATGTCTGTGGCCAGAGCAATGGTTATAGTTTTTGAAAATCTGCAGAATGAACTGAGGGGTCCAGGGTGGGCTAAAGCAGAAATCTGACTTGGAAACAGACTAAGAATAGAGTGACAGTGGCGGTGCAATACTGTTCTTATTAATAAAAACATGAAGAATGAGGCAGGAAGAGTCAGAATCAGAGAAATATATTAGGATCAGAGTGATTTCCAAAAAGCAAACATATATATACAATTCCATTCTGAAGTTATGGCAGAACAGATTATTAGCTATGGCAAATAGAAAAGAAAAAAAAAAAAAGCAAGCAGCTAAATATTGGCTATCAGACAGTTTTGCTAATATATATGTCATGGGAAAAACCCATGACAACCTCTGCAGTGATGTTTACAAGAGCAAAAGAAAACTCCCTGTGTTATAAGATGGTCTTTTATTCAGACTGTCTTGGTTTCAAGCTAGGAAGTTTTAAATCCCTTCCTTTTTTTTTTTTTTTCCAACTGGATGCAGTTTTATCTCTAGATAAAGCCAGCAGGAGTTTCGAGGACTCTTCTTTAAGTATGATTTTAAAGAAACAACAGGAACTGAAAAGCAACAGCTTTCTACCCAAAGGAGCTTCACATTATAGGCTGGATCTGAAGTTATATTCAAGTCAGTGGAGTCACATGGGTAATGTCTCCCTATGTGTAAGGAGGAGCAAGACCAGGCAGATTCCAACATTAACACTCTTGTTAAAAACTAGGTCCTTTTCTGTTAAAGTTAAAAGGTTTTTAATAAAAAATCAACAAGAAAAGACAAAGACAAGGTAAAAGAATTACAGCGTCCCTGGATGCTGGGTGCACCTGGCACAGAGCCAGAACACACCTCTCCCAGAGAGAGACTTTCTTTAAATACTTTTTTTACTTTTACAACTTGTTGTATAATTCAAATGAATTTCTTCTGAAGAATTTAGTTAGTCCTTTTTCAATTCCTGGCAGAGGAGTCTCTTATCCAGGAATATCTTGATAGGAGTAAATCGCCTTGCTTGAGGGGGGGCTTGTGAGCAATGTTAGTTATTTCTCAACTATTAAGCAAAACCAGAATGGCTACATTTCTACACAAACACTGCTTCTACAAGGATCAATATTATATACATAGTATTCATTATTTGTGAAAATCCAACACTATAATATGCATTTATAACACTCTCAAAGGTGTTCTGGAAGAAAGGATAGTGCTCAGAGCCACATAATTACTGGAGGGGCAGGCAGGGGATGCATTCAAGGTTATACCCACTTTTGTTTGTTTCCACTGAAATACTGGTTTGCATGTGTTCCTTGCATGAAGGAATATATCGAGATCAGTGTAACCAGCAAAGTCTTTGGTGCATGTAGAATCTGAGTATCAGTTATGGTTTCCTATCTCCTTTCAAACAGAAGTGATTTGTGTGATTGGAGTGGCATGATACGTGAATATCAGGTGGTGTAAATTGGAAATGAGATAGTGTTATTGGACAGGGTGAAAAAGGTGAGTGTCACAGGATGCTCTGTTGACATTCTGATGCTATCTGTTGATATTGGGCTGCTATTGAGTTCAAAATCACATAATGTCAGGTCTAATCCATTCATATATTTTCTGGAAACTTTGCCAAATATTTAGTAATAAAACCAGCTTTCCTTCTAATGATATGTCAAAACAACATATAGACACCAGTGAAGCAAAAGCAGTTTCTTTCTCTTTTCACAATATATTTTTCTTTTCTGTGCTATTTTCACACTCAACTCAGTCACTTAGAAGTGTCTATTTTAAAAAGGGTTTGTTTTTTTTTTTTAATGCATGGATACAACTGAGGTTCTTAATCCTTATTGAGTTACTAAGCTTTTGGAACTAGTGAAATTTCATGCCTGAAGGCATCCTGGACATTAATCACATTTGGTGTCTAGCTGTGAACCCATGAGTTTAGGCATCCATTTTAAACAGCAGGTGAAGCTTTTCTTTGTGTTTGAGTCCAATTTGAATGTCTATTGCACATCAAGCAGGTGAAAGGGCAATGATAGTGAGGTGAAGGCACTGCCTCAGGTATCAGGATATCTGGATATCTGGTTCCTGGCTCTGCCAAGCCTTCTTTAAATAAGTTGCATCATTTTTGAGCTTCATTCTTTCCTATCTACAGAACAAGGAAAACAAATCCCAATTTACATTGGCATTGCAAGCATTAATTCATTGCTGTCTGTAAAGGAGATCAATGCTCTGATAAAAGGTGCTAGAGGAATGCCAAGTATGTCTATAATATAAATATGAAAATGGGGATACTGTCAAGGTCTGCCTTGGCTAAATAAAAGGCTCCAATACCAACTGCAGTCCCTCTGAGAGCTGAAACTGTCTGGTCTTTGGGTATGTGGCAGAATTCTGATGAGGGCAGAAATAACATCTAGCACTTTCAAAGATTTACTTTAAAGGTAAAGTTGCTGTTTCTTGCTAACATAGATCACTTTACTGTCCAGCTTGTCATGGTTGTATCATTTGTGTTGCAAAGAATGTGTCTCATCTCTGCTCTGTATTCCTGCTGGCTTCTGTCAGCAGAGGGTACATCAAGGTACTCAAGGACCTCCAAGAGGTCCATCACAGTTCAATGGCCCCTTTTATTTCTTACTATCAAGTCCCATAAGGTTCTAGTGACAGCCATTAGGTCTTTATGACATGTTATGGAAGGAACATAAAAGAAACATTTAGAAAGAGACCAGTGAAGCAATTGAGAAGAGAAAATTTCTATTCAATATTCACCTTAGATGAGGGTCAATGTAGGACACACCAGTGCACAAGCCCAATGTAAGTAATAATAAAGGGACTGTTTTACAGAAATAGAACATCCAACTCTGGACAGTGGCTGGAGTCAGCTATACCTCAGACATAGGTGATTCGTGGTGTACTAAACTAACCTACTAAACATACCCTGTATGGATTTGTAAATATTAGCAAGTGCTGTTCTTAACTGCAAGAATGCAAATTTAGAGGCAAAATTTCTCAAATGCTCTGGTCCCATGGGTGAACTAACTAGTAATGAGAATATGAAGAACAGTAGTTCCTTATTCAGTGGAGTGCTGTTAGCAGGGGCAGTGTAGGGATTCTGAACGTGGTCTTAGGGATTCTGAACGTGGTCTTGGGCAGTCTTTTGAGGCCTTCTGATGTCAACCTCACCACTTAGTCCTTCATCATCACACACCATATTTCCAGTGTGTGCCTCCCTTTTGGCATCAGCAATATTCTGTGATGATGCCAGACCTCAGGCAACAGAGACTATTTAAGCACTACAAACAGAATTGCTTCTTAACTTGGTTACAACTTTTTCCACCAAAACATATTTTCCAGAAAATAGCACTTTTTCACTGGCAACTTCATAACTACTTTTTTTTATTATTTTCTCTCTGCAGATACACTGGTACTTTGAAAGCTCTTGGCAGAAGTCTGTCAAGCTGGCTGCCTGGCTAAAGGTGTGACTGCCTGATGGACTCGGAATCTGGCTAAGTTTCTTGTGGAATGAGCCAACTTCCTTGGCTTCCCTACTTATAGCTGAGCAGGTATTTTGGCTGCCCGGGGGACTGAGCTGTTCCCCTTTTACTGGAAATTTGGCCACTGGCATTTTGTCTAAGTACAATGTTAGCAGTCTGGAGTTTTACACAGAGCAGAAGCTGGTGTGGTTGGGTTTTTCCTTCCTGCCACCACTAGTTACCAGAAATATATAGCACTAAATGATGCCCTTTTATAAGCTGTTGCATCCAAGGAGAAAAATTTTGATATAATTTTTAATCCCTGCCTAACATTGGTGGCAGAAAACTGCAGTGATTTCTGGTGTGGTCTAAAATATGACTTGTTTTCATTAGTCGATTCATTTTTTCCACAAGTAGAAAAGAAGATAAAAACCATTATGTGCCCTCCTTTTTTCTACTCATCTTGTGATCTATCGACATATTTCAAACTGTCTCGTGGCTTAGATCCTTGACCTTAAGAAAGTATTAGAATTTTTTCCTCATTCCTGCTACATGTGAATGCATGTGATGGTCTTGTCTATTTTTGTTTATGTAATGAAACATCAGTGCCCCAAAGGCACTGGTCATTCATCTACTTATGCCAGCATTCTTGGCACTGTCTGGACTTTTCCCAGGCAGTCTTTCTGTGCATCAGCATCAGCACATGAGACAGCATGCCTTCTTATATCTTTTTCAAAGGACATCTTAAAAGCCTTCTTTATTTGTCTTCTCTATTCATTTTTTTGAATTTGAATGTAGCTAACAGATAACCAATCTGACAAAATACAGACGTCATGTTTTTAGAGACCAAGATGACTACGTTTCCAGTGAATTTGTATGATTTTTTTTGCAGAAGGTGTAATTTTGTATATCTACAGTATAAAAATGCTTAATGGCAGTCAATTTAATACACATTTTACATTCAATTTGTCTTGTCCAGCCCAGCCCAGGAATATCTTTTATATCTCATTAATGTAACTCTCATATATTCATGCATTGCATATTGCACACATTGGATAT
This sequence comes from Petroica traversi, assembly GCA_025920805.1. Taxonomy (NCBI): domain Eukaryota; kingdom Metazoa; phylum Chordata; class Aves; order Passeriformes; family Petroicidae; genus Petroica; species Petroica traversi. Next base: position 19,603,203 of record JAHLSL010000010.1, read on the forward strand.
CAGTGCAATTACAATTAAACCTTTGGACCACAGTCCATCTTCTCAGATCGTCTGAGTTTTCCCACGTCACACAAAGTATATAGAACAGGCACTCCTTTCTCAAGAGTTTGCAAAGAAATTACTGGAGCTAGACAAACTTTGAGCAAAGTGTGTTTGGATTATTTATCCCACTGTTATCTATAAATCCAGTCTGAATTCAGTAGATACCTTTGACTAGATCCTGGTCTTTCTCTTCTTCTACCACAAAGATAAAGGAGGATGTGACAGATACTGGATTTATCTGACAGCCCCGGAGCTGGGTGCTTTCCTGGGCTGTGAGAAAGCTTGGGTTACCACAACTGCACATTACAGGATTACAAAAGAAAGACCACAGAAAAGCGTCCAGGAATGAGCCTCCACCTGTTGTGTGAGAAACTCCCTGGAAGGCTGGGGCTAAAAATGTTTGTCCAAAGTGAAAGTGCATCAGCAGATAACTGGAGAGTGGTTCTTTGACCACACAAGCCGATTGTGTCAATTTTCTGAAAGGTGAGCAATGGAAACAGAGAATAGAGTTGAATCTGGATAATTAATGTCCTTTGTCTTGAGGTACTGAATAAAGGGGCAACTGTCTCCCCAAGAGCAGTCCTGAGAACTACTGCTGCGCTACATATTTATATTTATATTCTGTGAAAATTCTTGAATTGAAATACTTTGTATTAGCCAGAACCTGACATGTCAAATTTAATAAATTTCTAATAATTTGTTCGGAAAGAAGACTCAAATTTTGAATTTCCACTTTTTATTTGGCTTCTAAGCTACAAAATCAATTATTTGACAGCCATCTGATAGATGTCTCTGATGAAATTGTTCAGAACAAATGTTACTGAAAATTTTCTATGTTTATGTAAACATAATATTCTGTGTTTATGATAACCTCATTGCTAAGCAAATATTTTAACCATTTACCTTCCCTTTGGCTCCCCCATTTCTGTAAGGTTTTCAATGACAACCAGAACATCCAAACACAGCTTGTTCTTTTCTGTGAGGATTTCCATTCTCAATGTGTGGTACCCTCGCAAGACCTGTGAGGAGAACAATACATGTTTTTATGGATGTTTTCTAAAAATATATGTATTTTCTCATTGTGTTGCAGACACCACTGAGGAGCTAGATATGTGCTGTCCCTTTCTTTTGTAAATACAGAAATTGAGACACAAACAGGTAGATTGTTGGCTTGACTTTACCCAGGCAAAGAACCCAGAAGGGTTTCAGGTCAGAGGTTCTCTTATCTTTAGTGAAGGAGTTAGCAGTTAAGCTACAGTAACTGATCAGAGTCACGGTCACAGCACTGCAAACTGAGGGGAAAGTCTTGATGTTCTCTAGAAGGCGTCTAAGGCTGTCCACTCTCAAATAGTTGAACTTCTTCAGCTGAATGGGCAGCATCTGCTGTTTGTGGGGTGGTAGCTGGAAATTGAGCAGTGAAATTATTGTACAAATGCAGGTACCCTGATGTTGGGTCTCAGATTCTGCCTGTACTAGCAGCAGGAGTTAATATGGTCAGTTTACCAGGAGTGCTGATGCAACTGCTTTATCAATCAAACAACTGCAAGAAAAGTGGGTAATTCAAGCTTCTATTGGAATGATATCTGCTTCCTCAAACCTATGGTGCTCCACCCACATTGTAAAGCTGACCATCTGTCCAATGCCCTTGTTTGAAAGACTGACCTCAGGAATTGTTTCAGATAGTCACACAGATTAGCTGAGCAGATGGTTTTAAGTAAACATCCACCCAAGTGGTTAACATGTGCTTATCACCCCAGCAGAGCTGGCAGTCATGTGCCTGCATTCAGAGTGATCAGAAGTCGATTCCTCTGAGTGGTGCAACTCCTGCAGTGCCCAAAAAAAGGTACCAACGTAAGCGTTTAAATATCACCACCTCAACAGACTTGAACCTTTAATTAAGAACCTTGTTCAGTTAGAGGAATATAGGAATTTCCATGAGAAATCTGACAGAACATCCAGCTAGTCCAAGCCCACCTGAGACTATGGCCAGACAGATTGAAATCCATCTGTCCATTAAGGATGGAAATCTCCATTCTTGATTCTCACTGGTAAGAAAAGGGATCAGGAAGAAACTCCTCCTTTTTCTCATTCCCAGCCTTATACTCCTTCCTTGTTCCTTGTGCTAAATCTAGTATTTTTATGTCTGCAATATGATCTGCTTTGAGAGATCTCAGAATGGTTTGGGTTGGAAGGCACCTTTAAAGGGCATCTAGTCCAAACCCCCTGCAATGGACAGGGACATCTTCAGTGAGATCAGGTTGCTCAGAGCTCCAGCTTTTGAATGATTCCATGGGGCATCTACCACATCTTCAAGCAACCTGTTCCAAAGTTTCACCACCATTATTGTAAATAACTTCTTCCACATATCTAATCTAAATTGACCCTCCTTCAGTTTAAAACCAGGACTCCTTATCCTATTACAACAGGCCGTGGTAGAATGTTTCTTACTATCTCTCTTACAGGCTCCCTTTGAGATGATCTAGTTTACAGAGGATCACTTTTTGAAGGTTGTTTTTTTTTTAATTGCCAGGGCCACTTGCAAGCCTGTGGACCATTTATACCCTTTCTCCACGGTAAATGGAATGTAAAAGCTTCACAGGCTTTAAATTCACCAGTCACAGACAGACACGTGCTTCACATCTCTTCCACTCAGCTGTGGGAAGATTTAACCCTCAAAAATACCCTTAGTGGTATATCTAATTAATTTTCTCACAGTGTTTGGAGCTGCAGTGCATATGGGAGCACTGTATCTGCAGAGCCAACTCTTATAGCCAGGATCAGACCATACTTTTGGTGAGAGGCCACCAGAGCGGGAGAAGCAACAAATCTATTTATAATAGGCATTTTGTCCATCAGAAGAATGTCAACAGACAAATTACTATAACCTGCCTGAACTAGCTCAGCCCTCCTGCAAATGAAAGCACAGATTGTATTGGGAATGTTTGTTTTGCCATTTTTCAAATACATGAAGAAATCAATGGTGTGTTCATGGCAGTCAGTAGAGCAAGTAGTTATTTTAGATGGACAATCCCCAAACCCTTACAGCTGGCACTAAGGGACTGAAGCTCTGGCTGGTATCAGCATTAATCCTATCTGGGTAAGCACAGATTTGCCTGAGTCACAAATTTAAGCTGTATCAGCTGCCATGCTTTCATCTATTAGTTTCAGGAATGTGGTTTCTGCACCAGATCCATCTGGAAATTACCCCTCAAGACAGATTGCTTGTCAGTATCTCTTTAGGGCTTGTCTTCAGTACTGAACTCTGCTTTTTCTCTTTTTTTTTTTTTTTTTTTTAACGTTGGCGTAGCTGATGTACATCAACTTGCAAAGGTAAAGAATACCTGCAGCCACAAGAACAGTTGCAGTGGGACAGGAGAGAGATGTTGTCTGTGGGTTAGAACCTTAGTACAGTAGGAGTTAATATTCTTAGGAGTTGTCTACCCTGTAATCTCATTCCTGCTGGCACACCTGCTGGACAAGTCAGTTTGGGGATAAGACTGTGCAATGTGCACAAAAACAGATTTTCTTTTTTAATCATGATTTTGGAGGCCTGACTCTTCCATTTTAATCTATTAAAAAAATCAGTTCTCTACTTTTCAGACTGTTTAACACAGAGGTTAATCTTTATTTTCAACTAGGTTAAGGTCCTTCTATACCTTTATCTTGGTCATTTTATTGCATGCTAGCACTTTTTTATTGACAGGGAAGTAGCTTGTTGTTGTTAATATTTTCAAGGCAGTGCACTGGAGAGGAATATTGACTGGAGAAGCATTGCCCAGCTGCCCAGAGCCTGGAACAGAATCCCAAAACTTCACGGGCAGATAGAAAGGGCTAGTTGGTCAGGCTATTAGATCCATCTGCAAGCCCTGAAACATTTGGCTACATTCTCCTAGCAAGACACAGAAAGAGGCCAGTCTATGAGTTTCTTATGTCTATATTAGGATGTTTTTCTGTTCAAATCATCTTCAGTCCTCATGGAAAATACTTACCTCTTGAAAGCTAGCATTAATGCTAAAACTGTTGTTACTCACATTACAAGGCGAGGTCTTCAAGTTTAGCCAAGAATAGATGATGATGATGATGATGATGATGATATACCTTCGTGTCTGAGACTTGGAACCAATGCCACCGTGTCTAACAGAGGGAGAAGATTAAAGTATTAAATCTCCTTGGTTATATTAAAATATCAGATTGATGAAAGAGACACGGAAGGAAAATGGGGATCATGAAGCTGTCTTAAGCCATGCTAACATTTTGCTTACTCGGTGTATTGACACTGCCAGAAGCTACGTCCTCATTCCTAACTTTTTATGAGTCTACATATTACAGGATAGCTTAACAGCTGAGTTTTTCAGCCTGCATGTTTGCAGTTCTCCCTCTGAGACTTCAGTTTCACTTTGCATGCCGTCTTTCTCCCTTCCACGCCCTGCTCTTTCCCCTCAGTAAGAGATGCAAATACCAGATAACTGACAGCTTAAGAGCTTGTGATCACCACTGGCTTTCATGATTGGAGATCAGTATCAAATGAGACATGAGAAATCCTCAGGTATGGAAAAAGCATAGCTAGCTTAGAGTTCAAGGCTCTCCAGAGAACTTATGCCTGGAGACCTGAGATGGCTTAAATGTTGAAGTTCTGTCATTTCTGAGTGTGAAGGTGGGCAAGTTTCAACAGTCCTGGTCAGAAGTGTAAGTTCTCTCTTTGATCTCCCTGAACTGTTAATTGTTTATCCTCAATTAAATATTTACTTTGGACTTGTTTTCTAATCTAGGGCTTTATGCTCACAACGCAGGTGGAGACTCTTGCCATTTTAAGACTACTGATATAATTTTCAAGATAAACTTAAGTTTTTGTGTCTTACAAAAAGTCTGAGGTTCTTGGACATGCAAGTAATTTATAAAAGGAGTCTTGAACTTCTGAGTCATTTTACAGAAAAGAAAACTATAATGATCAGACAGAATACTTCCTGATGTATAGGAAGTTATAACTTTAGTAGATTTAAGGATTTAGCTTAAGTCAGTAGGCAATTAACTAAAGAGCTAAATCAACACAGAGAATGCTATGTCCACTCAGACTATATCAGGTTAACATCAGTTTCTATACAAATATAAGTCTTACTTGCCTAATACCTTTATAGATGTGTGAGTGCAGCTTTACACAAGGAACTGCTCTGAGAAGCATGAACATGTCTTTCAGTGACATCATTTCTATAATGCCATACTGCACCCTAATAATAATTAAATAATTATTTGGTGACATGAGAATACTGATGTGGTACAAGATAATCACCCATCACTTCACTTCTGGGTATCCTGAAGTTGTTCCCAGCAGTGAGACCTCATTTCACGCAGATTCCCACATTCCCAGCAAAGGCACTCAGAGATAGGAAGCAAGGAAACATTTGGACCACTGGTTTTGAAACAACCCATATGGCAAGGCAGGGCTGATAGCAGAGGACCTGAGTGCCTTGAAGGATAAATGTCAACCACCCAGTCAGAAGTGTGGCACGAACACAGAGCTACAGACTTGGAAGCTCAAGTTCTTGGTTATGTTCCAGACTAAATGGCTTGACTCAGAAAAAACTGCACATCCCCAGTGGAACCAGGCTGCATTTTATTAAAAATGCACTGAAAATATTCTGGTTTGGGGTTTTATGAGTATATATTTTCTAATAAAACCCTTTTGCATCGCAAGCTTCTCACTACTCTCAAATGTTAAATTTTCAGAATCACCTTTTGTCATACTCACACAGTTTGTCCCAACATATTTGATTCATTTCACTCTGACAGTGTTTGGAGACTGTCTAAAAATTCAGTTGCAAGGAAAAATGATAAGAAAAAATTAGAAGCAACCTTCACAAATATTCTTCTTTTGAGGTCTGAGTAGATTAAATCATGTATGTTAATGACACTCTTTGCTTCAGCATCACATCACCTCACAGTGATTTTATGATCAAAATATACTATTTCTCTCCTCATAATTCTTGTTTGCTTTCTATATTTAGACAATTGCTTTCCCACAATAAGCATACTCTTTTTATGAATTCTATTAATCTAGCATATAGGGGGGCATACATGTATAATAGCATAATACGTTATTAATGTAATATACATTTAAAAACAATTTCTATTTTATATTTGTGTGGTAACATTTAACATATTTTCTGGTTTAAAAATACGGTATAATAATAATTGTGCTGAAATATCAGTAGTTCTTGAGCTTGAGAATATGTTCTCTAAGTGGAGAACTTCTAAAAAACATGTAGCTATTCATTTACTCACTGGATTCTGATTCATCAGAACTCTTAAGCACTTACCTAAATTCCTGTGCAACAAAGCATTTAATCTTAGATTAACTTAATGTTTTAAACACTTTTTTTTTTCTTCACGAAAGTACTTAAAGTAAATATATCCATTATCAAACTGAATTATAACTCCACATTAATCAGGACAGCCAAAAGGGATTTAAAAAAATCATTAAAGTCCTTTGGGCCATGTTCCCACCCAGAAATTGTACTGTTCCAACTATGTTCTAAATTGAGGATAAAGATATATTGACAGTGAAGTGTTTATAGGAGAACAGTTCACTACTTCATGAGAAACAGAACACTGTATCTGCTCTTTTCTGCTGTGTTTTTCCTACAGGTTTTAGCTATATAGTTACGCTGGCAAAAGTCATACCTCAGACCAAAATGCTAAACAGTCCACATTGCAAATGACAAAGAAATTAATAACCCTTGAGTTTGTGAAGAGACAGCTGGATGGAAAAATACTTGCTGTGCTTGAAAAAGTGATCCTACTACTTAATTACCCGAAGGGTTCCCAAATGATTAGGCTTTCTACGGGAGTAAACACAAATCAAGTATATCACTGTAACAAGATAAAATACATATGAGGATAGTAAGGTCTGAAGTAGGTGACTAAAAGAGGTTACAGATTTATAACTTAATCTATACTGTCAATTTCTTTCATGCCTTGGTTTCTGTTTTCATTCACATATTGCAAATGGCATAAACAGTAGACAGTAATTAAAGAAATGAGACAGGAATACACTGGTAGGAAGCAGCACTGTAACACAGCAGCCTCATATGATAAAGCCATATTCCAGCAGCAGGTAAAAACAAGGGCAGCAGCTAAAACCCAGCAAAGCACAGAGAATGCCTGTAACAGCACGTCTGCTGCAAAAGTCAGTGGACAGGATTAGTATTATTTTTGACAATTTATTTTTTAGGCTTGACATTTGCAAGTAACATACCCTGATGTTAAAGTGATTTACAAAGAGAAAATAATTGTTTTTCTAGTTCTCACGAGGTTCTGGAACTGAGAGGAATTGTCAGTGCTATTTTTTAACACCGGTTTACCTAAAGGACTCTCTGGATGGTTTATATTATGCTTTTATTTCTGTTTGAATTACTCCCATCAGGGTCTAATTAAATAATATGAGAGAATAAGAAAGAAGGAAGCATGAAGTCTTTCGCAAAGACTTTTTTTGCCTAATAGATCTTTATGGCACATTAGAATTGTAAATTTGCAAAGCAGAATCGAGTTTTAAATAGGCAGAAAGAAGTCCCCATCACTTCAGATGATCAGCTTCATTTTTCTAGTTTGTTGACATCCTATATCACTGTCTGCTGACTGGTATGATACTTTTTCTAATTTTGTTTTTTGGTCTTAAATTCATATTAGTATTTTTTTCCTAAAAAATAAACCAACAAGGTAGAGAATCCAGTATTCAGAGGTATCCTTTTTGCTCTTTTTCTTCTAAGAGCAAAAAGTGCTGAAATTTTTTTTTTGTGTTATGACTTAAGAAGAGTATTGCAGGTTTTGGCTTGTTTGTTTGTTTATTTGTTTGTTTGTTTGTTTTCTTGGTTTCCCAAAATTTCCTGGGAATCTCTGAGATTAAGTTTTTAAAGGTATTATGGAATAGAATTTAAGGTAAACATATTTCATTTAATCCAGAAGCAGATCGGTATCAGGGAGATGTCCCCAGAGGATTATTCAAGAGATTTATCAATTCCTAACATGTTACATTGGTTAATTTTCCTTTATCTGACAGAGAATATTCAAATATATAAACCTATAATACTATAACATAAATCTATGCCTACAGGCATATATGCAAATCACATGCCTGGCTCTTAGTAGTAGCTCTGTGCTTCCTATGAGGAATTTGAAAAGTCTAAATGTGCCATTACTGTTACCCAAACTTTAATCTGATCCCTAAACTTGAGGTGTAGAATAACTTTTAAAATTACTTTCCTTGGAATTCTCACCCATTTAGAAACTAAAAATCATACTGGGAAATAGTTTTGTAAACATGTGAGTGAGAGATTCATTTTTAACATAGGAATATCTGAAAGATGTTTCTGTTTTCATGAGAAACTGATGAAAATTGAATTCTCTGCGGTTCAGTGAAGTATCGATCATTTTAACCACTCAATTCTTCACTGGACTGATCATGTAAAAATACTTTCATTTTGTATTACACTACAGAAACTAATACTGACAGAGCTGGCAGTCTCAAACCTTAAGCCACTCTATTTTTCTGCATTCATTGGCGTAGGTCAGAACTGTGTTTGTCTGTTCTCTAAAGAAAAAAAAAATATTAAAAAAGGTCAGTGCCAGAAACTCAGCACTCATGCAACACTTTGCTAACAACTTGGTGCCAATAAGTGGCCAGTAGGACTGGTGACACACTTCCTTTCTGAGTACTGACAATAAAGAATGCGAATAGTACATTGCATAACCTGAAGATTTGCATTCCAAAAAATAAAGCAAGAACTGAAATGATCTACAAACTGAAATCCAAACACCCAGAGCACATGAAATCAACTATTCTCAGAGGCCACTACAGTTGAAAAAATTGCCAGACTTGCTGACCTGCTCACTTTCCCAAAATGTGACAAGCAAAGACAACCTTGTACAGAGCTCCATCACATTCTCAACTGGCTAAGCACTGTTACAGCTCCTGAAATGAACACAGGCAGATACGTTCTGTGAATCTTTATATATAGATATATCTCAACATACAGATTTATAATTTGATGAGATAAAATCCCATTGTGGGAAATAAATACTATAGAACACTCTTCAGAGTCCGCTCTTTGTGTATCCATAATATACACAGGATCCATCTGTGATTGCTAAATTCATTTACCCATGTGATTGGCACAACTGGTTGAACAGTTACCTGACCTCAGGTGGGGTGCTCAGGTGGGGGATTATTTTAACAACTACCTCTTATTGTGTGGATGCAGTGTAGGCGTTCTGCTGAGTTTATGACTAATACCCCTCAGGGGATACCTACGAAAGGGGGAACATAATCTGTCAAGAACATACTTAATTTGATTAGTTTGAGCTTAAACATTTGAGCAGCCTTTGAACCTGAGCTGAGATGGTTCTGGGAAGTTTAAGACAAGCACCTCTGACTGCAGGTTCAGGATTGCTGTCTCTTTCTTATTAAAGGAGCATATTGAACAGAAAAGGATATTATGCTGGGTCTGGAAAATATTTTACAGGTATACATTAAATCTGTATTTAGGTACTTAAATACAACATGCTCTACTTTCAGACAGTACTGTGTATTTAGGGCATGACCCTGACTCGAGAGGTTACATATGGCAATGTTTGGGTTTCGGTTACATTGCATTTTGTGTTTCTGCTCACCACTGTCTTATCTTATTGTTCCTCTTGCTTTACACATCCACTGACTGCAGGCGTCTTCTAAGAGTGTAGATAGTCCATCTCTATGTAAAGAAGTACTAGTTCGTTTGTTGGGTTTTCAGGGTTTTTTTTAAAGCTGTTTCTCCCCACATGTTTCTTCTTTCTCTTTTAAAGTTGTTTCTCCTCATATGCTGGATCTTGAGAGAGGAACGTACCTTCAGAAGCAACCAGCGCCCTTCAAATTCTTATCTAAAGGAATCCCACAGGAAACCTTGGATCTCTTACAAAAATTTGGACTGTCTGTTATTTATCAGATTTACAAGGACACTAGTCTTTGGCTATTGAGCCCTCCTGAAGCCACTAACTGTTCTCTTCCCTTCTCCTTGCTTTTAACAGTAGAGGTAAACATTGACTTAAGTTTGCTTTGTGCCATCAATCTGTAATAAAAATGTTAACTATAAATGCTGACAAGATCTTAGCTCAGTATTAGTCCTGAAGCCCTGACATCAGTGCCTGATTATGTCAAGTTACAGGCTCTCTAGCAACTGACAACAAACATTTGGACCCAGCCTTTTCCGGGTGGGGAAACTGCAAGAGCATCTTTCTCACAGTAACCAGTGGTCTGCCATCATTTCCCTGGTTTGTTAGTCAGAGACTTTAATGGGTGCACATCTCTCAACATCTTCTTAGTTACAAAGTTCCCAGGATTAATTTTCTCTCATGTCAAAAGGCCCATACATTTCTTATATGGCTGGCTCTTGTGACAAACCAGAAACTGAAGTAACCTTGCTTGAGTAACAACACAGAGACTTATTATAAAATTGTCTTTTTAAGCGTACTTCAATTGTGTCATTGCAATTATACACACGTAAAGCACTGCATAAACATCCAATGCTTGGGAAAGTTAAAAAGGATGGCTTGACAGATACAGCCTGTTCTAATGTCTGAGGAGCAACTGGGTTTAGAAACTGTTCCAGGAGTACAATAATGCAGTCTGGGCTTCTCTGAGGATAGAATTTATCATATCTCCCTGAGGAAAGCTGGTAAGCAGTCAAATAGGAAGTAAAAACACCCATAAAAAATAAAATTGTGTAAAATAATGACAGTGTGTAACTTGACATCGTGTTGGTCAGGTACATTAGTGAGAATGATGGTGACAGAGAATATTGTCCAGCAGGAATAGGAGGCAAAACTTTCATTCCAATCTTGATTGATTCCCTGGCCCTTTTCTTGCTTCCCTTTCCCTGCCTCCTTTTATTTACTCTTTGGTTTTTGTTTTTAAATTTGTGAACTAGGGTAAATCACACGACCATATCACAGCTGCCTGTGAAAGCACATTCCCACAACTGAGAGCTGTAGCCAGTGCTAAATAATACTTAAAAATGAATTTGAGACCATTAGGTAAAAAAAATAAAAGTACTATATTCCATTATTACTTTAATTCAAAGAGCTTCTGACAGTGTATTTTTGGGGCAAATCCTGCTCTGCAACTCAGAACAGGGCAAAGCATTTGAAGTCCATAATTATTTTGTACTACTTCCTGAAATATATTCTGTCCACAGCTGAAGAGTGCCTGATGAATCCAGCTAGTTTGAATCTAACAGTGCTTGAGTTTATGCTGTGGTAATCTGTACATATGTGCAGGCCTACAAGATTAAATTCAGTATTTTAAGCAGTATATCTTCACACATACTTGTCCTCAGCTTTCTTAAGCATATTATTTAAAGCATTTTAAACAATAAAATTACAGCCATTGCACTCAGAACTAATTTTTCTACATTTTCACCCAGAAAGATACCTTGTGCACACTATTTTGTCATAAACAATCCTCAATAACAGGGGATGAGTTGACAACAGAGATGGGTCTGCTCCAAAACTCCAGTTCTGAATGTATATGAACTTCAGCAAGCTCAAAGAGAAGTTAGTGAAATGAAATTCAGTCCTTTTTAAGAATTTTTTTCCTGACTCCATGGGTTCCATTCATTTTATGTGATATGAATTAGTTGTCACCTGGGGCATTTGCTTTTCCTTCTCTGAAAGACAATTTTAAATTGAAGCAGGGGCTGGGAGAAGCATCCTGCTAGCACAGAAAAGAGACTTGGTGGTTTAGATGAAGAGTTGGTGGTTCCTCCTTTCCTTGCTGGTTGAAGGGGCACTGTTCATGTCACTGCTGTCCTTCTTTCAGTTGGCACCATGAGACTTCCTCTTCCTTTTCCACACTTCTGCAATTGCTGACACCCATCTGAGAGTACAAAGAGCCACAGTTTCTGTCCTTGAACAGAAGTGCTTTTCAGAACTTAGGCTGCAAAACAAAGGAACCCAAAGAATTTGTGTATTCTCTGACTTTCTTGCTATAATTTTTTTTTTTAGTTCCTTAACATATGCTAATCCCTTGATAATTCCAATGTTTTTCTAAGGCAAAGGAGACGTGTGCATTGTGAGAAAGCTACAAGGAGCTTAGTATCATCTGTATAACAGATTCTCTTAACAGAACCTCTCTAACCAAGCATGCACAAACAAATCTTTCAGCAATAGGATACAAGATACAGCATTTTTAGGCCTTGGGATGATCTGGTAGGAAGAAACTGAAGGCTGACACGTTACAGTCATGTGGCAAGCCAAATATCATCAAAATATACATAGTTCACTGGATGAAACTGCTCTATTTCTAAAAGGAAAAGTCAGCCTTGGTCAGTATTTCTGCAGTTATGAAGGCAGTGCATCATCCTTTGGTAATGCCAAGAGAAGTCCTGCTGAGCCTGAGGCAGTTTGAGCGAGATTCCCACAGCTGCCACTCCCCTATTTCCAGTAGCATCTTCCTGTGCCCATCCCTGCAGTAGCACCATCCTCCTGTGCCCATCCCT
>JAHLSL010000010.1:19626111-19725622 GCA_025920805.1 Petroica traversi
AAAAAAAAAAAAAAAAAAAAAAAAAAAAAAAAAAAAAAAAATGGACACGGCCGGCGCTCGGGAGCGGAAAGCCCCGCGCCCGTGGGCGGGCGGGCTGAGGAACCAGCCGGGACACGGCACAGCCCGGCTGTGTGTGCGGGCGCCTTCACAAAGCCCGGTGCCGAAAAACTGTCCCTCGAGCGGGAGCGCAGGGAAACCTCCTAATCGTTCCTAACTACTTAATGATAGAGCCTTTAAATGTGTCCGCGTTGGCTTCTCTTTCCCGCTGAGTGCTGAAGGAGCCGAGGGTTGATTCCAGCTTTAGCTGGCCGGCCCAGAGGTGCCCGCCCGGAGCGCGGCGGCCGTGAATGCGGCTCTTGTTTTAGCACCCGGGGTGGTTCCTTCTGCCTCAATGGATGTGGTGTTAAGAGGATGGGAAGGTGAAGCCAAGTGTCTCGGTCCGCTTGTGTTTTGTCTGATTTTCTTCCCTTTATCTTTTTTTAATTTCTTCCCTTACTAAGTGCTGGAGAGGTGCCTGGGGGTCCCGGAGGTCAGTCGGGGTAACTGGGGGAAAGGGTGCACGGCTCGCACGGAGGGATGCTCGCAACTCTTGCGCTGTTTTACTCTCCGAGACTGACTTCTTTCCAAGCCATAAGGAGTTGATAATCGTCCTGTCTCTCTCATCTGGCAGAATGCCTCTTCAAAACTAATTATTAATCGATAGCGTGTATTAAATCCGAGAGCAGTATAAGCTTGGTTAGTGCCTTTTTATGGATGTGGAATCCGTTAAAATGTTGTGGTAGGCAATGGTGAGCTATGAAAAACAGGCTGCCCAGATACGTGTGGCTCCAGGGGTGAGAATGAACCATTTGGGACTTCTATTTCAGAAGTGTTTTATACCGAGTAGATTTTTCTGTTCATTATGTTTTGGGTTTTCAAAAAAAAAAAGATTTTATTTTCAAATTCACTAAAAGTCTATTAAAATGCTAAAATACGGAAGAATGGCAAAGTGGCTCATTAGTTTTCTTGGTGTAATCGATACTGTGCAAGCTTAGAAGAGTATGGTTCTTAATCCTAAAAGTTTGTGGTTTAAGTTCCCTTTCTTCAGTTGGTGCCTTCCTTCTGTCTGCTTCAGATAGCAGAACTTTGTGGTGGTAGTGTCCTTATTGTTATTATCTTAGTGCCCTGTTAAGTGTCTTTGTGGTATTTAGTGGAACAGGTGGATGAAGGCTTGAAACTATAAAAGGATGTTGGAAAATGAAAGACATGCTATGTTTTTTGGATTATGTTTTTGCTGTTCTGGAGTCTTAATGAAACCTTACTCTAGATTATATCCCAAACCTGTTTTAATGTCCTCAAGAAAAAATCTTGTTTGGATTGGGATGTGCCTGGCATGCGTAACCTGCTGCAGACTTAATTCAGAATCTACATTCTGCCTCAATTTAGGATGAAAATTATGTTGGTATGAAGAATCATTAGGGAGTTTTATGTTTGTTTTCTCCCATGATGCATATCACAATTAATTCTGAAGTGGAAGACAGTTGGGGTTTTTTTGGTTTTGGGTTTTTTTTCTTAAAATGCAAGATGACAGTGAAAAAATGTGGAGGGCCTTCCCTCTTTCAATGTTTGTTAGCCCCTGATGATATGAGAATATGTGATTTGAGTTATCCCTCAATACTTCTTCCAATCATATCCTACTTTCCATGTCCAGCCTTGCGGGCCTAATGATCCCTCATAGATATTCTGTTGTCATCCTAAGCTCAGGTTAGCTCAGATGTAAATGCCTTTATTTCACTCTTACTGGTAACTGCAAACTTTACTGCAAGCTTACTTTTAGACTTGTAGTTTTGTGCCTGTTCTTTTTCAACTCATATGTAAGAAGTGATGGGAAAGAGAGGAGTTTTAACTTCTGACAGAGAATGATGGCAGGGTGAAATCTAACCTAGTTGAGGCTAACTGTGATGGAGGAATCATGTAAGGACATCTGGATTCTGTCCTGAGTAAGCTGTAAAGCATATCAGAACAGTTGTCCTTTCTCAGCCACTCAGTGCTGCTTCTATTGGGTTCTGCTGAATCTTTAAAGCATTGCTAGCATCTCTTTCACAAATCTTCATCATCCTCTTCTCTTACTAAACCTCCAAATTTTTTTTCTTGTAATAAATCCAGAATGTTGTTGATTTGAAAATGGGCTTTTAACACCTCCCCGCCCATCCTCATTCCCACTTCTGTCTTGTTCCCGTGAGCCTCTTCCTCTAGCTTCTTCCATGCACTCCCTAAACTTGTTCTTGGGTTTTGCATGGTTCAACTAATTTCTCTGCTGTTGTTTCTTTTTTAAGAGGTCGTTTCATCCTGAAGCCTTTTCTTTCACTGTTTTTGTTCCCCAGTGATACTCGTGTGACTTTACAAAGCCTTGTTGAGCTTTGCCGTCACTTCTCTGATGTTCTGTTTAAGACCTTCATTTAAAACATACTGGATGAAGTTCTTCAGCAAATATCCCCAACTGCAGAACTTTAAACGGGTGTTAGTAAAATTCAAGGATGCCAAGAAATGTTCGAGTTGAACTAACGATACCAATTTTGTTTCCAGAAGCAGCCTGAAAGGTGACAAGGACTGACTTATTCAGAGACCGGTCTCTCTGCTGCCCTAGTTCCCCACCCAGGTTAGCTCGTGTGTTCCTTTGAGCTTAATGCTGGCTGTAAGTGCAATGGAAACTGTGTGCAATGACTACAAAGCTGGAGCTCTAGCATTGATCTTGAGCACTTAAAAAGACCAGTAGTTTATCAGGACAGATTCTCAGCTCACATACAGACCAGTAACTCTACCAACAGTTCAACCGACTATTAAGTGGGCTGTATTTGGTCAAATACTGTCTAAAGTTTATATTCTGTAACAAAAATTTCACAATGTATTACAGTAGAAATACACCACAATAAATGTTTATTGCAATGGGCTTACCACACTTGTGGAAATTTACAAGCTGAGTATTGTAGGATATGCTAAAAAGAAAGCCTTTTCCCTCCATCCTGAGAAATGCCAAAAAATAAACTTGCTTAAAAGCAACTTTTAGGAGTCTTGTATGAAGAATCCATTTGCTTTTGATTTTTGAGGGTACCATATTACTTATCATAACTGTCAGAGGTAAAGAAAGTACTTAAACATGGAGTAACACTAAGCAGACCCTGATTTTAAAGGTGACTCGCTCTGGGCAGTATATAGGCTGGTTTCTGCCTGTCCATGTTCTTCTGAGTAGAGCTGATTGCTCAAATGTAAATGTGGCTGAGATGCCACATTATTCACATTATTTAAACCTCCAAAACCCTCAACCACAACTGTGTATTGACACGAGGAGCTGTGTAATCTCCCATCTCTATGTACAATTACTTTGGAAGAGAAATGTCTCCTAACTCTTTGGAATATATGCAGAAATTAATGTTTTTAGTATTAATGTCACTATAGCATATTTATCACCATTGTAGAATCTTAAAAGTAGTGTAACAGCTTTGTCTGTTGGTACAAGTCTATGGCTTGTCAATTGCCTCTTGTTTCCACTGCCCTAAGTCCTGGGACTCTTTAGGAAGGGCAACAAAGCAGGGATCCAGTGATGACACCTTTATTTACCTGCTGTAGGAGGGAGTTTGGAAAACTGAACCAAATATAAGGTGATTCAGTAATTTCCCTCTTTTCCAGTTCCTTACTTTTACTCTTTATTGCTCCATTCTGGTTGTGAAACATCAGCTTAATGATAAAGGAGCTATTCATGCAAGGAGGTGCCCTCTTGACCCTCATGTCTATTCACATGAGCAAAGGTTTGCCTACCCTGGGCCACGTCTTATTTACCAGGAAATCTTTGACTGGCCCACCAAAGTCATTGAAAAATTATATGCTTCCCATTGATAAACATCAAGGCTGCTGAAAAGAAAGAGAAGAATTTGCAGATGAGTGAAAATGGTTACTTTCAAAACAGCAATAAAATGAAAAGAGAAACTGCTGGCTGTGTTTAGGGCAAGCAGACAAACATACTGAGGATGAGAACAAATAGTTGACATCTTTATTTGTAAAGCATAAAAGACTCTAAATAGGCCTGAGATATAACACCTATTTTTAGACTTAAAGCCCCATGATGTGAACAAACATTTTAGAAGAATTTAAGGATAGCTGCTGGGATATACATGGTAAGTGGTTTATGCTAAAGGAAATAGCAGTTAAGCAGATTAATAGTAGTTCACACCTGTTTTTTAAAGTGTCTTGACTTTTCACAAGTACCTTCAGGTGCTTTTGCGGGATTTTGGTTTGTGTTTGAGAATGCTGCATCATGCTTCTAAATTCTTAGAATTTATCTTAGACTGTGAACATTTAAGAATATTCTCTGGTTATGAACATTGTTTCCCAATTACTTTACTTTTAAGCTGCTACTTGAAGGTTTAAATCTATGTGCAATATTTTTGAGAGAGTCTGCAAACTAGTTTTCTCAAAAACTTGAACTAGGTTTTCAACACTCTTTGTTCAGCATTTAAGAGAGATGATGGCTTTTGCTTTATCTTTGTAGAGTGATTCAGTTTTCAATGTCAAGTTACTAGGGGCATATTTTTTGTAATATTTTCTCTTTTTTTGTGCTCTTCAGGGGATGGATAAATGAGATTCTAGACTTGGGTTTGTTTGTTTGCCCTTTACCTTCCTGATCCTTTCCATTGAAGCTATTGAAGGTGGGGTGGATAAATAGGGGACTGAATTAATTATCTGGAATGCCAGTTGACTTGCCTCTTTCAAGGCTAGCCTTTTTCATAGTCTGAACAAAGTAAAGCTGAGCACCTTTCAGACAAGGACAAGCGACTGCCAATGAAACCAAGTTGTTAACTACTTCTAGTATCTTTCATATAAAAAACCTGACAGTGTAAATTAATGCTTATGAAATAGGTATTCCTAGATTTTTGAAATTTCTATCTTCAATTATGCATGCTCCAAGTTCAGCAGATATGAACTGAGATGAAAATGTAGGACCACTGTCCCCGGTTGACGAAGATGCCACAGAATGTGAGTTATGGGTATTGCCACTGCAACATTAGGAGAAAAGAATTGAGGGCAGGCAGCACAGAATCATTTAGGCTGAAAAAGGCTCTGAGATCATAGAGCCAACCTTTGACCATACACCAACTTGTCAAGTGGACCCTGGTACTGAGTGCCATGTCCAGTTGTTTCTTGACCGCCTCCAGGAATGGTGACTCCACCACCTTCCTGGGCAGTCCCTTCCAACACTTAGCAACCCTTTCTGTGAAGAAATTCCTCCTGATATCTAGCTGCATTACCCCACAGCTTTTTTCTATGTGTTTCTACACATAAACCCAAATATCAGCAGGCATGCTTTTCTGTTGTGTTTTTCTTTTTTTTTCTTTTTCCCTGTTTAACCATTAAATTGTTTAAACTTTCTTGGAACATAGTTAAACAAAGCTGCTAGTGCATACACTGCAACTCTGTTGATGGAGCAATAGCAATCGATCAGAAGCTATAATTTTCCTGCTATGGGCTTTTCCTTTTTCCTGTTATGAACTTAATCCTTGAGTGTTCCTAATATGCTGCCCTTCTATTACCCTAGAACTGTCTGTTTGTGTTACCTTACGTGTTACCTTCTGCTCCTAGGTTTGTTTTTGGCAAGCTGTGCTCTAGAGGCTGTGGCATGCAAGTAGTTTTGCAAGTTATCAACAGCTTGTTCTAAAAGATCTTGGAAGCCCTGCTTTGGTTCATACTGCATATATGTTTTTTGCAAGATATCCTCTGTAGCCAATGAAGATACAGCGTAATGATGACTTTGTACAGATTTTATTTTTAAAAACAAATTGTTGGTTTTGCTATTATTACTAACTAAACCTAATGAATTGTTTTGGTTTTCTCTGAATGCTATTGACTTTCAGAACAGTTGTGTTTCTTGCTGGTAGTGCAATAGATGTCAACATTGTAATATATAACCCAGGAGCAAAGTGGATTACAAATGACAGTCAATAATCTGATCAGCTGGGGAGCAAAGGAGAATCTTTTGCACTTTGGTGCTGTGGATCTGCTGATCGCAGTGCCTGTGATTTGCAGAGGTTTTATTTTGTCCTGGCACTTGTTTGGTTCTATGGATTGAATACATATGAACATGTAGTTAAATATCTTCCTGGAGTGAGTTGGAGTAGTAGTATGTCTTTGGGCTTTGTTTAGTCCAAACTGAGTCCAGATCACAAACTGAGTCTGCTCTGTAGAATGTAACAGAATGTGGTTACAGGAAGAGTGGAAAAGCTGTGCTCTTCAGTTAAATTAAAATCCTGCTGTGGTCACACCTGAAGCACCTGTGGTGCTACAGTCATCCTCAGGAGAGTCACACTTTGAGGCAGATTGAACCTTTAAAATGAGGATGCAATATATACTCTGCTTTTTTGCTAGCTCTGTATGCTGAGGGGATGCCTTGGGCTTGAAGGAGCTTTGTCTTCCTTTATTCTCTCTCTTAATTCTGTCAGGTCCCTCATCAGAACTCCTGGTTCTAGCATTATTAGATATTTTATTTAAACCACCACGTTCTTTAGCAGAGAACTTCAGGCTATTTATTTAGTGTCCTCCCATCTTATTTTATCATGTCTTTATATTAGAGTTTTTAGATTTTACTGTGTTAGTTATGTACTTACCAACACTTGAATTGTAGGCAGGAGAGATTGCTCCTAGGCATGTATTGCACCAGGCATGTATTACCTTTTTACAGTCAAATCAGTAAGGAAGTTTTGTTGGTTTTTTTTTCTCTCTGCTTTGTGTTATGTGACCTCAAGTGGACCAAAAACACTTTTGGGTGCAAAATACCTTCTGAAATGCTTTAAAATCAAACCCCATACACTGATTTTCTTAAGAGAAAGAGATGTGAGTGATAAAAAGGAAGCAGGAAACAAATAATAATGGACCTGTTTTTATTAACCTCTATTGTGGGATTGATTGCTACAGATCAGCCAGTCTGTAGGACTGTATTTCTGCCTTCATGAAAAGGTAGACACAGATTGTGATTGAGCAAACTGGCAAATACTAAATTGACTTTTTTCTGTGCCAGCATCTTGCAAATACTGTGTAAGCAGTTTCCAGCTGCCGAGAAACAAAACCCAGACCCGTGTGTCTCTTTGAGGTGCAAGAGGTATAAAAATGTCCCAGCTGGACCTATCATGGGTCTCTGAATTTTGATACTTCCTAACAACAGTTACATTTAACATTCATTTGGACTGCAAAGTAAGTCATAAGATTGTCATATAATGGCAGCGAGTGGGTAATAGCTGATGGAACTTGAAGATAATTCTGCAAAGGGTTGTGAAGGTCCCAAGGTAGAAAGCATAGTGAGATAGATAAGATACAGTATTTTTGATGGTATGGCTAAAAAATCAGATTATCAATCATGACTTCTTTGTGTGACCTCCAAATACTCTTATTGCTGCTTCTGTTTGCTACTCTGAACCTACTCCGAAGGAGTAAAAAAGCTTTGGAGAAAAGTTGCTCAAGAATTATGTTTGGTCCCTCGCTAAAGAAACAGCTATAAGTAGGTTAGTTCTGGCCTGTGAGGGAGGTGAGGTTGATGAGTCTCCTCCAGGCTCCAAAGAAACAGGGGAGGTGTTTGGAGCCAAGCAGCTGAACAAAGAGAAGGGGTCTAATCAAGCTCACTGTGATATTGACTTCTCCCTTTGGCTCTCTTGCATTAGTCTGGCTGGAACGCTCAGCCTACCACATACTCAGCTCTTACGGTTGCTGTTAACCAGCTACAGACTGTAATGCAGATATGGTAAAATCAGGTTAAATAGTTGATCTGTGATAACTTGCCAGTTAAGGCTTCGGGCCTGTCTAAGTGGTGTGTACGTGAGTGCAGAATGACAGAGGGCAATCAACACTTGCCTTGTTGGCACAAGGGTTTTTGAAGGGCACTGGAGTTTATGCTTCACTCTTTCTTATTTTTATCAGTGCACTCTGAGAGCTTTTCACCTGTGTCACTCTCAATTGCCCTTTTAAAATATCACTTCCATGTTTCCAACTTTCTTTTATGGTTTTTCAGGTGGAAGGCAAGAGAAAGGAGAGAGAGCAAAAAATTTTGAAGCTGTTTCTGTTTAGCAGCAAACCTGATAGTCATCTTTATTGTGCCTCTACATTATTTGTTACAGTAAGATTAGATTTTCAGGTAGTGTCTTAACTGGATTGTGACTATAGGATAACAGGGCATTTTCATGAAGTTGTTACATAGTCACTGCAAGGTCCTAAAGCTGTCAACTTGATTAATGATGAGAATAGATGTCTTTGCCTTACATTTAGGGGAACTAAAATATAGGTCACACTTTGAGAGTGCCTTGGCTTTATTTGCATGTTTTAATAATGCTTGTCCAGCTCTGCTACAATTAGGCGTTGGGACAGATGTCCTCACAGTTTGCTGCTTCTTGTCTCCTAGTGCAGAAACATTGTCATGAAGCAGTTTCACACTAGGTATTGACTAGGTGCTTTTGGCTGATTTCTGTGTGTCTTAGGAAAACCTCTCACTTACCTGAGGTAACTGCAGGTTCTCTGTGGTTTTGTTAGCATCTCATGTGTGAGCAACTTTTAAGCTTGAGGGTTCTGTACTTAGAAATGTGCGAGTGCTTCTTCTGTCTCAGCTTCTGAGAAGGTAACAGATGCTGCTGAACAGCCACAGATGTCAGTTGCAGGAAATCTGTGGTGTAAGTCTAACAGGAGGGAAGAACTGGTACTTCTGCCAGCTTATCCCTCTTGCCTTTAGTGCAGTAGCAAGAGGATGACAAAGTGGTTTGGCTTTCATGCATCCTCAGGGATGGGACAGTTGAGAAGTGACGGGGCACAGAGTCTGTTAATTACTTGCCACATATCAGTGCTGTACCTTACTCTTTGCCTGCAATATCTCATGTTAGCTGTTCAGGGGAAACCCGGAAATGTATGGGAAATTTTGTGAATCTGAAAGTGCGTGTGGTTTGGTAGTCTTAAAGTGGAAAGATTTTTTTACTAAGCTTACTTTTTCACTTACTTAAAATCTTTTCTACAGGGTATATGAAATTTCTAGTTTACCACTGGTGTTTAACCAGGAACTAGATGTGGTACAGGATTGAAAAGATCATTGGAGAATTATTGAAGTTGTATCTGTTCTGTTTTCTGTTAGTTAGTGGTTGGAAGCCCTCTTGGTAAGAAAGTCCCTTCTGTGAACTTTTTAGTATAGTGCTGAATGTATTAAAATAGCAGAAGATTGTGTTCCAGTGCATGTGTTGTGTATGGGCTTTTTAATGTTATACAATTCCTGCAAAAATGAGATTTGTATATATGCTGACACAACTGTGTTTAAGAAATACTCTAGTGCACAACCAGCTTTTAGTAGTAAATTGATATTACTGCCAGTCTAATTCACCCGGCAGAGGAAATAACATAGACTAGGCAAATCAAGCTATTCCAGGTCTGAGAGTGTCTAGGTCAGACTGTTTCCTAGTGTGTTATCTCAGTTACTGATCATACTTCTTTCTAGCCTGCCATAAATGTGCCAGCAGATATCTGTATTTGAAAACATTTGTTCAGAGCAGCCTCCACTCTTTCCCCAGTCCTCCTCAAAGATCAGCCTTGAGTTAATCTGGTGTTGAAGAGATTTATAGTAAGTAACATAAAAACACTTTATTTCAGGTTAAGCCCTGGATAAAGCTAAATACATAATAACAGAAATCTCAAAGCTAAGAGCCTTTTTGTGGCAGGTTTTTGCCCTTGTTAGACCCCTTAGGGTAAACCCATCACCTTGCTGTGCATACAAAGCATCCTGTTCCCGTTGACATTGGAAACATGCCTTGCCTTGCCTCCTCCTCCTGCTGCCTGATACAGGAATGATATAGGGAGAGAGACTACTGAGGTTATGTAAAGTTTTTGGGTGACCCCGGAAACCTGGTTGGTTGTTTGGCTTAACAAGGTGGCTTAGTGAAGTTACTACCTTAAGGAGTTAATAGCCAACAGTGTGTCTTTTTCTTGTTCCTGTTCTGTAGTTCAAAAGTCTACCTGATTAAAAATGTTGTTACAAGTAGTACTCTGCTCCACCCAAGTCTGATCACTTTCGGTTTTTTCTGTTTGATGCTGTTGGGACAAGCAGGATTTTTATTCTAGCATGTGTAAGCTCACTGAATTGTCAGACAAGTAAGTTGTTTTACGAGGACCTGCCGTATTTTTTTTTTTTAAATACCTGTTTCTCCTTAAGATAGTTTGTTAAACATGAAATAAGGTGTGTGATGCTACTAGCATGCTTTGGCAGCAGCTTCTAGCATATCTTCAGAGAAACAAGACCTTTAAAGTTATATTGAAATTTGGGGGTGAAATACTAAAGTGCTTGTGAACACAAAAGTCTATGACATTTTCCTCCTAGTCCCTAAGAAAAAAACTGAACCATTTTTAGAGTGTTCTAAGCAAGTAACTTTCTGTAAATTTCTTAACCTGAAGCATATTTTAATGCATGGCTGTAGATGGGAGAAAATGTTGTATGCAGTGCTACTTTATGCTTCAGTTCACTCACTGAGTTGAAAAGCTTATTGGGCCTCTGTAAGCAAAGCTGTCAAGCTTGGATCACTTGTGTTTTGACTTGTCCTAATTAACTATTCTTATACACTGATGGGGGGGGGGGGCGGGAAGCTTCATTTTAAACTCAGTTTCCTCCTCTGCTTCTCCTGTGTAATATCAACATTTTCTGTCAAACTCCTCTGCATCCAGTAAATTCTTCTCAATAAACTGTGTTTTTATTGACAACAGGACTGTTTTGGTTTCATTTAAATCTACTTAAATCAACTGCAACTGAACTGAAATGTATTATTTTGGAAACAGACTGCTGCATGGGTTACCATCTGCTTATGCAATCGGTACCAGCTCTGTTGCAAGCGTCTCCTGCAAACATTGTCTGGTTCTAACCCTGCCCAACATAGGTCACCAGCTGGTGTGAGGGCTTGATTAAACTCTTGGCTCTTCTGCTTCCACTTTCTTATCTCTGAAATGGGGACACCAGCATTTTCTAAAGCCCTCCTAAAGGGGAGTTGGCCACATTAGTCACCATGTATGTATTCAGATAGGAAGGAAGCCTAATCTGCTATTACAGATTATTCCAATGTCTTAATTTCAGCTGATGCAACATAAAAGTTGTTGAAATCCTTTTTTTTCTTTTCCCCATCCAAGACAAAGTGTGTTATAAGCATATTGGAACAGAAGCCCACAAAATTAAGCTTAACTAATGAAAGCTATGACATATTCGATAGGTTTTATTTCTGAACAAGATTAATTGTGGGCCAAGGAAAAGTAGGGACACTCAGCATCTGCAGAACAGCTGCAGTTCTCATGCAGCAAGAACCTTTAGCTAATTTGTCTTCAAAACATGTCTGTGTGGAACTTGGGAAAGTGAAAAGGAAACATTTCTATTGCTGCATTAATCACAAGAGCAAGGGAATGCTGGTAAAGCACTGAATATGCTTTTCATCAAAATAGTTTATTAAGTAGTTCATAAAACTGGAATCTAGTCCTGAAATTAATAGGGGAAAAATCCATATAAACTGCGAAATTCTGTAGTCATGATCTGTCAAAAAAGCCAGATGCCTCTTCAAAACAGTTGGTATTTACATCCATTGCACATAAATCAAAAGGAGAAATAAGATTAAGCAACATTAGTTCGCTGAATTGTAGGATCTGCAAGTATCACAAATAGAGAAGCTTCAGTATTCAATTCTGCACTGCCAAAATAGTTCCAGTTAACTTATTTGCTGAATTAAGAGTTTCATTTATTATTTAACTCTGCAGAAAGTTGCAAAAAGGAAATAACCTTGTTGATCTCTTTCCATTAATATCCCTCACATTGTTTGTCTATGAATTATGACTTATAGGAAAATTAACTGTCCATGCTATACATCATACACAAGCAAGTCTTAAACAGTGCATGCTGTAAAAATATTGACATGCCTCCAAGAGGTTAATTTCCCTACAGATTAGACCTTTTTTTCCAAAGGAAGCAGTAACACCTATTTGTACTGTATAACAGAAGTAGAACTTCAGTTGTTGAAATTATTTTTTATGGTCTCTTACCACCTAAATCTCATTGACTTCATGTTTCACTCTAAAATATAAACTGTTCCAAAACTTGTGTGGTTATTGCAGAATTAATTAATTCACTCAACACATTAGTTTACCACCCCTAGTCTTCTTTTTAACACATCTGGGCTGGGAGGTTGTTAGCTAGTTGTTATGCCAAAGAGAAATCAACAGTAGGACAGCAGTGGTTGGTAGTGAGGGAAAGCTTTTATTTGTTCAAACGTAATGGTTCAATTTGCCAAAATCCCTCAAAAATCACCATGTAGCACCTCAGTTTCTGATCTGTGGTATTAAGTTCACTTTCTCTTCAAGGCTTGATTGCGTGGTATAGAAAGAGCAACATATATTTCCAAAGACCTGACTACTTAAGTTTTTCTCTCGATTCACATGAGCAATGGTGGCTTGGCCTCAGTTTGCTTTCAGTGTGCTTAGGTCCAACCCTGTTTGGGCTGAACATCCTTCTGTGATTTTATTCTTTAATTTTACTGCATGAAAAATGAAGCCTCAGATTTGGGGCATTCCTTTCAGTAAAGGTAGTTTGGGAAAGCAGTGGGAAGTTTCCATGAGGATGGAGAAGGGCAAAACATAAAACTCGTTGCAGACCATGAAATCAATAAGCATTGTCCAAATCATGTCTGGGCTGACTACAATAGGTTTCCACAAACACTCATGTACACAATATGAGGACTTTTAAGAAAACACATCTGTGTGTTTTGACTGAAAATGTTTTAAACTGACTGTTTTTGAAACACTATTATGTAAAATAGATGCTTATGATGGAAAGCTGCAAACGTAAATGTAACTGTTGCATTGCTTTTTACAAAATGAGCAAATTATAGAATGGTTTAGGTTGGAGGGAACCCTAAAGATGATCCAGCTCCAGCCCCCATGCCATGGGTAGGGACACCTTTCACTAGACCAGGTTGCTCAGATTAGTGTTCTGTTTTGTTGTCAGGTGGAATATTTTCATGCAAAATTTGCTTAATTTGAAGAGGACAGCTCTTATGTTATGTCTGAAGCTGTAGACGTAACAGCCATCTGTAAGCCTTCAGTAGAATAGCACTTTGTGCAAATAAGGAGTGCAAATTATCATTACAAAATCACTGATCTTGACTTGTACTTCTTTTCAGTATGGCCTTAAGATAAGGCTTCACAAAGTCAGTAGGGAAATGCATCCACTTTGTAGAACCACTAGTATATTCAGTTATGGACATTATATGTATTCTACATGAATCAGACCTTACTTAAAGACCTTATTGTTAGAAGTCTGTCAGGAGAAAAGAATAAATCAAGCTGGTGCTGCAAAAGTGTTGATCTTCTATTTATCAGTAGAGTTGTTTCTTCCCAAGACATTTGTTTTGCTCCTCGCTGTTTATCTCTTGGGTACTCTGCATCATGTCCATCCTTAAGGAAGAGCTCCTGCATGCCTTTGAATGAAGCCAGAGAAAACGGTGAGAGTAAACACTTTCTCCCAACATCCCTCTGAAGAACTCCTCTCTTACTAAGAGGATTTTACTGTAGGAAAAGGATATGCTCTCCAGTGCACTATAATAGTAACAAGGATTCCAGATCCAAAATCTCACCTCTAACACCACATTACAGAAATATTTGCATTAGTTAAACCAATCACTGTTAATCTGGATCTTGGTTTAGGCAAGGAACACTACCATGCTGAATGCTTTGATTAACAGTTATTGCCTGATTGAAAGCCTGCTTTAATTTGCAGCTTAGTTCCACTAAGGCTTATTTTTTGTTGTTTATTCTTATACCAAACTGTCTTTTTATTTAAATGGCTTTTGTTTGTGATCTTGCTTTATAGTTTCTGATACAGTTCAAAGAAAGCAACGCTATCTCCTCTCACCCTTTATTTTTGCAGTACAAATTGCTTATCTTCTCTAAATAAAGTTGATGACAAAACCTATGTTGTTCTCAAGGGCAATGAGGTCCAATTTCAAGATACGGAAGTTTTGGAACTCTCCTCTTACTTCAGGCTAATTCAAAGAGAATTTAAGTTCAGAGCATAGACTGAGGTAGGAAATTAAAGAAACTAGATACATTTTAAACTGTGTTTTTCAAGTCTGCTCACTCTATAGTTGAACTAAGTAAAATGTTTTTTCCATGGTTCTCATCCAGGCAGGCAGTTTCTGTTGTTAAATCGACAGCCCTTCCTGGAACTACTGTTTTTCTATTAGTTTTCTGATATTGCAGAAGTTGGGAAGCTAGGAAGGTTAAGTTTGATCCCCACCCATTTGTTTGTCCCACAGGAGATAATGCTGTCATCATGTCAATGGGGATTATTTCCCAGGATATTTTCCATTAACTTTAAAACTCTCAGTCTTTGTTCTCCATGCCAAGTGACACACAGAAAAATGTGCACTTGCATCTTGGGAAACATCATATCCTCAGGAAAACTCTCCTGATTAGGTTTATTACTCAGCTGTAACTTTCCCTGCAGAACTCAAGCATGTCAATGCACTTGTGATGTTTGTGTCCACCTTGAAGGGAAGGAAAAGGTGGTGGTGCTAGGTACCAGCACTGATTGAGCAGCTAATCTTGCAGAACGTTACACAATACTGTTTCTCCAAGTAGAAGCAACCCTAAGGACTTTTTATATCTAGAGTAGAATTCATTGGAGTGATCAGCATTTACATCTACGTGAATTAATAAAATGGCCATCACGTGGATGTCTGGTTTTAATTGGGGGCCAGGAGGTGGGGGGTGGAGTGTGTGCAGGGGAAGGTAGGAGAAAAAAATATTCAATATAGCAAATGCTGGCACTATAGAGTGCCATAAATTTTTTATCCTCAAGTCTTATGTGTCCTGTTTCATGCTGCTCATGCTTTGTCTAATTTTGATCATCTATTCAGTCAGGGAACAGCTGGCAGAATTATTTACCTTTTCTGTTTCCAAAAAATGATGTGGAATTAATTTGTCTGTAAACTCACAAATTGCTTCCACTGGACTGTGTTCTGAAGTTTCCAGACTCATAACTAATATATTTAAGCCACAATTAGAGTTTTGTGTGTCTTTCAGTTTCAGGCATGTAAAAAGATTGTTCTTTACATCTCCTCTAAATTCATGATTTATTGCATGGCCTTCAGATATCAAGCTAAAACCAGAGCAGAGCATATATCTTCTAAATTTGTATGTAAAAACTTTCCCTCCCTTCTTGTCTCTCACTAATGTGAGCTATTTCTGGATAATAAATTGAGATTGTGCTTGAAGAGCATGATTTCTGCTGTCTAATGTGGGTTAATTAACAGATCACCTTTCTAAAGGATCACTTAGTCTGATTAAATTTTAATTGAAAAACAAGAAAACAGATGAACACTTAAAAAGACTGAAATAAGGAGTGATCCTATCTGATAAATGTGCATTCTCTACCCTCATTCATTTTGCCAACTAGGAAGCATATTGAGTAAGAGGACATAAAGGCAGAAAGAGGTGCCGTGAGTATTTCTGCTGACTTTAATGAGATTGCCCTTTGAATGTTAAATCAATTATTTCCTCTCTTCACTGGGTTGCCAATATCAGCAGTTATGGATTAATAAAGCTCAGTGCTTGGTCCCCGTTAAAAATTTATCATTTTAGCATTGTTCCCACAGACACTCTGCACTTGTGAAAACATAAAACACAGGAGAAAAAACCCTGAAATGCCCGATTGCAATTTGTCACTCTGTTCCTTTTGAGACCCAGGCCACTGAAGAACTTTCTGCATTGTTTAACATGTGTATTTGGTGCTGTGTTAAAATAATGATGCTAAAGAGTGGAAAAGTGCTATCTATCATCCGTGCCTGGGAGAAGGTGTGGGAAAATGTCTTTTCCACTTGTCAGGATAGTTAGAAAGCAGGTCTATTCTGCAAAGTCAGGGCAGATTTTAAAGCCACTAGCCTTAATAAAGGTAGGGAGCTGTGAAAGTATTATCTCCTGTTTTATTTATAATGGCTTTGTATTTAAGCACAAATGCTTTTGAAAAACTTCACTCATGCACATTTTTTTAAGGTCCCGGAGACTGCAATAGTAAAACATAGTGGGTTGACACTGGCTGAATGCCAGGCACTCACCCAAGTCCCTCTGTCACTCCCCCCCACAACTGGACAGGAGAGAGAAAATACAGTGAAAGGTTTGTGAGTTGAGATAAGGACAGGAAGAGATCACTCACTGAGTACCATCACAGGCAAAACAGTTTCAACTTGGGGGTATTAATTGAATTTATTACTCACAAAAACAGAGCAGGATGATGAAAAGTAAAATAAATCTTAAAAACATCTTCCCCTCACCCCTCCCTCCTTCACAGGCTCTACCTCTTCCCGCTCAGTGGCTCAGAGATACAGGGAATGGGGGTTTATGGTCAGCTCATCACCCATTGTTCCTTCCCCTGCTCAGGTAGAGGAGTCCTTCCCCTGCTCCACCACGTGGTCCCTCCCACAGGAGACAGTTCTCCGTGAACTTCTCCAACTTGAGTCCATCTTCATGGACAGCAGTTCTCTGTGAACTGCTCCAGTGTGGGTCTCCCATGGGGCCACAAGTCCTGCCAGGAACCGGCTCCAGAGTGAGTTCTCTCCATGGGTCTCATGTTCCTGCCTCGATCCTGCTCCAGCACAGCCTTCCATGGGGTCACAGCCTCCTTTGGGCTCCACCTGCTTGTGTGGGGCTTCTCCACAGGCTGCAGGTGGATCTCTGCATCCCCGTGGTCCTCCATGGGCTGCAGGTGCACAGCTGCCTCGCCATGGGCTGCTCCATGGGCTGCAGGGGAATCTCAGTCCAGAGCCTGGAAAACCTGCCCCTCCTGCACTGACTTATCTTGGTGTCTGCAGAATTGTTGCTCTCACATTCTCGCTCCTCTCTGCTCTGGCTGCAGTTATGTCTGAGGAATAACTTTTTTTTTCCTTCTTAACTACATTATCATAGAGGTGTTACCATCATTTCTGATAGACCCAGCCTTGGCCAGTGGCACATCCATCTTGGAGCTGGCTGGCATTGGCTCTGCTGGACATGGAGGAAGCTTCAAGCAGCCTCTCGCAGAAACCCCCCCTGTAGCACCCCCACTATCAAAGCGTGGCCACACAAACACAAGAGAATCACTAATCCATAGCAAAGATGCTGTTGTTTAAATCCCCTTTGTATGTACAGGTGATTCTGGGATTGGGTAGTGTGAATTTTAAGAACAGCTAATGTGATAGAACTTCATCTGCAAATAGGAATTCACTGGTGTATCCATCAAATTCTTTGGCAGAGAGATTTTGGAGTTCACATTGAGTAGTTCCAGTTTGCTTTGGGATATGTCACTGTTCTTTCTCAGTCTTGAGCACCTAAATAAATCTTATAGAAGCTTCCTCAGAATTACACTAAATAGTGAATATTCTCAAGTGTAAAGGTATGTCTGTAGGATTAAGAGGTGAATGCTTTCTAACCCGTGTTCAAACTCAGTTATGCTCTTTGAAGGAATACACAGGTTTTTACAGCACAATGATGCAGTTACTTAGTCAAGAGTGTTTTCTCTCTGGTAAAGACCACTTCTGTGTTTCTCTGTGTTTGGTAGAAACTTGTCTTTGGTGTTCGTACTGGACAGCCTGTTCTGTGCTGGTTAATCAGTAAATTAAAAGGGATGTTGAGCTCTAATCCACAGTTTTCTTCATAGCATGTACTTAATTACTTTCAATGGAATCTGCTTTCAAAGTAAAGGACAAGAAAGCACTTTGTGCTTTCTCCATCTAATAAAACTAACAAGACTGGTTTAAAAGAACAGAAGTGCCAGCTACATTGAAGTCTAGGAACAGGAGTTTTCCCACTTAAAAATAAATCAATAAAAAATTGTGACAAAATGACTTATATAAGAAATCAAGAACAAGACACATAAAGAAACCTTCTGGGTGTGCTGTGTTCTAAATTAACAGCCAAGAAGGATGTCTAGTTTGCTGTCTGTTGTATCACAAAACTATGCAAAGTGAAAACCAGGCATGTAGTTTCATGCATTCTTTAAATATCAGGCTTAGATGTAGGGACAGCTTTGTATGAAGTGGCATGTGCTGGAGGCTCCATTAAGTAAGAAAGTTCTGCTTAGGTGAAGGCATAAGTCCCTGACAGACCAAAGTAAAGCATAATGAAGGGAAAGCAATAGAGTGTCTTGGTTCTGTAATTCATTTATGCATTGAGAAGCACTGTTGCAGGAACAGAGTGAAAACACTAAGAAGTTGGCTGGGTAAATGAAGAATCAACAAGATTAGCCAAACTTTTTCTGCAGAGCAAGTTCATTCTTGTTACATAACCTTTTGGATAAAGTGTGTAATATACAATGCATTCAAACTCTACATATACATTTTTATTTTGCATACTATAAGATACTGATGGATCATTTAAAGTCACTTGTAGCAAATTTAAATAACTTTTATAATTGCCTTGTTAAAAGCACACAAACAAGAACCCACTGACATGTTTAAGCAGTTAAAAAAAAAGACTTCTTTGGGTTCTTCTTTCTCTGAAGACTGTGGATAGTGAGAAGATAATATTTTATCTGCTTTATTGATAGAAGTCTGAAAATATAATCTCATTCTGGATTAAATCATGCTATTGTTGGAAAAAACTCCTCCCCTGAAGTATGTTAATCCATATTTTGCCAGGACTTTTTTCCTCTACTGGGAATTTTCAAAATTTTGTCCTTTGATAGGAGAACTATGTTTTAAGACTAAACTGTTGATTGAAATATGCAAAATATGTATGTACTTGCAATAGCGCTGCATTTGTAAAGTGATTGCTTATGACAGCAAGGGGAAAACATATCCACTTTTATTTGTAGTTGATCTACATAGGAATGTAAACCTGGGGAATAACACTTGCTTTCCAGGGTTTGTTTTTATATTTTTTTCTTTTATTTCAATTCATAGATAAGAAGGAAGCAATCCTGTATTCTTGTAGCGATCTCTCCAGTTTTTTGCATAATCTTTATGTATTCTTTTGGTTATGTATATTATATACATCTGTCAATGTCGAGCGTGAAGCTTGTGGAGTTTCTGTTCTTCTAGAAGTGAAAGTTAATGTTATTCCCTCAATGACTACGTATTTTTTGCTTCACTTTCAACTGTGACCTTGTGGTAGGTGGCCACTATCCATAACCCCGTTGTGCTATTAGAAATGAGCTGTTTCTGCCTTGGATTTTTTTTGTTAAAACAGACTATACAAGTTCTAGGATTATCAAGAGTCTTGCAGAACCTAGTTTAATGTAGGCCAGCTGGGGATTCACTCCTTTATACTCGCTCGATCCAGAATCAGACTTGTGTAGTCAACTGATGTCCTCTTCACTTAATGTGGAATTTATTAATTCCCACCATCCTTCCATAATGCAGGTGCTGCTGACTCATATCCTGCACCTTTTGCCCCAACCACCTTCCAGCTCAACCCTCAGCATAGGTCAGTAAAGGACAGTAAAACTTTCACAGGTTAGCAAGACACAAGGGTGTTGCCTGTCAGACTGAGACAATGTGGTTCATTTGTCTTATTTTTCTTTCTCAAAAAAGGTCGCAAACCATTCCCCAGAGAAGAGAAGTAGGAAATCCAGGGCTCAGCTAAAAGTCTTCTTTTTACATCTGGTGTGGTTCTTGCCCTGACAAACATGAAATTCATACTGCAAACACAGATAATGCTGAGAGGGAAATGAGAGGTCAGCTATCCTAAGTCCTGCTGGTTCGTGTAATCCTGCAAAGACTGTCAAGTGGCAAAGGCAGCCTCAAAGGCTTGTCCACTTGGCCCCGTGTGCTGGCCCTGGTCATATGCCAGCGTGATTCAGCTGGGAACTCTTGAGTCCAACCAGGCAGTCAGGGTAGGTCTGTCATTACACCAGAGACGAGAGTGAAAAAAGATGGCATGAACTACAGTTGTGTGCTTTTTGGTGGCTTTGAGCTGCTCAGAAGGGGAGAATGGTTACTACTGTCTTTTCTTGAGAAGTCTTGCCTTGAGCAGGTTACCTGCTAAAGGTGCCAGGTGCCAAGTGGCAGAAATATGCATGTCCAAATAGGCTGCTTCTGTTTTGTATTCTAGGCTGTGTGGCATTTTTTTGTTTCCTTTCCAAGAAGTGATGATCTTCCATCTCTGTGCACAGACACGTGTATAGCAGCCCTCCTAAAGATGACATGGGAGTAGCTGATCTTTCTGCTGCCTCAATGAAATCATTTCACCGTATGTGAATTCTCTTGGCTTTCTGCAGCTCTGCCACGTTGTGTCTCTGGTTACCAAAGTAAGCAGCGTGGCACAGCAGGATTTTCTTAGGAGTACTGCATCTGTGTTTGGAATTGAGGTTGGGAAGAGAGGTGGAAGAATATATAGGTTAATATGAAGTCTTTGAAGGACTCAAACAGGAAATTTTAATAAAACATAACTTGCATACACCTCTAGATGTGAAAAGCAATTGGGGAGAAAGAGTTTTTTATTCATTGGTAAAATCATTAGTTGCATACTTGGCTTCACTTTCCCCTTCCTTACCCAAAACCCCAAGCTGCCAAGGTATTCCAGAGAGGAAAATATTTTCTCTGATGGACGGTATCTTCCATTCAGTTGGGGTACATCAGGGGTGCAGAGTGAAAGCCAATCACCTTCAATATCTACTTTGTTTGTTGTTTTCTCTTTCTCCAGTGACTATAACTCAGAACAATCGATTATGGCATTTAGTATTATATTAAATTTTTTGTTGTTTAATAACTAAACACACAAACTTATTCAGTAGTTGAGCTGTGACAGCTGTAAGCCAGAATTAACATATTCTAGTTTGACTGTGAATCTACGACTTGATCTGGCTATAAGGAACTTAAAAAATTCAGACTGTGCCTGTGAAATAGGTTCTGCTGCTTTTATGTGCAAGCAGACATCAAAGTGCAATATGCCAACAGGACCGGAAATTTCTGGCCATGGCCTCTGTGCTGCCTGTCTGCATAATTAGTCTGAGGAATTGGTCCTGTCAATCTTGCTGTGACCACCCACAAGCCTTTTTCATTCAAAAGGGTTACTGGCTGAGAGGGTTTCTTTTCTCATTACATATGTGTAATCAATCCTGAGACAATATTATCCAGGTCAGCAGAACTTTGTAATGTATATCTGACCTGGGAGTCTTAACATGTGACTCAGGGTTTTTATTACTAGAAAGATATTCATTAATTGTTAAATATGTTTTTATTGCATTTAAAAATTTGATGATTATAAACAGCTGACTGCTACTGTAACTTTAACTGGAACCAGAAAACTGCAAAACCTATGTGGGCAAGTAAAAGGGTGTGCAATTTGCATGGCATGGATTTTAACTGTCTTTGTGCTCTTAAAGTCACTATGAGTTCTCTTAAGTGTTTTGTACGTACAGCTGCTTGTTCCACTTCACCTATCTGTTTAACCCTGCTTCTGGATTTGGTTAAAACTGAAATCTGCTTAAAGATAGCAGCAGTATACAGCTTACATCTGATAGTTTAAATTTAAAATTTACTACCCTGGACAATTTTATTGTGATTGACTAAGTTGTCAGTATTATACAACTACTGCACTTTTCTGGTTTCTTCAAATTGTATAAAAGATTTAGATATCAATATGAAAAAAGAAACCTGCTAAAACTTTTATTCCTTGTAGCAAAGTCGTTGAAGTGCTTGGTACTTTTCCAGTACACTTAATCTTTATATCCTTGATAAAAGAACTTGAGAAAGAAGCGAAATTACTCCTATGTTCTTTTGGAGTCAGAAGTGAGGACAAAGCCTAGGAGTCCTCAAAGGATGCATCAGTTTCTGCTTTAATGGGTTCAGCTTTTGGATCTAGTAGTGAGCTGTGATTGTCTGTTACCCTGTAATATTGTTGAGAGTGGAATGAAAGCCATTGGGTCTAATTTCAGGCTTAATAGCTCAATTATATCTCCTTTCTTGTGGAAAAACAGCATTTCAAAAGACAATTGTTCATACCACTGGGAGAACCTTAAAGCTGCTATTAGGTCTGTATGTCAGATCTCCGGGGAATGCTTTAAATCACATGGGAAGCTTTAGCCTCTTCAAAAGAGACCTGGCTCTGAGCAATATCTGGCTGTATGTAATAGGGTGCCTGTGGGGCAGGACCTGTTGCTGTAGTTTATATACAGCTGGTTTATTGTCTTCTGTCTTCAGGTTTATTCTCTTCTGTCTTCAGTCCGGTGTATCTGTCTGTCTGGCCACAAGTACCCCAGAAGTCCTTTTTCCTTCCTATTTCTTTATGTCATCAGACCCAACTGTTCCTTACTAGAGTATTTTAAGATTTCATGCCAAATATTAAATTATTCCTACTTGCTATGCAAAACCTGTGTCACAACTTTCTTGCACTCCTTAACTCTTGGAATAAAATCAGTAACATTGTGTGACCTATATGGGCCAAGACTTCGCCTTGCTAATTTTGAATTTATCTTGAAAACTTCACAGCCCTACTCTTAGTCATATAGGGGGATTCAGGTGGCAGGTGCCAAAAGCATCCGAGAAATTCCTCTCCTTTGTCCAAGATAGAGGAGATTTAACAACTACTTCCTGTGATACGTGGTCAATCTAGAGTTCCCCTGGTCATCAGAGGGTTAATAAAAATGTCACCAAAGCCATGAAACACAAGGCTGTGTTGGAGCAGTGCTGGGGTTTTCAGGGAAGTGGGAAGGTACCTTGCAAATGGAGCATATTGTCTACTTGATTACTTTCAAATTACATCCCCATTTCTACTTGAGTTAATGTCACCAGAAGAAATAGTAGTTTTAAGTCTGTTTAACTTTCAACAATAACACCAGAGTCTCCAAAACTTCCTTCCCTTTTTCCTTTTGATTCTGTGAGGCAAAAGACATTAGACTGAAAATACAATCCTGCCTTTATCAGTATGAACTGTCTTGAGGTGAGACCTAAGGGGATGTATAAATTATGAGTTAGCTATTTTCAGTTTTTCCATTTGGGCATACTTGAAAAGGTATTTTAAAATTACATCTTTCAAGATACTAAGAACACTTGCACCATTTACCCTCTTCTTCCTCTTCTTCCTTGCCTCCTATTTTATAATCCAAAGACATTTTGGAGGAAGTTTTCTGTAGTTTAAGACATCAAGCACAGCCAACTCGGGGCATTCTGTATCCTAGCGCATGAAAACAAAGGCATCTCTGACATGAGAGCCTAACAGATTTGCCAAGAAAAAAAACACAACCATGTTTGCTGTTCAGTTGTATAGTGTCCACTCACATTTTTTTGTTTTAAGCCAAAATCTTTAATTGTATGGGCAAAAGTTATGCTGCTTGGAAAGCCGCTACATATTTCCCACAACACCAAAACTATCTAAGCGTGTTTTGTGACCATCTTTGTTCTTGCAGCTGGGAATGCATGTAGTGCATTCAGACTTATTTCAGGTATAAAGTAACTTAAAAGACTGGACTGTAGATCATTGTGTGCTAATAGCCAATAGTTGTGTGCAAATAGGTGTCAGCTATGTCTGAAGAATTATCTGTAGTTCTCTGTACCAAGTGTTTATGTAACTTGTAGAGCTGGTGATCTCCCCCCAAATATTTGATGTCTGACTGTGAAGGGCAGCTGTGTGCCACTCAGTCCTGCAGCTTCTTCCCCTCAGATCTGGGCCCCCTTCAGACCTCCTGACCTCAAATCCTGGTAGGTCTTGACATAATTGTATGTACTGGGAAACTGAGCTCATGAGGTCACCCCAAGGTGGAGTAATGCAATGAGATAATGGTTTGTGACAATGGGAACAGATAGTTCACTGGGTCTCTTAGAGATCACTTGTTCTGTGAGGAAACAACAACTGAAAAAAGTCCAAGTCTGCTTACGGAATGGAAAATGGCTGGAAAACTGGTGCTCAGTGTAACATTTAGGCAGTGGAAGAAGTCAAGGCATCTTTTCAAGAATAATAAATAACAGATTGTGTTTTTCGGGTGATTTGGATGTCCTTTGGGACTTTCAGGAAGTTCCTCTGCAGACCATGGCAGAAATGTGTGATTGTACTTTGATTGGTTTCTTCTCAGATGAGCTCTTGTGATCAATTATTTTTCTTTTTTTTTTTTTTTTTTTTGAAGAGGTGTGTTTTACTTGCCTGCTCTTAACCTGCCTGTTTTAGGGCTGCTTCACATTTGTATACTGCTTTCTAACAAGAAATTAGTGTCTTCGTGAGAACTCTGTCCTTTTCTATCCAGTTTTACACACACTTTGAGTTTTCCAGGAGAAAAAAAAAAAATCGAGTTCTTTACCTTCATTCACTTTCAATGCTTCTCCTTTTATCTTCTGTAACAGCCTGTGTGTTGAAAGTGCATTTTTAATTAAATTGTTTGCATGTTGTATATGTACAATACATTCACTTTGAGGGCATTTTTATTACAGTAGGAGGGTGGTGATATGTAATAAGTCTCAAGAATAATTAAAACCTGTGTTAACTTGTGTATGTTTTCAGTAGTGATTGAACTTTGTGTTTAGTCTCTGCTGGGTCCAAGATCAGATCTTAATCAAGTAAAAAGGAAGGAAGGGGTGATGGGAGAAGGAAGAGTTGGATGTAGTTACCTTTATAGGTTCTTGCCAGTTTAAGATAAACATCACCTGTCATGTTTACTTCTAAAAAATATTTTAAAAAGGTACATTGCTTCCAATTTTTTAGGTATATAGCTGCAGATAGTTTCTATGTTCAACACTTAAGGAGGGAGAAATGCAGAAAGTTGGTAACATTATAAGTCAACATTTGGAGATATCTTCACCTTTTCTGTATATGGGCAGAGTTTTGTTGAGGGTTTATACTGAAGGGAAAAAAGCAGAGTAACCTGGTAAGGCTTTAACTGTGTCATGATGTGACAGGGCAAAGATTCAAATAACTTGAGATTTCCCAGGGACAATATGGTGAATCTGTTTTTTCCTTCTATTTTGGGAAGGTAGAAATGCACTCAAGAATCAGCAGGATTCATGGGTTTGATCTGAAACTTTCACTTTCTGCACTAAATAGTAATAAGGTTTTTTTATCAGGGTGTTTTATAGAATCCAGTTTTGGAAAAGGAGGGGAGGTTCTTCCAAGCCCCTTCCTACAAAAAGAGAAGGCAGTTAAGAATTCTTGAGCACCTGGAGGTGTGAACAGCTGTTAAACTGACTGCTTGAAAATGTAGAATTGCAACTGACCTCACTTGCTTCCCTGGACCATTGTTAAAGAGTGCTTTGCGTTCATCATGGCATACAGATTCCAGCATGGGAGAAGAAAAAAGCCTGATTGAATGACAATGATTGGAATCCTGTTGTATGAAATCCTGTAAAAACATGTTAATTTCTCTGTCTTTGAAAAGTTCTGTTTTACCATTTGCTTGTATATGGTTTGGCTTCAGTAGAGACAGCAGGTGAATTAACATGAATCATATGAGCTTTGCCAAAGATTCTATGACATTCATACCCAAGTCAAGCTGAGGCATGTAACAGTGTTTTGAAATAGATAGTAATTCTCAGGATGTCCCTAATACTGAACCAAATTCAACATCTGCACTGGGGGTTAAATGCCAGTTCAGTCTGCTGGAGTGTTATTTGCACTCTGGAAGAGATCCATTTGGTTTAAACTTGTCAGTCAAGTAAAATTTTTCTAATTAAAACTCCCTATTGAAATGTCAGAGCACCTACCTGCATTACTTTTTCTTATGGGAAGCAAGTTTTTAGTATTTCATAAAATTGCTTTTAGTGAATATACTAGGCCAGCCTTCACAAAAAAACTCAGAGATCATTTTGAAAGTATGAGCTAAAGGGGAAAACCTGAGAGGGACAGACACATTTCTTTTTTAGGCTGCCAGGATTTTACAATATTGATTGTTACTTTTTTCTTACAGATTGTGTCAGATGCTGCTGGACAGGGGGTTGCCATCACTGGGAACAATACTTTCAACAACTGGAATTGGCCTAATGCTGTGATCTTTGCTGCTACTGTGATCACTACAATCGGTAAATATTTACTGTGTCAACCTTCCTAGCTGCAGTTTTCTGTAGGCTCTAATGTGTTTGTACTCTCCCATTTTTGTGTCAAGGTAGCTACCGAATAAAGTCCCCATGGCTGGAGCTGCCTAAAGTGTGTTCACCTGCAGATTCATAGAGGAAAAAACCAAGGGTTTTGGCACTCTCTCCATGTGTGTACTGGAGAAAAGTGTGCCTTTCAGTAAGTAATGGATTAAAGGTGCTGTTTGGGTTGGCGGTGTCATTCCAGTTCTATTGATTCATGCACTTAAATTTCCAAATTGTAAAATTCCAAAACATAACAAAGCATTCCATTAAACTAATACCTAAAGCAAGTGCATATGAGGTTTTTGTGTTGCAGTCTTGTTACGCGCACACATCCTCTTGAGCTACTACTAAATTATCAATGTTCCTGGCTTGCAGAACTAACTAGACATTTTATCCACCTCTTAAAAAAAGGTGAAGCAGACCAACAATTGCTTTTTAAATATCACTACTGATTTGTGCTTGTAAGACCCTCTGCATTGGAAGATTTCTTCCTCCTGTGATATATAGGTTTGCAGAACTCAACAACATTTGCCTTTTGCTTTTACAGAAAAATCTTTGCCACATGGTGTTGTTAGTCACTTGTTGCACCTACAAAAAAAAAAAGCAAAATAACCAGAGAGGGCTGGTTGTAGAAGACTTACTGTAAAACCATATGCAGTACTGTGCTTTTCTTTGTTATTTGAAATTCACAATACCCATCTTATAGTATAGCTTATGACAAAATGCTGAAGTCAGTAGCACACCTAAATAAGAAAACTCTGTCAGAAGTTCAGAAAATAGGCTTCTGATTTTAGAGCCTGAGTCTGTAATGCCCTGTTGGGTTCTGTGACCAGCAAAGAACTAAATTAATTTGAAATATCTTGCACTTATTTGCCCTGCACTTAATGCACAAGCTCTTACCTTGCAAAGGTACCAGGTCACAAGTTAAATTTATATAGTGAATCTTCCATGTGGGAGCTAGCTTCGGGATGACTTTTGAGTTTCATTCCATAAAATTGAATCAGTCAAGTTTTAACAGTGCTGCTTAAGATTGGAGCATCATATTAGAAGTTTTGACATGAGCTTTATTTTGTATTTATCCCATCTTGTCCAGAAAACAATGCACAAAATCTAGGGAACACATAAAGTGGGGGGTTTTTGTGTCTTTGGTAAGAAAATTTGAAAGGCATCCAGATTCCGAAGATGAGCAGCTGGAGTAAACTAAATCCCTTTGAGCTGGTGAAGTTAGGAGTGCCCAACACAGTGGGAGCCCACACAGTGTTGTTTTGTGCACAGGTAGAATTGCCTTGAGTTCTCTTCTACAGGAACAGACAGAGGACATACTTTCTCTTTCAGGTTACGGAAATGTTTCTCCAAAGACACATGCTGGGCGTCTCTTCTGCATATTTTATGGGCTCTTTGGAGTCCCTCTCTGCTTGACATGGATCAGTGCTCTGGGGAAGTTCTTTGGAGGACGTGCCAAGAGGCTGGGCCAGTTTCTGACAAAAAGAGGAGTCAGCCTGGTAAGCCCTTTCTTGTTTACCCTTGAACTGTGTAGTTCTGATGCATGATTAATCTCACACTTCTTAACTTGCCTGCTTATCTGGTAGTAAATGAACACTTGCACAAATACGTGTTTTCCCAAATGATGTTACATTGAAACAACTAAAGGAGGGGTGGGGTCTGATGTGTTAGTGCTGCAAGAAGTTGAGCAAAATGAGATATGAAATTAAAATAAGAAATGAAAATAAGCTGTCCTGCTTGGCTCCCACCTGCCTGCATGCTAGTATGAGTATTTCCTGCTGTGCAGTGAACCTACTGCAAAACAATATTTTGTTCTGAGTTACTGGCTTGTAGTTTTTGGTTTGTGGCATTTTGTTGGTTTTTCAGTGATGATTTGTTTGGGTTATTTTTCTCCCTCTCCCTCCCTTCCCCACTGCAAGTGAATTCTCAGTTCTAACTGCACAGAGATGGGAGGCAATGCAGGGTCATAGTGCCTGGAGGGCACTGGGACTGCTTTAGGTCCTGGTTTCAGAATCAGAGCAAGAACTCCCTTGGTCTTGCGCCTGAGAAGAAAGCACAGAAG
The DNA here is from genome assembly GCA_025920805.1 of Petroica traversi. Classification (NCBI taxonomy): domain Eukaryota; kingdom Metazoa; phylum Chordata; class Aves; order Passeriformes; family Petroicidae; genus Petroica; species Petroica traversi. The sequence goes on from JAHLSL010000010.1 coordinate 19,654,225, forward strand.
ATAACAGTGAAATACACTTGTATGTGCAGGTTTATACAGAGATTGCATGAGTGGCAGTGAGAAGTAAACACAAATAGTGATGGCTTTTTAGACTTGAGTGCTGTCTATATCCCATTCCAATTTATAAAATACCAGTGACTCCTTAAACTCTTCCAAGAGTGTGAAAGAAAACTGGCGAAATAATCCTTTTTGAGGAAATGGTTGTAAGAGTAGGGAGTTCTGCCTAAAGGGGGAAAAAAAGTGTGTTTATTTCAGTCACTTTTAGTAACTTTTAATTATGGTAGCTAAGTTGTTAGCACAAAACTCTGAAATATCTAATACTATCAGATAATTCTTGGTGCTGTGAGTGAGAAAAAAAAATTGAGATCTTTCCCTGACTTTTTCTTTTTGCTTCACAGAGGAAAGCCCAAATTACATGCACGGCTATTTTCATTGTTTGGGGTGTCTTGGTCCACCTGGTTATTCCTCCCTTTGTCTTCATGATGACTGAAGGATGGAATTATATTGAAGGCCTCTATTTCTCATTCATCACTATCACCACCATAGGATTTGGAGATTTTGTTGCTGGTCAGTAATTGTATTTTATTAATAATTGTATTATTTCATTACATGCATAGTGTGGCAATTCTGCTTCCAAACTCTGATTCGAAAAGATGTTTTCTAAGCTTTTCTAGGACATTTTGCACAATAGAACATTCCATTAAGGCTGGGTACTGATCTAATGGACTAGATTTGGCTCTTCAGTGTTGACACATAAGGCCTGTATTGGGTTAATTTTGCAGCCAAGTTCTAGAGTGCCTGGTCCTCTAAGTCCTTCTGGTGCCCCAGGTCTGTATTCCAGGCAATGAGCTACCCTACCTACCATGGTAGTTGTGCACCTTTGAATGGCATCCACTGTACTAAGCAGGATATGTAGGTATTGGGAAATGCTCTCTACATCTGCCTAGAACTAGTCAATGTGGAATGCTGAGCATATTCCTCTCTCCCTTCCAAACCTCTTCTTTCTCTAAAATCCACTGCTTTGTTCAGCGCTTTGGTCCTTGTAAGTGGAACTCTGAATCTTTTTCTCAAGGAAGGTACCTGTATATACATACCTCAGTGGCAGGAAGGAGACTTGTAATTTTCAAACAGGAAAATACTCACTTTTATATCTTGTAAGGAGAGGATAAATATGCTGCATTTTCATTTTATTAGTCCAGTAGTCAGAATCTGTGCAGCCAAGAAATGGAAGATGTGAAATCAACTTTTTCTTTCATTTCCCCACTCACTACCTCTCTAAGCAGTGCTCAAATAACAAGGCTCTTCTAGTGAGGAAGAGGGCACTTACTGGGGTCATAACTTCAAAGGTTTATCAGCTGTGAGTCTTCTTTCAGTAATGTTTTTGTTTTTCATTTCTTGTAGGTGTAAATCCCGATGCAAACTATCACGCGCTTTACAGATATTTTGTGGAGTTATGGATTTATCTGGGACTAGCTTGGCTCTCACTCTTTGTTAACTGGAAAGTCAGTATGTTTGTGGAAGTCCACAAAGCAATCAAGAAACGGAGGAAAAAAAGAAAAGAGTCATTTGACAACCATCCTCGGCCTAAAAAACCCCTTCAAAAGGGTACTTCAAAGGATGTCAACATTTTCAGCTTCCTTTCAAAGAAGGAAGAGACCTACAATGACCTTATAAAGCAAATTGGGAAGAAGGCTCTGAAGACAAGCAATGACAAAATGATTATAGTGGAAAATGCCAAACAAATGAATGCCAGTATAGATGTTCAGGTGACCTACACAAAGACAGAGTCGTTTGAGTATGATGAGGCTTCCCTGGACATCCAGAACGGTCACGTGCTGAGACCCCTCCATGACAAACGCATTGGAGACAGCCCTCTGGAAGGAACCATGTTTGTGAACCAGCTCGACAGGATTAGTGAAGAAGAAGGTGAAGTGTGGGATTCCAGGGACTATCGACCCTTAATATTTGAGAATGCCAACATAACATTTGTAAACGAAGATGATGATGAAGAGGAAGATATCTCAGATGATGAGGAAACGTCAAAATCCTCTATGGATGATAATCTTGCAGAGGAATCTGAAACTGCAAAAAAACTGGTAAAATTCCCATCCTCTGATGAATCTACCTTTACCAATAATGACCTAGAACTTTCTGTGCCTTATGAACAACTGATGAATGAATATAATACAGTAAACAATGTGAAGGCTGCCACGTGAAGCGTGCTGGACAATGGTTTTCTTGAAGTGGTCAGTGCATAATGAACATAGAGCAAGGAGAAAAGTATGTTTGCAGCTTCTCCTGTCTCTTTGAAAGCAAAAACAAGTCCCAAACTAAGAAACTCCAGTCTCCTTTTCCCATACTAAGTTGGCTTCTGAGCCCGTCAGCTTTGCTTTTCTAAAAGACTTGTGAAATAACAGTTGAATTTGGAGTCCCACTCCTTCTTTGGATTTTATGGTTCTTGAACAAAATAGAAAAGACTAGTTAATACACTGGATCTGCTCTGAGTACATGCATTTCATTGAGGAAATAGTTTGGGAGTATAACTATACGGTTGCAAGACTGTTTTGGGCATCAAATGTGTTCGGTTACTCCATTAGCCTTTCACCTCTGAAAACCTGGATTTGAATCCTGCTTTTATCACAAATGAAATCGAGGGGATTGCCCATTTTTAAGTTGTTACTGCCAAAAATCTGGCGCTAGCACGCTGTACTTAATGAGAAACTTTAGATGGAATGCCAGGACACACAGATCTGAGCGGAGGTGTGCTGGTAGACTGAGAAGGAAGCATCTGAAACATCTCTGTAGAATATGTCAGTGCTTATCAAATTATAGTGGATTCTAATTTCATAAATAAAATATTAAAGTTAAGAGTTCCAAGGGAATGGATCGAGAAGGAGCCTCTAACAAGGAAGAACCATCTGGGATGAAGCTCACCAGCTGGGCTGCTAAGCTGCACATCAGCCCCAGAACTGTCAAAGAGTGAAGTGACTGGAAGACTTATTTGTCAAAGTGTGTATGAGTACAAGCAGGATGCAATGAACGTTTTTAGTGTTGAAAGTGTCCTTCCACTGTCCATTTCCTAAAGGAAATACTTGAATGAACCTTATACAGTATCTGTGTACAGGTGAAGTTTTATTGACGCTGTTCTTCTTAGGAAAAATCACCTTGGGAAGCACAGATATTCTCCAAATGCCCTAATGCCTGTCAGAAGGGACCTGTAGCACTGCTGCTGATCTGGGCAGTGTGTTAGTCAGTATTGTTGTTTGATGTTCTTCCCTGCCTTGGTACTTAAGATGTGACTTGAATGGGAGATGATTTTTTGAAACAGTTGATTACACTTTGTATATTTTTTCTTTGTTTTAGAGTTTGATCTATGGGCATATACAATGGTTATTCTATCCCACTTGATAGAACGTTGGGCAGTATCAAACCTTGGGCAAACTGAGACTTGATCAAGTGACTTCAGGCCATAAGGCACTTTTTTTTAGAAGGAACTCCGGCTGTAAGCTACTAAAAGTATTATCTTTTGATTTGGAGATGGGCTGCTCACTAGAAGGAAGCATGTTTGTTAATAACATGTATGCCCGAATTGTTTTGGCTACAAAGAAATTTTACCATGGTTTTATTTTTTCTTTCTTTTTCCATATCTGTGCATTAACCCTGACAACTCTTTCAAGCTGACAAGAGGTACTGACTTCAGTTTTATCCAATATACTTAGAATAGAAAATAGCCAAGACCTTTAAACCTTACCATGTCAGGTTCTGCTGATCTGATTGGTTTTAGAGTATTTAAGCCATTCTGGTATGTCTGAAAGTTTCCAAAGTTCAGTGAACAGTTCAGTCTCGTTTTCAGTGTAATGCTGGCAGACTCACCAGCTCTGTAAGAAGAGCTTTTAGAACTTTGCAATGCTAATCTTGAATTACTAGCTATTTCTGATAACTGCAAATATTGGCTGCAGCTTCAGTTGCTGGCCTGTTCTACAGAAGGAGGATACATGGGAAACTGGCACTCTGGTTGGATAGCCTTTAGATGGGAAGTTTTGAACTTGTCTACTGTGAAACAAGGGACTGTCTTTACTATTCTACTTCTTTCCTAGATTTTTCCACATAACGTGTATGACATTTTTTCAAATTGAATGTGAACACAACAGCCAAGTTGTGGCAAATGCATGCCCACCTCCGGTATACTAAACAACTGAGGAGTTAACATAATTTGATTTGGTACTTAACCTGCAATTTATGGTAGTATTGATGAAGAGAGAATCTCATTTATAATTTATAATTTTATTATAGCTAACACTGTTTGGAGCAGGGGTGAATTTGACTTGTATCTGAAAGAGGGAGAGGCCATATCAAGAAGATTCTGATTTACTTCTAGTGAGATATCTTAATCCTCACTGTTCCAAAATTACTCCAAGCCCTTCAGGTTTTTGTATCTGTAGGGTTGTGGTTGACAGCTGTACTTTATAACTGCAAGAAATGTTAGGTAGGATTATATGCGTGACGCACAAGATGCTTGTGTAGTCAGTCTAGCCTTCTCTTTTTTTTTTAAACATTTTTTGTTCTAAAAAGTCCACACTAACTTAAAAGAAAATGAGAAAGCACTCCATATAGCTTTTGTTGTCCTCCAACCTGTCTTCCATTCTTGATGCAAAGATCAGAGATTTAGTAACAGTTAGAAAGCTACAGGGCAACGAGGAGAGAAAAGACTTTCAGCAAGTGCATGAAATGGAAAAGCATAGTCCAATCTTCATTAAAAAAAAAAAAGAAAAAATTCTCTTTAATACCGAAATAATACAACCCAGACACTTGGCTGGGCTGCTTTGATTGGGAGGGGATGTTGCACTCTGGAACCCAGACTCTGTTCTGCGTAGCAAAGTGCACTTGTACGCCAGAGCTGAGAATAGATGGGATCTGTTTCATATTATCAGGCTAGATGTGGCTCTCTGGCCTTTCCCAGTGCAGCCAGCATAGACTATAAGTCTGCATAATAAGTATCATGGGATTTAAAGTAATAGTTTAAATTTATTAAAACAAAGTACAATATTCCCAGTTTTTCGGGGAAACATGATCACACCTCACAAAACTATTCTCAAGATATCCCACCATGTGCCTTAATGTAATCTTAACACTGGGAAAAAATTCCTCTTTACACAGGGGCCAGCAGAATTGGTCTCATTAAGCCCTACATGTTTCAGAGTTTTGGAGGGGTTTAGTTGGTGCATAGCTTTCATAGTGGCTCTCTCCACAAAGCTGAACCATTCCCAGGGTTTTTAAAATTATGGTGCCATCTCAGAAGTGCCGAAGTGGTAAACAAGACAGTTTTTTTTTCCTGCCTGTCTTCCATGTCTTGAGAAAAGAAGCTGCCTGAGGGATCTAAACTAATGTCTTTCTGCCTTCAGATCTACATGTAGTGACTTAGAGGGGCGTCCAGGCTGGATTTTGTTCTATTCAGCTCCAAAAGTGCCTCTGAGTAAATTCCCCAGTGCTACCTGGTTATGTCTTATAATTATTTCAATTATTTGGTCAATCTGGAAACATTTCCTTTGGATGCCAGTTGATTTCATTTGGCTAACTAATAATGTTAACAGTTTTCTTAAAGCTTTAGAATTGGTTTTATAGGTGAGCCAGATCTCTTCCTGGAAAGAGAGGAAAGGGAGATTTTTAAACAAAGAAGGAGAAAAGCTTAAAAGCATGTAGAAGGGAGGGGGGGAATAGCAGTGAAAACTTCTTTCTAGCTATTGCCTACAAGTAAATTTTAGTTCTAGTCACATGACGTGAAGGATGGGTTCACTTACTAATTTTGCCAAGATGAGCCAGTACTTTTAATTTTTCTTTTTTCCTTTCAAAAATTGAAAAAAAAATCCTGAAATGTGACCATGGAAGTCTGTTCCTACAAAAGGCCTTTTAAGTGCTATAAGACTATGTGACCCCATTCTTCATGACATCATTGTGATGCTTCTTGGAATTATATTGCGCTTTTGAAGCCTGTTTTTGCCAGAAGGGCATCACTTTCAGATACCTGTCTCACATCAGGCAGCCCAACACATCTGATACACTGGTACGAAGTCACTGAGGAAACACAAAATCGGAGTGTTAAATTCTTCTGAAGTAATGATTCGTGAATCTGTTGCTGGCAATGGATATCACAGAGCACACGGAATTAAAACCAGACTGATAACAGATCCATGGTGGCACAGCTGTGTATGCTAAGATTTTATTTTTCCTCCAGTTGATCTGGGAGAGTGTGTGGAGACAGATGAGGAGAGCAAAAAGCAATATACAAGTCTGTTGACTAAACAAAAAACCTTTTTAGATGTGTAAATTTTTGTGGCTCGTAGGATTCATTCCATTTGTGATGGATTTAACTTTTAAAAATTATCTTGTCTCTCATAAGGCTTTTGACATTTGTACAGCTCTGACTCTTATCACTCCATAATATGCCTGTCTGTCTGTTCTTTGTTGCTGATTGTCACTGGAATCACACTGTATGTAAATATTTGCTAAGTCTTTGTAAAATGTAATTTATTTTAATATTTTGCAATAAAAAATTTACAATATATCCTCTCTGTTATGATAAAAGTGGCAATCAAGATTTCTTTTTACAACTATCTACACTTGTAATGCACCTCACAGATGAGACTGGTCCTGGCCCCAAGAGCTGGAAGGTAAAGAGCCAAAAAAGCAAGTTGTTTTATGCAAGCAGATGCCTGAACTTGTATGGTGTATTGATGACTTCAGTTCAACGGCATCTGGTCTTCAATTAGATACAGCATAGCAAAGTATTATTCAATGTGGATTTTGGACAGCTGTTGAAAAATAACTGAAGTTTATTTTAAGGGCTGTGTTTTATCAGTGGGCTGCTTTTAAAGAAGATGCACAGAGATGGGAAGTGTTAGAATTAATCAGTGCTGTGATAAAATAAAATGGACATTTATGGCTGGTATCTGAATCTCATGCCAGAGCTATTAAAATATCTGAGTAGCTGTTTATGAATTTTTGCAACATTTCTAGTAGCAGTGGTCACCATTTTTCAGGCTATAAGTATCTGCAGTCCTTCAGCTCCAGCAGTCTCCTTGGCAACACGCTGGAAAATTGCTTAATGGGCAGCAAAATGTGACTTGGTGATACCCATGATGGAGATGGAGCCATCTGGAGAAATTGGGACAAGCTCAGCCTGAGGAGGAAGAGACTGAAGCTTGTCTTTTATACAACTGAGTGCAATTGCTGAGGCACAGGCTAGGAAAGTGGGGGGATGAATGGGCACAGGAGTGAAGGGTGGAAGCTGTCAGGATTTGAGTGAGGGTAGCCAATATCTACATTTTCCTTCTGCCCCACACAGAGGAGCAGTGAAGGAGGAAGAGGTGGAGCTGGTGATTGATGCCAAAAAGAGCCAAAGAGGGAGGTGGCAGCTCCTCATAGAGCTGGGGGCAGCACACATCATGGAGCTTGGTAAGCACCCAGTGATATTCCTGTCAGCTCCCAGCAGATTCTCTAGTTCACCCTCTGCCCTCGGAATTTTAGTAGTGTCATTAATTTATAGAGGGTAGGGTAGCAAGAAGTAGGAAAACAGGACAAACCTGTATCTGTTACACGCCAGTTCTTATGGTCCATGCCTGGCTGCAGGTTCTCTGAACACAATACCTTAATAGACAGATAAAATCACAGACCAGCTGACACTTAAAAAGCCTGAAATGTTTTCCCTGGATGTGTATCATAGGTCTCTACAGTGCCTGGTGCAACATGGCACCAACCTGCAGCTCGTGGACACAGAAAACTCAAATCTTTAATTCTGGGAGATGAAGAAAGCAGGGCGAGTTGCGGTTCAGGACGATTTTAAACAGGGAAATGTTGCTTCATTCAGGGTAATTTCCTGTAGCTGGACCCAGGTCCTGAGAAACCCATAAAATACCTCTCTCAACTCTTGTGCAAGGAGGTGGTGGAGCCCTGTTGCCTATAGTTTAAAGAGGAAGGGTTTTCTTCTTAATTTCATGACTTGTACTTCGTGCCTGTCAGCAAAGGTTGGCTGTTTTGGCGGGATTTCTGGTTGCTTGCTTTTACTTTTTTTTTTTAACATATATTTAGCCTCAACCTGCCCTTGGTAAGATAACTAATACTGTGATACGTAGGAATAAAAGGTTGTGCTGAATACAACGTTCCTTAGATTTTTAGAGAATTCCCTTGACCTGCACCCAGACTGGGCCTGCTCCACATACCCTGCCTGGCTTTTCAGGCTGGTTATGGGCTGTGGCTTCATCCCTGAGGAGCAAGAGGAAGTGATGGGTGAATGGGAGTAAACCCAGCCCTGACCAGTCACCTATCACTGAGAGCAAAGCCATGGCACTGCATGTTCCTGGCAGACCCTTGCTCTCCACTCAGACTTGTTCATCACTAGGTCTTGTGCAGCCTGGGATACTTGAAGGGGTTGCTGAGGGGTTGTTTTTCACTTTCCTTAGGCAAATACCTGGTTTTGTGATGCAGCTAATACAGCTCTTGCTGATTTGTGGCACAAGGGCAAAGACTTAGGGGAAAAGGGGTGCAATATTGGCCTTTACTGCCTTGATTTTATTCCCAGCTCCCAAGGAAACAGACTCATAAGGGATTCGGAATTTTGGGGGGCAAGGGGGCTTTATGTTTTGTGGACAACAGGTGTTCAAGCAGGTGTTTTGTATCTTGGAGTGAGCAAAGTGGCAACCACTGGTTATCTTGGGCTACACGGCCAGTTTACCACTCCCTGGCCAGTTTAGCCAGGGAGTGGTACCTCTACTGATAGAAGCATAGAGGTCCAAAACAAAACACACACAAATACTCAGCTAACTGACCAAGAAAAGTTACTATTTCACACTATCAGGGCTTCTCTGGAAAGGGAGGGTTAATATGGACTGGGATGCTGGAGGCATTATCCTGCACAGAGGCTCCCTGAAAGCCAGACATCACATTGTAGCTGGAAGGGCTTCCTCTGATTGCCAAGATTCCAAGTACAGCCCATAGACAGAAGTCCTTCTGGTCAAAAAAAACCCAAAAAACCCAAAAAAATTGAGTAGATATATGGAAAATATATTAACATATGAGAAATATTTGAATGAAAATGTTCTGATAATCGCTTTGGAATTTACAAGTTAAACTGACACAACTCTGAAGTCAAAGAGTTTTGATTTTCTATTTTTAGAATATTTTTTATGGGATGCCAGAATTTCTCTCCCTCCTGTCACTCCTTGCTGCTCATAAGAAAGAGCAGTAGAATGATAACACACTCTTAATATTTTGATGGTTATGGTGTTTCCTACATGAAGAAAGCTGTGGAAAATGCAACCTGTCCCCCCTTTTCCTCCTTACTGGAGTGGGGCTGTAAATGACAAAGAAAGCAGAAAAAACATTGAAAATATTAAATTAGAGTGAGGAGATTAAAACACAGAGTATCTTAAGTACAAGTCAGTATTTTTCCTTAGACCTTCTTTTAAACTTGCAAATCTTTAATAACATGTTTCGGCTTCTCTCCTAAATATGCTAAACAAAAGCACTCATGTTTTCAAATTAGATCTATGCATTATTAATTAAGGTAATAAGAACTTCTACACACTTTTAATCTCAGTTGAATCTAACACTATAATGCAGCACAGTAATATGCCTATAATTGTAAGGAGAGTTAATGCACTCAGTATGAATAACCAAGAGCAAAAAATTCCTGCTTAAGGCCTGTCATCAGCTTTGCACTGTTCTGTGGACTTTTGGCTTTGGACACTTGTAGATCACATTTCTGTTTATCTAGTTAAGTTTTGGGGTGTATAAGGAAGTATGATAATTCCTAATGCCGCTAAGATCAGAGACAAAAATCCTCTTCTGTGCTGATTTGTGGGTTGGGCGCTATCCATGCTGATCAAAATAAACTGTGCAGAGGAGCACTTGTTCCTACATACTCCTGGTTGCTGGGCAGAACTGCAAAATATGTGCATACCAATGTGAAATAAATCTGTGTTCACATTGAAATAGAAGTCACAAGCCTCTGAAGCTAGAGTGTGTTTATTCATAAAGCTCTGTTGTCCTTCTCTGGCAACCTGCATATTTGTGGCTCATGGGTTGTTGGCAGCTAGCAAAAAGTAAAGGAACAAATTAACACTTCAGATGCAGACAATCTCTTTTGATATACTCCATTCTTCTCAGCCTGGGACTTTTGCCAACTCATCTCTGGCACAGCTGGAAAGGAAGGAAAAATAGTAAGCTAATTGGCCTGCTTTATAATTGCTGATTAGAATTGGAAATTAATATAAAAGCAGCAGTAAGGAACACACCTTGGACACCTGAGGGGGACACTGCACTCTTTGGCTGTTTTTGTGGCTGTTAGTTTTAATAAATTATAGAAAATGGGTGACTTAAAGTGAGAAAGGCTTGCAACAGTGTCTTGCTTTCATACAATGAAGAGGACTCAAGTTTTAAGGTTTTTTTCTGCACTGTGTGTCTTCAGAAAGTTAACTTTACCAATGTAAATTGTGGGACTAGACTCTAAGATAGATAATAGAGATCAGGTGAAGGAAGAAGGTAAAGCAAATACCTGTTTTTAAAATTTAACCTTCAAGTTATCTGTAGTTCTGTGCTGTAAGTTCTCTGTCCTTTACAGCTGCTTAAATTGAGAGAGCCAGACATTTAGCACCAGCACTAGCTCTCGTAATCACAGCACATCAATCAGGCAAAGTTAAAGGCATGGGATGTTGAATTAAGATTTTTTTTCTTTTTTAGGGCAGGAGATAAAATTTGTATCAAGCACAGGAAGAAATCAGAACTACAGTAGCTGAGGAATCTATTAATTGTGAGATTTTCTCCAAAACTCTAAGAAATTCGTTTTTCTGGCAAATATTGAAATTATTAGTTTTCTGAAGGTGTTGTCTGGCCAAGTGACACTGATGTCTCTGAGGGGGTTTAATTCTGTGATGTTTGCCAGTATAATCTTAAGGAGGGTTAACAGCTGAAAGCTGCAAAAGCTGCAGGAAAGAACTGGCAGCCTTTTAAAATGTGTAGGCTTGAGACAGGCTTCTTTAAGAGAATGCAATGAAAATACAAAATAAGGTGGAGATGGATTGAAGCTCTAAGTGGCACTTACTTAAAAGCTTCTGACCCCAAATATTACTGTGCCTTCAAATGCTATGTGGTTTTGGAAATGCATGGATGGGATAAATTTAACTTCGTCTGGCATAGAGAGGGAGGAAGAGACTTTGGGGTTGTCAGAGTATATTCATTGTAAAATAACCATTCTTCAAAGCAATATCAACAAGACTCAGGGTGGGAAAACTGTGACTGGTTTCAAAGACACATTCTACTCAGACCTGTGCAGTAATGACCCAACCAATTTTTCAAGGAAGGATACCACTTTCGTCTATATCTTCTGGTTCCCATCTCTTTTCTTCATGCTTATATGTCTTAATTCTCCCTTCCTCCAGTTGTGTTGCATCTGTCCCATGCCCCCTAGGAACAGCACAGCAGCCTCTTGACATTTGAGGCTGACAGGCAGAAGATGGACTTGGCTTCTCCACTCAAACCATGCCAGTCTGAACTGCTCCAACTACAGCAGGCAGCCCCTGAACAACCAAGGCACCTATCTGAGTGGTCATGGCTTCCTCCAGTGAAAAACTCCAGCTTTTGCACACCTTCAGCCATGCTGTTTTTATCTGCTGGGGATTAATATTTGCATGGATGTAGTTCAGTAAAAGGCACAGGTAGAACTTCACAGGGAGCAATGAATGGGACTGGGCAAGCCTGTTGATAATACAGGGACTTGTTAGTGAGGCTCCAGTTCAAAACAGGCTTTGAAAGAGGCTATGCCTGTTTTGAATTTTAGTTGTACCTTTTCTAGCTCCATGTTCCTCCTCCCCTTCATCCCACTCCAGTTCCCATTTACCGCCACTCCTCCGCCCCACTCCATAACCACAGTGGTCCCTACGGCTGCAGCCTTTGAACTGGGAGGATAAAGCCTAGCTCTTATTAGTCTGGAACTCTCCAGAAGGCTCGCAAGCCTTAGATACACTTTAGCTTGTTGCTGTGTACTCAGATCTCTTAGCATGACTACATTTGTCTGTGTAGATGTGGCCTAAAATCATGTTACCAGTGCACCAAGTAAGCAGCAAAGCTGTCACCTGTTTAAATAAACCTTTGGCTCCTGATCAACAATTCACCAGAAGAAAAGAAACTGAATAGATGAAATATGTTTGATTATTTACCAAAGGTATAATGGCCTGGAGACTGAAAACAAAGAGTGGGACTGAAAGCCAGATGGCAACCAAAATAATCTAGAATGCCTACATATCAAATCTTTAGGGTACAGAAAACTCCCACAGTGGAATCTTTTTAAGCAGTAGAGAAATCCATATGTGCTACTTTCCCAGTTACAGTAATTCCAAATAAATGCCAAAGCTGAGACTTCAAATCTACATAGATAATATCAGGAGCAATTTATGTATGGCACTTGACTGTAAGTGGCCTCAGAATGCCAGTGAGAGGGGAGAACCAGGTATGGGGTCTCACCACATCTGTGCAGAAGCCCCCACCACGAGATTTGCCACCTGTGTTTTGAAGGAGCCTACAGAAAGCTGGTAATGCATGAGAGGACAAGCCCATAGCATGGACATGCTGTGCCATAGGTGAATTCCAGGTGTTACAGTGCCAGGGAGTGAAAGGGACCATTTCAGGCAGGGACCTCAACAGAAGTCCACAGGCGAGGAGGGCAGGGCCTGTGCCACCATATGCCACCTGCTGGGAAAGGACTGTGAAAAAGCAAAAATTGTCATCACCTCTCAAGAAAGAGTTGTTTCCTCTCTCCCGCTGAATCACCACAGTGATCCTCAAGGGTTAAAAAGAGGTAAACCTGTATCTTCATACTAAAGGTCTCCATTACATGACATTTGAACAAAGATTGATGTCCATTTGCTTCATGAGAAGTGTATAATCCTCTCTTGTTGAGAAGACTCCCAGACAATTCCTGGAGCAATAATCTTGTTTCCTGTTGTGACAGACTGTGAGATGTCTCTCATCTTGTGGCTGCTCTACATTTGCCCATCTTCTCACAAGGAGACAGTGGTGCTGTTTCCCTCAGGATCAGACTAGAACCTCAGTGGGTCTCCTCTGCAGAATCCCTCATGCAAGGTTCATCTGCTCTTACCTATTTTCGGTGCTGTTAAAGTCTTGGAAGGCCATGGAGTGTGAGCAGACCTCTTTCCTCACTAACATGAGACTCTTTGCAGTGAGCAAACCCATAGGACAAGGAGCAGCTCTCTGGTTGCAGCTTTGGCAAGATCTACTGGTGCTGTTTCCACCAACTCCCTCAGCAGAATTTCTTTTTCAGGTAACATAATTTTTCTTGCACATAACATGCAATTCTCCGAAGTTTAATTTTGTGATCATTTTATGTTCCCATTAGCAAGTAGAAATAATTGGTTCCTGTTCTCATGTTCATTTTAATTTTTCACTGTCCTGGGTACAGAGGCCTCTAGGCAGCAAAATAGGAGGAAACTAAAAACAGAATTAATGAGAAAGAAACCAACATGCACCTGTAGAGAACCTGTATCAGGAATTTCTTAAAATCCTATCCTACCACCTCAGAAAAGAAATTTCAGACACTTTAAATATGATTAAAATGAAATAAAATATATGAATGAAATATATAAATGAAATATTCATATATAAATGAAATAGCATCAGAATTACTACTGAATGGAAGGATCTGAGAGGTGTCAAAGATCCTTCACCAAACACAGATGTCTTCCAAAGCCATGATTCCATGATGTATGAGCAAAATTAGAACATGTGAGAGATGAGAAGTATTGTTCCACTCCTTAGGATGGTGGGGCTAATAAGGACTCTAGCATGGGATCAGCTCATCAGATTTTAAGGAAGCTGTAGATAAACTGAGAGCAGTCTGTATTACAGCAATATGAAAATGTTTTAAGAAAGGATGACATTTGAGAAAGTCATCAGAAAAGGCTGAAAACACTTTTATTCTGACTAAAAAAGAAAACAGAAGAGACAATATACATAAATCTTCTGATGGGTAAAAGACTGCTGAAGAGTGCTAAGCAGGGGCTAAACTGTTCTTTTGCAGGCCGTGAAGAAAATAAAAGAAGAAATCTGTCAACATTTCAATAAACATGACAGAGCCTAGTACTGCAACAACATTATTTCCAACTGAAAGAGCAATAAACTCCTAGATGGACATGGACTTTAAGTTCTTGGAGAATTTTTGAATGGTTTAGGCAAAGAGCTAAACTGTCAGGGAGAGTCTTGCTGCATGGACAGACACCCGATACAGAAGGGCATATGCAGTTATATCTTGAGGTCCCTTTCAGCTGTATGTTTCTGTAATTTGTCCGTTCTAAGAGGTCTGATCTGTTTTTATCACTCTCTAAATTATTTCTCTTATGTATTAGGGTTATTCAGACTCACAAGACTCAGCAATAAATCAGATGCAGTATTTCATACGCATCATAGAAATGACATATTTTCTTTTACTTACTTAACTGGCTGCCCCAACATGGTTAGAATGTACTAAGTAAAAGAGAACAAAAATATGTAAATAATAATAAGAAGGAGACTTCATATCCTTTCTATTTCTTGCACTTCCTTAGTTGTCAAGGCCATTGGAAATGGTGCTGTGTGTGATCTTCTAGTTCATTATCTGGCTCTCCTTTCCAGTGTCCAGTGTTTGGATATGTAAGTATTGAGGCAAAAATTGCTATATCTATGCCAGTGTATTCCATCTGCTTTTCCACCTGAAAGAAGGAAAGATTTTTTTTTTCTTTTCAAGCAGCTTCTCCTTGAACAATATATCCTCCTTGCCTACCTTTTCCTCCCACTCCTTAGTCATTTTCCATTGCATTTCAGCCACATGTATGGATTTATGTGACAAATGAAGTGGTTGTGCTGCAAATCAGTTGTCATGTGTGTAAAGTTACAAAAGTTGTCTCTTGATTAGAGTTCTCTGGATTCTAAATCTGGTGGCCTTTACACTGTTGTGTAACAAGCCCCTGTTCATTTACCTCACTGCTTGACAGAAGAAATTCTGTGAAAGACTTTGCCTTCCAGAGTGGCACAGATGCTTTGCACAGTCACAGCTAAAAAGAAGCAAATGGTATCTCAGAGGAACATTACTCCACTCGTGGGTGGGAGAACTGGCAAAACCTCTGACTATTGGGAAGTTTTATGAAAAGAGCTCTTTCAGGAAAAAAAAGCAAGAAGTTTATTTACAATTTGCTTCCATTTTTATCACTGGTTTGGCTTTCTTTTTGTTTTGGTTTTCTTTTCCTTTGAAAGGAAAACATCAACTCCTGAGACAGACTCGGACAAATTTACAAAATGTTATGCTACTTCTGTTTTTGGAGCAGGGGAATTAACAGCCTTCTCAGACACCTACAATTTGCTTGTATAGAAGGGAAGCCTATTATAATGAACTTACAAGTCAGCTGAACATATTACTTGAAACTGCAGTGAAAAGAGAAAAAAATGCTTTACTAAGGTATATTAGAGACTATCTGAAGTACTTACTAACATAAATGATGCTCATGCAGCTCAGAGAAAGGATCTATATAAGATCTGCCTTTCTCAGTCTTAATTTATTGGGTTATTTGGATTACAAGAGCTTTAAAGATTATTTATACTACAGCTAATTCTTTTTCCCCAGAACAGAGCCAAAAAACTTCTTTACCCTTGTATTTAAAGTTTTCTGGTAAAGAAAAGGGAACTGAGGTCCCATATGATACCAATGTCAGACCCTTCCTTGTAGCTCGCGTTCAGCAGCATTTCAGGAAAGACAGAGGGAAAGCTGATGAAGAAGTAGGGGTTAGACCAGTGGATGCAGCAGCCAGACTGTCCCTTCCACAGGCATGGAGGGACAGCACCTCAGGCAGGCAGGGGTACGTCTGTCCCACTGAGGACAGACAGACAGCTGTGCCCGAGTCCTGCAAGGCTCCTGTTGCAGCACGGGCCCACCACCACGATCCACAGCACTTGCCTGTCTCACAAGACAGGAAAAGGAGCTAAGAAAGAGCTCCTGAGGTATCTCTTGTTCCCAGATGCCCATACATTTTTGCCTTTTCCCTTAGCTCATGCAATTTTTCTGCTTTGCCGGACAACCTGTGTGACTGCTCACATCAAGCCTAAAGCCACCCTTGCCCTCTACTGGCACCGTGTAGAAACACAGGAGCACGTCGGGCAACAGCTCCATCTCTTCAGCTCCATCTCTTCAGTTCCATCTCTTCAGCCTGTCAAAATCCCCGGGCAGTAGGAGCAGGTTCACAGACTCCATGCACTGGGGTCTCATGGGCTGGGAAGCAAACCTGTGCAAACACTCGGTGGGCAGCTTCCTTCAGTATCTCCAGCAGGAGCATCCTGGTGAGACAGGGTACAGCAACCCCCTCTGCTCATTCTGTCCTGATGTTTGCAAGGGGAAAATCTGTCACTTATTCAAGTGGTACCTGATTTCAGGTTATTCATGAAAAAAACAGCTCTGCCAATTTCTGTTCACAGTGTTTCTTTCCTTCATTTCTAAGGAAAATACAGCCCAGTTTGTTTGTAAGCTCAGGAAACTTGAGCAGGAGTGGTCTAAGAAAATTGCCTGAATGGCTGCCATGGGTGTGCAAGCAGCCTGGAAATGGTAGGTGGAACTTTTAACTCTGCAGGGTCACACCGGGCTTGAGCGCACTGTAGGCTCGAAAATTTGCAATGAATCCTGCTGGAATGGCAGCAGTGGGGTAGGATGCAGTAGCTGCACAAAAGTAGAAATCTGAGACAAAGCAGGGAAAGAATTGTGTTCACTTGAAGATATGTGACACTTCAGCTTGGCAACAGATTAGTGGATAAATGAAGTCAGCACCAACACCTCTGAAAATGCAGACCATGGTTTCAGTGTTCAGGCTGACCTTTTCATATAATCACAAAAGCAGAGAATGGTTGGGATTGAAGGGTCCTTAAAGATTTATTTAGCTCCAACCCACCCCTGCAGAGACAACTCCCACCAGATCAGATTGCTCAGTGCCCTGTCCAGCCTGGCCCTGAACACTGCCAGGGATGGGGCATTCACAACACAATTCTGTCTTGCAAGGTTTGAATGGATCTTTCATGTCAGCCCAAGCTGTAAAATCCAATAGATTCAATTCCTGATAAAATACACTATGAAAAAATTCACAGGCTAACATGTTAATAGTAGGTTAATAACATAAAGTAGTAGTTAGATGGCTATTGCTAAATAAGCTGCTGTTGGTCACTCTAAAATTCAAAGTACTGAAAGTAAATATGAAACTATATACAAATAATAATTTTCAGAAAATAATTGTTCTCTTCCCTTGGCTTGTGGGTCCATAATAATAAATAGCAATATACACCTCCAGCAATGGCATAAATAAATAGAAAAAACCCAATTCTTTTATCGGAGAAGAAATGTTCAAATGGCAACTGTAATTCAAAACTTGTGATGCCATTTGTACTCTTTAACTGCACATGTTTAGGTAAAATTTATCAAAATACCTTATTTTTATAGATTTTTATCTTGTTAAGAGCAACAATTGGAAAACCTGGATTATTCTTTGAGGCACTGTCAGTATGCACATTGCTGAGGATATATGTGCACACCATCTGCTGAGATCTGACATTTTGCCTTGCCCAAACTCTTAAAGCAGGGCCACTGGGGTTCTATTCTCCTCAGCCACTCCCAGTTTCTCTTCTGGTATGCTTTTCTGCAAGCCATTTTTATCAGTCTCCAACCTCCACCTCTTTTAAATCTGCTTCTGTTTTTTGTAACCTCAGAAGCTCAAAAACAGCTTAACACCTCTCAACACCTCAAAGTTAGCAAGGTCTTCAAGAGGAGCTTTTTGCTTTGATCTTTGTCTGAAGGAGCTGGCATTGGGGTGGTACATCACCCTTGAGCCACAGAGAGGGAGCCTCAGCATTGCTGTTGGATCCTCATTCAGCACGAAATCAACTTGATTTTTCCTCTGCTCCACCTGGAAAGGTGTCTTTGTCCTGCTCAAGACTTATTGCCATACAAGCAATTACCTTGAAACTATCTAATCTGTCAACATCTGACTTTACAGTAACAAACCCTTCCCATGATGCTGCCACCCAAATTTATGTCTGAGTCAGATGTGACCAGGACTTCACCAGATCCTCTCAGCACCTAATGCAAATATTTTGCATTCCACATCCTCCTTTGAAACTGCGTAAGTCTTTGCAGTAACAGATGCTGTTCTTTGGAACATGTATTGGCAGAGCAGCATGTTTAACTTTGCATCCCAGACATCATTCCCATGTGGCATTGTCCTTGGATGCTCTGGTGGCTCACAGTAAGCTCATACACCTCAAAAAGTGATTGAGACCTCAGTTTGACTTCCAAAAGCTGTTCCTTTTCTGTCATTGCTTTTCATATGGATTATAAAGAAATTGTGGAACTGATTTACTATAAAATCAAACCGCAGTGCCATTGTGTCCTGTAGAAGTGATTGCTCCTCTGAGTTAAAAGGACGAGTGTAAGTATCTGAGATACTCCATCCCGGTACCCTAAAGTCCAGACCTTCCTCTTACTTTTGAAGATCTTCAGAAATGTCCCACACTAATGCTGCTGAATGAATGCAGGTGCTCAGCTGTTTACTTCATGTTGATTCTTATCTCCAGCTTCTGGTCTCCCACCCTTTTCAACTTGAGATATTTCTCTCAAGGTTGTGCTGCACAGAGATGTTTCTTTGCTCCTGCTTTGTCTGCAGGATGGAAGAAGCAGTAGACAAGCACTGTTTTGGGATGTGAATATTCACATTACCATCAAGCTCCACTACAGAAAAAATTTGAGGCTTTGTGTGAGTTTGCATTAATTATCAGAGCTTTCATGGGAGAGGCAGCCCATTGGCCAATGCACTATATAGCTCAAAAGACATATAAAAAAGAGCAAAAATATCTTATTTATCAAGCAAACATCTCTGGGGTTACTTTTTTCCTTGCCTGTAATAAGCTTCAAATGTACCCTGCTTTCATAGGATCTAAGAAGGGACATCTTAGATTCTTTAATTTAATAACAGCTGAGAAACTGCATTTTTTTCCCCCAGTTTTTGTATTAGGTAACAATATCTTTCAGATTGACCCTTTGGTTATTAATTTCTTCAATTACAAAGGATGAGAATTGATTTTTCCTCTATAATTCTCAAATGAGGTTTTATTCACCAGTTGCAAGGGTTCCTGAGATGAAAGCAAAAGGCATCTGGTTTATTGAAGTCCCCAGCAGAACTCCCACTGCCTGCAGCATTGTCAGGCTTTCACACTGAGGATTAGGCACATCCTAATCTGTCCTGATCTTTTATGCAAAAGACTGGTAAAACTGCATTTAAAGTTTTATCAGATTAGACACACACATACTTAACAAATCAAAGGCCTTTTAAAGATAAAACTTGTGCCTCTGTGAGGCCTGAGTCATAATGTCTGAATGTTTGGAAACTGTGACTTAATTCTGCTGAGAGGATACCTTGTTCAGGCTAATGATCTCACAGGAGCTGATGCCTGAGGAATCGAGCTGGCAGCAGCTAAACACAAGAGGCAATTTACCTCAACAGTCTGATGCAGCAAAAGTTTGGCAGGTCTGATTCCCCGCTGACTCTTCAGCTTCACCAACTCCCATTAAATTAGGTATTTTGTTCCCTCTCTCTTGTTGCTGCCTAGGTAGAGCAGGAGGGTTTGCTTCTGCTCCTATGAATATGTATTAATAACTTAATCTCTGCAATTGATAGATGTAAAACCATCAATTTCCTTGGAGCAACTCAGCAAGGTCGTTCCCAAAGCAATGAAGTTTCTCCTGTTTATCCTTCCTGCCAAGGGAGTACATTCCTGGTTTCTTCCCTTTGGGAACAAAATACAGCATGGAGAGAGAAAAAAAAATAACCAAAATACAGTGTGGGGAGGAACAAGTAACTTTTTTCACTTGTTGATAATTTGGTTTTGCTTAGTTTGACTGCATTTGAGAAAGTTTCAACTCCCACTGACAGATGCACAAGAGGTGCATTCTTACTGCCCTGTAATTATACAGTGAAGATGTATGTCTGGCCTGCACACTTTCTGATTTTTTTTCATCCTGCATCCACTAGAAAGGGCTGCAAATAAACATGCCAGAGCAGAGAGTATCTTTGTTTTCTGCACAATCAGGCATATTCCATGTGCATCACAGGGACTGTTTTCACAAATACACCCAGCTTCCCTTTAAAACTAAGGAGGGATTTTGGCCCCAGATAAGGCTGTTCCAAATTCTCACTCTTTTGGGGTCTGGAAATCTGTTTCCCAGTAGAGATCTATTCTTGACCTGTTTTTACCTATTTTTAGTAAGCTAACCTTATCCTTTAGCCTAAGTATTCTCTTCCTTTCAAAGTGTTATGGTCCAGTGTATTTACTTACAGTAATTGTATCCCCACTCCACTATTTTGTGGGTTTTCTGATTAGACTAAACAAGCTGGTGTCCTTCATCTTCTCCTTAACCAGCATATTTGCCTTTCTCTGCTCCACTCCAATGTGCACAGCAGTAGTCAGGAATTTTTACAGATTAAAGCTCATCAAATAAAGATTCTTTTTTCACACCATGAAATTCAACAAGGAATACTCTATTATAGCAATAAACTCTAGGTGCTATTTTGATTGATAATATTGCTATTTTATCAATAGCAAAAAACTGTACTGTATCTGCTTTTCATACTCTAAAGAGATGCATTTATTTATTTCTTCTCCCCTTTCAAGGGAAATGCATCAAAGTCAAAGCATCATTTTGTGTCTTCAGTTTATTGATTCTCATTTTTTCCAGCTAGAATCATAATCCTGGACTTAAAATCACTTGGTTGTCTATGATTCACACTGTGTTTTCATATTTTTAACACACTTCAGTGTATGAGAGCTGACATCACATTTTAGATCAGACTTTACTCAAATCTGGCTGAAATGTCCTGAGCTTCTCTAGGGGAACAAAACCAAACCCTAGATATTCCAGGAAACATCCCCACCAGCAGCAGAACGGAGATTAAAAGCAAGCGTTTATTTCATCTGAAAAACAATTCAGTTTGTGCCTCAATTAAGAAGGCAGGAGGGAAAACCACAATAACTACAGCTACAAAATCCTTGATGCAGGCAAGAAAATAACAAAAAAATGCATTTTCTTCTGCTATAGCTACACTGCATTGGATTGATTGGAGCTATCTTGCCAAAGAACTGCAGTGTTGTGCCTCATCTGGGGATGCTGCCAGCACTCCATGCCTGGAGAAAGGCCCTAAAACAGAGCAACATCCCTTGGGATTGCAGCTGGGGCTGGGGACACAGGCTGAGCACTGAAGGTAGCGACAGAGACACTCTGCACTTCTGAAATGTCTGTTCTAAGAGGCTCTGAAGACACCCTAAAAACAGGGATACTTTCACCAGAGGGGTGAGAGGAGCCCCTGTACCTGCAGTACCTCGTGCCGTTGAGGCACAGACACTCTGCTGAGGTCTGTGATCCACCTCTCATCCCTCAACCTGAGCTCAGCTCTCCCAGTGGGAAAAGCTGTAATTCCCAAAACACTGGAGACAAATCAGCCAAGCTTCTTATGTCAGTCCTGTGCATGCTGCATGACTTCTGTGAGCCTGACATATGGCATTCACCTTTGGTGTGAAATCTGTTCAGATCTTACCAAAAGGTCAGTTTCTGTCCTCTGTGGTTGCAAGGGAAACCTGAACACTGGCTGATGGATTGGTATTTGCTGCCTGAAAAATGGCTCTCTAAGCCACCCTGCTCACCTTAGCAGGTATCTGAGTGCCAGTGCCTTGTGGTGAAAATGAAATATAGGTGGACTTCAGGAAGAAGAATCAACTAACTTTTTTATCATCCTCATTCCTTCCTCAGAGCTGCTCAAGTAAGCAGCTGTCCTCATTCCAGCTCTATCTCCTTTTGATAATTTTGCAATACTGTCATATTTTTTCAACCTAGTTTTGCAGCACACTGAAGTTTTGATAAACCAAATTGCACTTCTGCATAAAAAGAACATTTTACCACCTTTCTTTAATCTATGCTTAGTTCAGTAAATACACATTTCAATAGAACAGCAGCTGAGTTTTCTCTTTTGATTTGATATGTTCCCAAATCTAAACACCTTGCTGTAAAAGTGGATGTAATTTGCAAAAACAATAGCTGATTTAAGTAAACATCAAGCATGGCTGCACTGCCAGGACCTTTGTGCTGATGACTTGTGGTAATGGAACATTATTTTCCTGTCATGAAGTGTTTCATGTGACAAGAACAACAAATGTCTGAGAAAACAAAAACTGAATTTCACTGGCAAATGGATGAAAACTACTTCTTTTTTTTTTTTTTCGACCTCACTCAGAGAATGTACTGTAAGGAAATCTGTAAGGCTATACAGTGAAAAGTATTGAAAACACCAGAAACTTCTTCTCACCAAAATATTCACCCTGTAAATCTCTGCAAACATAAAAAGGTATTTAAAGATGTGTCTGGCTACGGTATTATCCAACATTTTACTTTACCCCTAAAGAAACCTCTAAAACTCAAGATAAATTAAAATATTTGGGAGTGCTTTGGGAAGAAGGGAACATCAGCATCAGGGAATTATCTGCTTAAGGGGGAATCTGTTGTTCTTCCTCCAGCTCCCAATACCTTCAAGTGAAACCTTGAGGATTCCTTTACTTTTATACTTAGCACAAGGATAATCTGAGTGTTCATGTTAACCCACATTAAATCATCCTTCTAGTCCCCTGAGGATTAGATGGTTTTAATTGTGAGAGATCCTTACTCCTAAAGAGAATTTCAGGTCTTGAAAAGACTTTTAGAAGTGAGGATTTGGCTTTGAGTCTTGTAAAACAAGTGCTGAACATCCATCGTGAAGATACTCATCAGGCTTTTTTTAATATCTACATTTCAAAACATCTGCAGGAAGAGAATGCAACAGGCAGAAGAAATACTGGGAGAGACTCTAATGGAGCTTGAAAGGAGCCACCAGCTCTTACTGAGTCCTTCCTATGGCACGTGTGACTCTTGCAAAGACTGTTTGCTTCCTTAAATATATCACCAGCCTGGAGTTACCCACCCTATATTATTTTAGTTAACAGATAAAGCAAGGGCTCTTTGGAGTGCCAGGGGCAGCAAGTCCTGGCTCACTGGGTAATTCAGAACATGTTCTAGTGCCTCAGTGGTCACATCAGAAAAAAGGGAGCAGAGCACTTGAACTTTGCCTTGTTGAGAAGTGCTTTGAAATCCATCAGATCAAAAGAGCTTCACAGCAAAGAGCACTGTTATCAGTGTTGTCAGTCCTCTCTGTGTTGGCAAACTCCTCGTAAGTATTGCTAATTTCTGATTGCTTCTTGTCCCCACCTCCCCAGAGTGACACCTATGGAAAAGGCAGGCAGGTACCACATATCTTATCAGCAGTTTCAGGTAAAGACAGATGAAAATGGAAGGGGAAGAGCCAGAGAAAAGCAGGGAAAATCACCCATCAGTTTGCATCTCCAGATGAGATAGGTTTCGCTGGCTCCTGATGTCCGTCTCAGCCGGACATTACCTGAAGGTTAATTTCAAACTGAGAGAGCAGCACAGCCCTCAGTTCCACAGCTGAGCTTCCATGTAGCTGTCAGTGGAACTGACAGACAGAAAATTATGGCTCCCAGTTTAGACTGAACTTGCTGGCTCTGGCCATCTGCAGGAACACGTCCTGAGCACCGAGTGATTTAAAGCAATGTTCTGAATAATCAAAGGAATAATGTGTGCACCCACTGCTATATTATACTGATGCATATGATAAATGAATTGACCTGTAATTTCCTGCAGCATTAGCTAGAGCAAGTATTTCCTTTTGTAGATTGTATTTATGGAAACCTGACTGTAGCAGGTCAGAGTGACTTGATACATGGCTGATGCAAGCAAAGATCTTTTTAAAGTCAGACAGGCTGGGGAGAAGCTTTCCTCCCATCAGGCTCAAGCATTGTTCAGTTGCTTCATCTTCTGTAACTAAGAGAAATCCAAGGAACTGGTCACTGTCAGTCACACCACAATCATGCAGGGATAGTCACAGCTGAATTATTTGCACCAGTCAAGATGTGTCTATTCAGAAGTGCCTTTGAAAGGATCATCTCAGGTCAGTGATGGTAAAGCAGTAGCACTGGTACTCATTTCAACCCAGGCAAAATTTGGAACAGCCATTAGATTCAACAATTTTTTAAAGAGCAATTTGATAGAGAAAATCAGAAGAATTTACTGCTATTGTTCGAATTAATATTTTTTTGAGATAGACAGTACAGAAGTATATGTATCTATAAGGTGATTCATACTTTTATCCATTTAGGAAAGAAGAGCAAAAAATCATATGGGAAAAAATAATATGCTAAAGGCAACTATCATCTACCAGCTGCTGTATCTGTGAGGCTAAAGGAAATTAGTAACTTTTCTGATTGCAGACAGCCTTTAAAAAAACTCAGGAGCTCAGTATCATTTGTCCTAATCCATAAGATAGCTTATATAAAGTCCCCAAAATCCTTACTGAGCCCAGGCTCAGGCTCCCAGGCACACTCTTGTGTCATTTCTGTGCCCCACCAGGACCCAGCTGTGCTGTCAGGTACCTGCCCTGGACATCTCTAGATAAACAGGCTGCAAGATGAAGTGTTACCTGAGCAAACTTCAGTGCAATTATCTTTATTTGAACAGTTCACTGCAGTAAATCTCCCCCCCATTTTCCTATTTGTCTCACAAGCAGGGGCTGGGGAAAACATTCCCCACCCTCAGACACAAGTAATTTTTTGAGCATGAGTTTTACATATTTTGAAACTTTGTATTATGAGTAACTCTCTAGAGCCCCGTCATGGTCCAGCCCAAATGACCAATTCCAGCAAATTTCTGATATGCCACCCTACATCCCCTGCACTTCCCTTTAATTTCTCTTCTCTTCCCTCCTGTCCCTGACCAGACTCCTGAGGGTTATGGTAGTAATGGGAGAGAAATGGAGAGACCTCGAGGGGTTGATTTTGTCATATGCCTGGCTCTGAACCCTGCCCTTCCTCCCCTTCCTTCCTCCCTCCCTCCCTCCCTCCTGCTTTTCATCTTGGTGCAAAAGGAAGTGGCATTTGGCTGCCAAGTCTTCTGCTTTGCCTCCTCTAGGGCAGGATTAACCAGTCTTCCTCACACTCCAATCCATCCTCTAGCACATTTGAGGCAGCTTCATCACCCTCCCGCTCCCACATTTCCCTCTGCTCCCCGTGCTGCTGCCCGCAGCAGAGGGTCACTGCCAGGGTGGGTCCTGGTGTGTCCTGACCTTGCTGCATCTGCCTAACCCTAAACAGCCAAACCCAGGGATTCCACAGAAGAATGTCTCCACTAGAAACTGAGACAGCACACCGGGCAGCGTGTCTGGAGGAAAAAAAAAAAAGAGAGAGAGAGAGAGATTATTCTATTCCTTTGCTACAGCCAGATCTGCCAAATGTTTTTGCAAAGTTCACAGCACCACCTACACTGATGCTCCTTCCCTCTCCCTCTTTAAGGGTGCTCAGAAGAAACCAGACATTAGGCTGCTGCCATGGTCTCAGCACTGCAATGACAAAAGCTTACCAGTGTGCATGCAATAAGCCTTCTTTTCCCTAAATTTCAATTTAAAATAGCCCACTTGTCCTTAGTAAGTATTATCAAGATATTTTGGTCTGAGATCACCACTGCCTTGCTAAGAAATATACAATCCCCACCCAAATGGAAAGAAAGGGTGATTGTTCCTTGGGGAAGGTGACTCAAGGTTTGGGGGCAATGCAATGTGCCTTTTGATCACTGTGTTAAACAAACAAAGTCTGCAACGGAGAGCGCCAATTCTCCTTCTGCAGAAGAGGACATTGACAGTGCTGCCAAACACTTGCACAACATTTTCGACTGACAGATGCCCAAATGCTGTGTAACAACAAGGACCAAAAAAAAAAAATCATAATCATTAGCAAATATTTGAAATATGCCTGTATTGTTTATCCTGCTTTAGTGATTGTTAGATAGTAGTATGCAAAATCAAGGAATCAATCCTGCTGTGGAGAGAAATTCAACAACATAACCACAAATAAATATCACATAAACACCCAGTCCACTGATGTACAACTTAGACATATTGGAAACATTATTCTCCATTGACTTTTATTGTGTTGAATTAATAGAATTGGAGGGAAGTTCAATTAAATCACAGGTTGCTCGGCTGAAATGTTATCTGAGCCTGTCAGCACAAATAGTTGCCTATCTTGTTGGGAAGAAAAGTGTTTTAAACTTGAAGTAATGCAAGTGACTATAATGTTATAATGATGCTGAAATCTTCTGTTAAAGAGGAAAGAGCTTTTCTGGTCTATGTACAGAACATCCCAAGATTTCCGTGTCTCAAATTTACCCAAAATTAAGACAACCTAAAAATGCATTCCTGGTGACATAGGCCTTCCAAATCTTTTGACAAAGGCACCACAAGTCACAACTGATACCACAAGTGTCAGTGAGAAGTAGGATAAGAGTTCTGTGGAAGGTGGAAGAAATTTGAAGGAATATATTTATTCCAGGTGAAAGTCATCAGCTTGTCTGATAATAGATTTCAAATACAGAAAATATCATCAATTGCTCTCCATGTCCAGTACAGGCAGGACATAAAAGTGAAGAGATCAGCACATATCTGAAGGACTGAAAACAGCTTTCTAAATTCAGGAATAAGCTACATAGCCCATCAGAGACTCCAGTTTTGGAGGTTTTTAAATGAGCCCTGTGCCAGGGAACATCTAGGTTCAACTATTCCTATCTGGATCAAACAAGCTGTAGGTGATACCTTGAGGTCCTTATAGATTTAAACTTCCAAATTTCCAAAATATTCTCCTGAAGTTTCAGTTTTGAACTTTTACTATTTTTTTTATTTAAAAAATCAAATAATTAAAAAAGGGTATTTCATGCTGCCTTGGCTTGACAGAAGCATAGAATCTATTGCTGTGAAGCTTTTTCATCATCAGGTGTGGCTGCTGTCCCCCAGACTGAAGTGAACAGACCATGGGTTGGGCCCTCAACAGTCAAAGCAGCTGCTCTTCTGTCTGGACTCTCTGTAGCTCCTGTCTCTTAGTAGACAACTAATATTTAGTCCAGCCATCACACTTGGTAGAAGCCACATATATGAAATGTGCTCCAGGTAAATAAACTAAAACCAAGTAGGATTTAAACCCTACAGACAATATTGTAAATTCTTTTTCTGTTCCCAAAACTGCACAGTGTCTGAGTGACTTTCAAACCTGAAGGATTTGGAGGGTGTGATAAGAGAGTTAAATTTACTGAAGATGAGGTACTATCTAGCACTATGAGAGGGCTTGTGAGTGGTCATTCTGTCTTTAATTGTCTTGTTTTTTAAGTTAATTCAAATCAGACCAAAAAGAATGGGCAACTCTTCTCAAAATTCTGAGGAGCTGAGGTCTTTTCCCCCAGTCAACAGTGACTCCCAGGAATGCACATCTCATGCACACACACATCATCAACTCAAAATACATGTGTTTGTGGAGGAGACCCAGTGATCCAGCTGACTGCTGACCTGGAGATGTGGGATTACAAGTTGCGTTCACCTGATTCAAGAAGCTCACCACTGGGGAAATCTTGGAATGGAAAATGTCAAATGACATGATTAAATCTTTAATTTAAATGTTTTACATTTACTGGAATGTTTTACATCTGCTATTCTCAACCTCTGCAGCATCCAGATATCTTCTGTAGATGGTAAAGCTCTCGTCAGTGCCAAGCTGTGTGTGCTCTGCCCCTCATCCTCCCTGCCCAGCCTTGTGAACACCACAAATGCCATAACGTTGGTGAGAGCAGAGGAAGGAGCAATGCCAGCTGATGAGCACCATGCTCTAGGAGAGGGGCTAATTACTCGTGAGAAGTAGAACTTGCTCAGGGTGTTGTTTGGATAAGGGAGTCTGAGTCAAATCCTGTGCGAGGAAGAGTGAGACATATCCTGCACTCATATTGCTCTTACATCTGGAAACACTATGGCATCAGTACAAAGGCTAGGAGAGGAATATTTAGGTCACTTCAGTCCTGATAGCTCACAAAGCTGCTAGCACAGCTCCAATGTACAAGACCAGGGCCAGACATTTAGCACAATGGTTTCCATCAGTGAGCGACACTGGATGCGACAATGTCTGAAGATTTGGCTTTCAGGTCTACACACAGTGGCAGGATCTGAACTGTTTTCTGCTGTCTTTTTCCTGTCTTGTACTACATGCATCAATGGGAGAGACCACAAAGAAGCTGGAAAAGAAGCTAAGAATTATTCTCCACTGAGTCATGGTATTGAAACAACAAGGATGTAAGTGAAAATCCAAGCATGCAATAATGTGGTTATATAATGAATGCAGCAGTTAAATCACACTCATTAATGGCATTTATATAGTTATGATTAGCCACCATAATGTGGTAGTCCTTAAGCTGTTTTACTCCAGGTTCAGGCAGCTTTTAGCTCCACAAAAGATGCAGCCTGAGGAATGAGGAACAAAATTGTATTGTCATACCCTTGGCTCCTGTGGACCCACTCATTCTTGTGTCAATGACAGTAACTCCAGGAGGGTTGTTTTAATTTCTAAGAGGCTCATCAGTGTGTCAATAATGAGAATGCTGCCCATGCTCAGGTCCTATCTCTGTACCCAGAGTCAGAGAGCAATTTATGAGGTGTGGGTGGGCAGCAGCTGATGCAGTCCTGGGCTGAGTTAATCCTCTGTGTCCATTCCTGCCTCTGCCACACCACAGCTGGATTTGAATGGAGAGTAAAGGACACTGAACTGGTGCCTTAAATGAGCACTCAAGCAATTCTAAATCAGGTAATATTAAAAAACCAGGCCATTTCAATTTACATTTTCACTTTTGGCAAGATCAGGAATGAATAAATTCCTACAGCAGTTTGAAAATGGCAAAGATAATAGTGTAGCACAAATATTTCTCATTGTTTCAAATGTCTCCTCCTGACTTTCAGTAAAGATTTTAAATGTATTAGTTTTTCTTTCCCAAGGAGGTTTAGGTGAGAAACATCTTTTCATGGAGGTTTCATTGTCTTCAACACACCATGTATATACTCTGCAACCATTTTTCCCCACAGAGACTTTAATGCTCTTGTTCCAGATATTTTCTTTTTCACTGATTTCATCCATTATATTATATTTTAGCCTATCGTGAAACCAAAAGTTTCTGATTCCCTCCTTAATAGCTGTGGAAAGCAATTCTTCCCAGCAACCAAGTAATCATTACTTTCTGCATACTGCTGAGCAGGGGTAAGCATGATGCCCTTTCAGAAGAGTGGATATGTGTCATTCATTGGCATATAACAGCAGAATATTTATGCGAAGTCTGTGGTTTCTCCTCAAATCATAGGTAGTTAATATTTAAGCAAACTGCATTAAATCTTTCTTTGTTGCACGTAATTACAACATTCCTAAGGAAGGAGGAAAAAAACCCAGGCCATCAAGATGACTGAGGGGGTTTATGACTAAAGCTACCTCTTTGTGTTGACTTTGGCCTCAGCTCTTGTCTGGACCAGACATAAAGAACATTTCTTTCATTTGGTGTTTACCTGCTTTTCTCATGCACATTTCTGTGCAATTTACCAGACTTGAAAAAGAGCAAGTAAAGCCCCCAGTCCAACGAGTTTCCCTACCTGTTCTCATCGTAGACAGCATTTGCAGCTGTTCTTTTTTGCAAAGAGTTTTATCTGATTTTGTTACCTCCAAGAACAAGTTCTCTCAGTGTGATGCAAGCTACTTCTTCATAGACCAGCTTTTGGTGAGAGCAGTGTCCCTCAGGATGAGTTGGCTCAGCATCTAGCAGTCTGTCCAGCCTTGAGAATTCAGTTGCCTGAATAAAATTTTCTGAGACTTTGTACATCCCCACATTTCTGCAGGGGCTTTCTCCTCTGTTGAAATACTGTCAGCATCATTTCAGGAAAAAAAAACAACCCTACAAAATCCCCACCCTGTTCCTTTTTACACTGCAGAAGGATAAGGTGTAAAATATTTTGGAAACTGGACACTAATGTTGCCTGTCCCTTACATACAGCAAACTTGAAATGGCTGGTGGGCTCAGTTTCTTCTACTTACGGAGCAACTCTAGTTTTAGTGAGATTCAAATTAGGACTTTTGTGATAAACAGGGGTAGTTAGCATTGGTTTATACTTCCTAAGTGGTCTGATGCTCTAAACCACTCATCATTATCTCCTATGTCATCCAAGTTCTCAACAAATGGATCCAAACTTCATGGGGAAAAGGAGGAAAGAGAACATCATGGGTTTAACAGCTGCATCTTAAGTGAGTCACAGGGTGGCAAGAAATAACATTTGGTGACAGTCTTGTGGTTGGGACACTGTGTGTCTCAGATTGCTCAAGTAGTTTTCATCTACTACTAAGGAAGTTATCATGAACTTGCTTATTCCTTTAAAAGTTGTTTTTCCGGCCATTTGTGAGCTCTGAGTCAAGAAGTGGAATAATCTCTAAAGCTATGACAGCATCAGTGTACCATTGTTTGATAAAAAAGCCATGTCACTTTTACGCCACAAAACCGCAAATGGTTTTCTGAGCAATTATGTGCTATGGGTTTGACCTTTATCCTTTCCCAACTCAGTGCTTTGCCTCTTCTCCATCAGGATCTTTTGAGTGTGTAGGTGGTTTGTAGGGAAACTTTTGTTCCCCATGCAGCAGCAGCATTAAGGATGTTGGTCATATGCCAGGTGAGCTTACAGTTTTAGACATGGCACTATCCAACCCCAGGACAATAAAAAATTATTTTTAAAAGCACCAGAACGATGTTTTTTGGAAATGTATGGGTATGGTAGGAGTAAAAGGTAGGAGAAGTAGGGGGAAAGCAACTTGTTCAGTTCCTCAGGACCATTTCCTTTGTATACCATGGCACAGGTTCTGTTACTAAAATGTGGTGTGCATTTTATTGCACCGAGCTAGAAAAAGAACTTAGCTGAATTTTCAAAAGAGGACCAGATAAAAAAAGGGTGTTTGAGCACTGGAAGAAGTTCCACAGGGAAGTGGTCGCATCTGACAGAGTTCAAGAAGCATTTGGACAATGCTTTCAGGCACAGGGTGTGACTCATGGGGCTGTCATTTGCAGGGCCAGGAGCTGGACTTTGATGTCCTTGTGGGCCCCTTCCAACTCAAGATATTCTATGATTCCATAAGAAAGCTGGGAAAAATATTACAAATTATTTAATAAAAATCATGATAGGAAGCAGTCCATTCTCACAAAGCCTTAAAGATATGGTGGTAAGACAAGAAAAAGCATGTGCATTACTTTCTGAGCTATCAAGCCTACAAAATGGAGCGTGTTCCAGTGCTCCATACTTTTATCTCCCAAGGAAACTCTACAGTTGCAAATAGCACTGTGGTGCCTCTGATACTGCATTTGCCTTCTGTGTTCAAGCAAATCCACCTAGTGTCTGATCAACCATGCATTTTCATGGAAGTTGTTGTGAAAAAGCTTAATGAATAAATTTACACTCAAACATAGATTGCATCATAAGTTTCCCTTCGTGGTGTGGACAGAAGAGGAACACTACTTTAAAAACCAATGAGTGTCAGTTTTTCCCTGGATGGGTGGGTGTGTGTTTTGGGGTAAGGTTTCAGGATAAGTCGCAATCTGCTTGGTCAGTTGTGTGGGCTGGGCAGATGGAGTGGCTGGTCTGGAAAGCCACAAACATCATCTGTGGAGAGAGCTTAAACATCCCCATCCCACACAGGCTACTACCAGAGGGGCAGGGACCAGAGGTGCTGTCAAAATAAGAGATAATGGAAAGAATAAAGGACCTAAAAAGGGTATTGCTGGGTATACTGGCACCCTAAATATTTTTGTTGTCTTTGTATTCCCTTATATGAATTCAGAGCCACATCCCCTGACCCAAACTTTTCTGGTAGCTCCAAGAATTGCATGTGTTCTTTAACTTTCACCAAATGCATGCACAGCTATCCCTGCATTCCTTCAAAGGAGGCCCTTCCCAGCACTTTCATGCTTCTTAAAATATCCCTGTGTAAGCTCAGAATTAGATGTTTTGAAAGAGATGAGAACTGAAGGTGAGAGTATGAAGGCTTTGTCAAGAGATGCCTTCTCTTTTCTTCATTGCCATGATTTTGACCTTTTAGAAGGGAGCACAAATGCACAAAGGAATCTGCAATAAAAAGCCGTAAGAAGCTTTTCCCCCTCAGGTTTCCTTTCACCTGGTAAAGCTGTAGAGTCTCAAGCTCATGTGGTTTATGAAATATCTGCCGCAATTAATGCACAAAACACAAAAGAGAAGAATGATGCTTGGCAGTCACCTTTAATTCCAGTAGATTAAATAAACTGGTAGCAACATCTGAATTATTCTAAATACATGCCCCAATCATATATATCTCAATTTTTGGCAGAGGCAGAAAAGCCCTACAGTGTTTTTTTTGGATTGTAGGACTCAGAAAATAAGAGGAGCCAAAGAACAAAACATGAATGGAAATTTTTTTTAAAAATCCCTTCACCTATATACAGATGAGCTGCTTTTGGGTTTTAGTATCTGCTGCTAAATTCAAAGGAAGACATGGTTCCCATCTCTTGACTTGCTAAAAATTCCAGCATTATCAGGTATTAACCACAGTCAAGGAAAGATGTGCTGCTTTGCTCTCTGCTGCAATTGAGTAATACAGGTGAGGTTTTCTTTCACTTGATAATTTACTTTATTAATGATGTTACGCACTGAAATCATGTGTAAGGCTGTCAAGTTTGAGAAGACAAGGATACTTGAAAGAAAAACATGCTAATATGATGGAGGAAAGAAATAATAAAACCCCTCTCAGTGATATTGCTGGCAATAGTTCATTAAGGCAGTACAAATATCTGAAGGATGTCAGATCTCAGAAGCAGACAACTCATAAGATAAGAAGTAGGTTAGCTCACATGCACCTAGTGACTTTGTTAGAGCCAGAACAGAACATGCATATGGCCAGTTAAGGTATTCTGGAAGCAAAAAGTGCATCTTTTGGGGCACACAAAAGCATAGAGGAGCATTACCATAGCTTGGCAAAATCTGACTCTGGAGAGAAAAGGGGCAACTAAGATTATAAATACATGATTATGGAGACTGGCCAATGGGACTGATAGCTAGGGGAGGTAAAATTGTTTCCTGCTGCAGTGACACTTACAAACAAAATTGCCTGGATGCATTGCAAAATTGGACCTTCCTGTCCTTTTATAAAGCCATCCAAATCCAACATGGAAGATAAAGTATTTTCCCAGCCCTAAAGTAGCTCAAGCTTCAGCTGGCTAAAATGCTTCCTCCAACTTCAGACTGTCTATAAATTTTTGCAGTTAAAATAAACAAATTCTTCCCTGCCTGTCTCTTGTATAGGAGATAAAAATCCTTTGTCTGCTTGTTTTAAAATGCAAGTGAAGCTGCAAATATGGATTTTTCCTGAAACAGGCAGAAACATTATTTTATATTCTTTAGTTCATGGTTAGGTTTCATTCATTTGTGTCACTCTCAGTCCTATTCACCCTGAGAATAGCACAGAGGCTCTTCGTACTGTAAAGTGTTCTGAGGATGACAATTTCCTTTTCCCCGGGAATTACACAATGTCTGTGCCCATAAAAATACCCTGAATGCATGAAGATATAAGTACTGCTCTTCTCCTCTACTGAGCAACACTGACCTTACCTGGGCTGCCCCTTAGAGATTGTGCTGGCATTGCTGGTTTGGTCATTTCCAGGACTCATTTCCAGGATCATTTCCAGGTCATTTCCAGGATCATGGGATGGTAGAGCTCAGAAGGTCTTTCACTGCCTGGCCTGAGGCTGCATATCTGATACCTGACGCTAGAAAGCCTCATGGGCTCAGCTGTGATTTGTACTTTGACTCCTGCTGATTGTGCACTTGCTTGCTCGTAAGCACAGCAGGGGCTTCTGCTGCCCCTTACCAGGACAGTCCCTCTCTCTCTGTGTGGACCTTGAGGAAAGCAAAAATGCAGTATTTCCTTGGAAGCACCAGTCATATCTACCACCCATGCCTTCCTACAGACACTGTGCAGGCTGGGTAGGATTCACCCTGGTTGAGGCTGTTTTGCAAAGCTACCTCTGCTCTCATATAAAAACTGAGCAGAGGAACGAGCTCTTCAGGACCTGTTTGGACAGGCTGGAACAAGAGGAGTTGCATAAAGGCATCTTCACCTTGAGCTGGTCTCAATCTGGAGCTGTTCTGCTGCAATGAGGGGATCTGGAGATGTAGGAGGCAAGCCCTGGTGAGGGCTGGGGAGCAGGGCAGTAAGTCTAGTTGAAGGCAGAGGAAATAACCCTTGCCATGAACCCTCTTACTTTGGGGATGTCTGGCAGAAATGTACCACGGGTGAGAACAAAGCACAGATGTGGGGGCTTGCTTTTTTGTTGTTTGCTGCTGTAGATCATAGATTGTAGAACTGGTCATTGAGTTACTGGGTTCATCTACTCCTGCTTTGAGACACAGGGTTGTGCAACCCAAAAGCCAGTGGGAGTCTGCCCAGGCAGAAGTTGTGCTGCAGCAGTGTGAGGTGAGGGAGACAACTGAGAATGGCAGATCAGTGCCAGGGTTGTTCCTTACTTGGCTGCTAAATGCCTGTAGTGTGTTTCTTGGTATATGGCTTACGGTAAGAAGCTTCAGGTGCTGGGATCCTGCTCTGCTGTATATCAAACTCTATTGCTGAGGCTGCCCTGAGCTGCTCTCAGACTGGGCCTAAAGGAGGTGGGTAACTGGGATTCATTCAAACGCTAAGCATGTGACCAGCCAGCCCTGATATGCTCTGCAAAAATGCTGTCAAAAATCCCTCCATTTCCAGTGACTGGCAAAGGTGGCAAACATCACATGGGAAGCCTCATCCCACAGCTGGCAGCACGTCCCCTCCACAGTGGGAGTACACAGGGCAGGGAGCTCTCAGGATGGAGTCCCCAGAGGGGATTTAACTTAGCCAAGGACAGACAACTTTTTATATCAGGCCCTGGTTTGGTTTTCATTTCTTTGGCTGAGAATATCTAATGGGGAAGCTCCTGCTCGCCAGGAAGAAACATAAACTATGTCTGGACTAAGATGCAATGCTGGCTGCCTGTCTGCGAGTGGTACCTGTGTACAGCTTGTTTTAAACTGCACCTATTTGTGTTTTCAGGGGTTATTTTTCCTCTTTCTAAAGCACACTGGCAATCATCCACTAGCACTGCTTCTTTGGGGGCTTAAACAGTGAATCATGCTCAGAGAACATGCCATGCTTTTGATTGCTGGAACGTTGCTTTTCTGTACTATGGGATTTTTAAAGTGAAAATATTTTCAGCTTTCCCAAACCCACAAAAACACTGCTTATCAGTGTCCTAGAGATCAGTGTTTAAACCAAACAATTGAGTGCAATGAGGAGGGTGTTTTGACTAACAGGAAACAAATTTTAAAGGCAAACAAATCTCTTTATAAATACACATATACCTACACACACCCACACGTACATACATGTGAAAGACAGACATGTAGATGGTACAGGCAACTCTAAAACTCCAAAGTTCTGTCTTAAAATTCACATTTTATAGATGTGATTGTACAAGGTTTTCATGGTCGACTACTATGAGCTGACTTTTTATAAATAATGTTTGAGACCTCAAATAAAACTTATTTGTTTCCTGTTTCAAGCATCTGCCAAATACTTCTGATTCTTGGGAGACTACAAAAGTGATAGGCTTTGTCTAGCCCTTCAGAAATTTTGCTACCAGACTGAAGAGCTGCATTAAACATCGGGGTTTTTTTGTTTCTCGCTCTTAAACACTGAATTATCTCTCTCTTTTTTTTTTTTTTTTACCTTTGCCTATGCAATTCTTTTGCCATTTTTACCACTGTAAATTATTCTATAGATCATCCTTCAAAAATATCAAAGCTGTCTCAGCATTTGTTTTGAACACCTGGCTTTTACTTCATGGTACAGCTCGAGTTGCCTTTGTTTTATTTAGACCTCCAGAATCTTATGATGAGAGTAGTGCAGTCTCTGATCTTTTCATGCTATTTTAAAATTCTAAATATCCCTGTCTTATGGGACCATTGTAAGGAAGAAAAAGAAGCTGGTACATGACACAGTCACCCATGTACCCACCTCAGGATATGCAATGAGCACACAGCCCCCTGTACAATGACAACAGCTTTAAGTTGTGGAAATAATGCATGTTCAAATTACTTCTTAAATTATTGAATTGTCAAGCTAGGACACATTAATTAAAACATCATAAACCATGGTTCTTGAAAAGGAAATGAAGAAGGCACTCCCTTTTTGTTTTTACAGCAAATGTAGTACAGTGTGTTTGTGATGAAGCCTTCTGACCACAGCAAATTCCCAGAGGGAAAATTCTTTAAACATAGCAACCACAAAATGACAGAAAGTAGGGATTTTTTAGTCTGCATTTTAAAGGAGTCTCCAGAAGTTAGTGGTCACGTTTAAATCTAATGTTAGTCTAAATGATTAAATATTGTATGCTTGAGTTTGGATGAATGTATAGGCTTGTTTGGAAAATATTGAAGAAAATGGTGTGAGGTTGGGTCAATACAGGACAATTACTTCAATGTATTTACCAAATGACAGATTATTTGTTTGTTTGTTTTTACTTTTATTGGAATTTTATGATGCCCTAGTGCATGGGCTGCTACAAGCTCCTTTGAAAAGCTGTGATATTCACCTGATGGAGGCGGGCTGGGATGATGTGAGAATTATGCAGCATCTGCAATTGAGCTGTGATCTAATCTTTTTCTTGTAGCTGTCTTGACACTTTCTTCCATTCTGCAAAATGAAAGCAATTTTTTGTAATTCCCCATTGTATGAGAGACTTAGATTCAGGGAAATCATGACGTAGGACTTGCCTTTTCTTAACAGCAATTTTGAAATTGCTTTGCCCACTGTGATAAATTATGTGTCTCTGCAGAGATCTGGAGGCACAGAAGTGTGGAGTATAAAGTCCTGTATAAACTGTAACACTGTATAAAGCCACACCAACAATCGTGACTTCCTTTTCTGTGTGTTAATAATTATGCAATACCTGTGACAACCAAATGCCAGTTGAGAAAAAAAAAAAAATCTATAAAAGGATTAGTGAAATCTGCATATATCACAAATCTCACCATATTTTAAGCAACCTGTAGATCCCACAGGTGAAATACCTTAGTCTCAGTAGTT
Source organism: Petroica traversi (assembly GCA_025920805.1). Classification (NCBI taxonomy): domain Eukaryota; kingdom Metazoa; phylum Chordata; class Aves; order Passeriformes; family Petroicidae; genus Petroica; species Petroica traversi. The sequence goes on from JAHLSL010000010.1 coordinate 19,691,419, forward strand.
AATGAATTTTTTTGATTTTATTTTTATGGTCTTGTGGGGCTTCTCTACTTTTTGGAGAGGCTTTTGTGTTGCTTTTTGCTGTTATTATTTCAATTTGGGTTTTTTTGGCTTTTATCCCCCTCCTCCATAGTAGCTCTTCATAATAAAAGAAACAGGACCACTTACTAAATGCACTAATTTCTCCTCACGACAACTTTTGTTGTTGTTTTAAATCACTTGGAACATTCTCAAACTATATCAAACAAAAAATTAGACAAAATTTAGGATAGGTACTGCTCTTGCACTTTTCCAAAAGAAAAGAACTGGACAGAATCAAGGTACTTTGTGATGCCTGATAAAGGTGGTGTGTATTTATGCCAATACATTCCAGTAGGGTTGCAAAGGAGCAAAAAGGAGGCTGAATGCAGCTGGTTCAGAAGGGTATGCATGCATTTTTATAAGAGACAAATTGGATTTCTGTTCTGCCAGAAAAATTAGAAGCTGAAATTATTTTCGTCTCTTGGGCTGAACTTTTCGTTTTGAGTCTTTTCAGTTTCCGCCTTGAACATGGCATTTTTTGCTCCTGCTTGCTTTCTATTCAAGCCCAACCAGTCTGTACTCCAGGCCACATCTGTATCAGCAATTTCCATGAGAACTCACATTTCATGAGAAATGACCCAGTACAGGGTAGAAGTGGTAAAAATGTTTAATTCCCCGACTTACACAGTACTATTCCTGGAGCTCTGGCTAATGAATTGTATGGAAACACCTTGTATTTGTAGATTACTATTCTTAGCTGACTTTTGGGATATGAGTATGGTTTTTAAAATAAACTTTCAGCTAAGTGCATGTGCCTATTACAACAGGACAGAGCAAGGTAACCTTGCATGGAGTTGTTATGTCACCCTGCTCTTAAGCTGTAAATTCCTTTGATATGATCAGTTATTTCTCACAGTCATCATAAGGACTTATTTATTAATAGTATTTCCTAATAGGAGTTATTTATATGTGGTACTTTGGACTGAGAATAAAGAATTGCATCTTTTACAAATTTCTCAATTTACTTCTGGTGTGAGATTAACAATTTCGAGGCACATTCAAAGGTTATAGAACAGTTCTTGGCTTTACAAGAACAAAATGTCATGGAAATGCCACCTCTCAGTTCCCTCTTCATCAGCAATAGCAAACATTTGATCAGTGTGTACTTTCCATTCAGCTCAGCATCCTTGGGCTGGTTTGGAACATCTCCCTTTGGGGAAGTCTTACATTTGCGATAACATGATCACAGAAGGGTCAAGGGGACTTCCCTTAGTATTTCAGTGAGATTGGTTTAGATAACAAAACAAGGGGAAGACTTAAATGAGACACATAAAGACAAGATGCCATTGTTGTTTTACAGAAATTTTAAAAAGTATTTTTATAGAAGTTTTTTTACAGTGAGAGTGGTGAAACACTGGGACAGGTTGCCCAGAGAGGTGGTGGATGCTGCAACCCTGGAAATGCCTTGAAGATGTCCCTGGTCACTGCAAGGAGGATGGACAAGATGACCTTCAATTGTCCCTTCCAACTCTATAGTCGTCTTGAATCACTCCAACCTAAGGGGGGGGCAAGTCATCCTTGCTTTCTGCGATTTCCTCTGGACTTGTATAAAAATAGAGAAATCCCAAGTCTTGATCCTCATTTTTTGCCCCATATTTTTAAAACCCCTTTGTCTTTGGAGCAGTCAAGCCATAGCTCTTTAGCAATGTTGTTGCTGTCCCCTTGTCAGTGCTCTTGACCAGCCAAGGGGTGCCAGAGAGCTGTAGAGATGCAGGTTCTGCAGGTCCTCAGCTGGGAGATATGGCACAGCAAGAACCACTGGACTTGAATCTGCCTCTTTACTCCTGAATTCAGCTGGTCAAGAGCCACCAGGAAACCCCATCACCTTCTGCCCTGAGCTCCCTTCCCCCAGCTCCCAAAGACACAGGGCATGTGTCCAATGGCTCCCTGCTAAAACCTGCACAGAAGAACAAGAAAAAAAAAAGTACTTAGTGGGAGGCCTTCTGAAGGAATTCTGCAGGCTCTTCTTGCTGGAAAGCCAAAGGAAACCAAAGCATAAGCGAAAATTAAGCCAGTTGCTGTTCACCCCAAATAAGGGCAAAAAGCAGGAGCAGCTCTATTACATGCTATTGCCTTGAAGGAAGAGAAAAAGAATTATTCTTTTAAATCTGTGCGGAGAAACAGAAATCCAGGGGAAAAGCGCTGATAACAATCTGCTACAAACCCAAGATTAGAGTCCAGACAAAGTAGACTTGTTCTCTAACAAGAAATTTATTAGCTCTCACAGCCCATTCAAAAGAGCTTCTGACCAGGTAATTAGAGTCCAAAATTCCACTTTCAAGGTTTTGTCATATATTACTCCCTGATTGTTTTTTATCGTGCAAGCTCAGACACTCCAGTGATAAACTGTTTGCTCTGTGGCCTTGCTGTGGTACATGGAAAACTTTCCATGACTGTATTGCTGTGGAACAGAAATAGCTAGGCATGTCTCAAGCAGCTTTTGAAACCCAGTTTGGACCCTGATGAAAAGAGGGATTGTTCAGAGGTTCCTCACTGTCCCATACAACTTACTTGTTTCTCTTTAAATGTGTTATGGGAAAGAGTGTAAAATGCTGGGAAGAGATTTTATTTTATATTTCCTCAATAGCTTTTAGAGGTGCAGAAAGCTGTGCATTTATTGAAAAATATTTCTTTCCAAATTTTTCTTTTTTTTTTTCCTAATGCAGTACTGAACTGGACAGGGATATCTTCCCCATTTTTCAGGAATTATACTAATATTTACCCATTAATTTAACCCCTATGTAATGAAACGGAGTATTTACCTGGTTTTCCTTCTGGAGTTTTCTAGAGGCAAAATTTCCTGCTGGTCCTCAGTGAGCCTGGGTGCTGCTATTTCAGATACACAGAAAAGAGAGGAGAAATCACTATTTTCTGCCTCAGTTGCTACTGTTGTAAAGATCCACCTTCATTCTTCCCTTCTGGTCCAAATTTCTTGGGTAGAACACCTCACTGCTTCATGCTTCTTCTTTGAAAGACTCCTTCAATTTCTACCATCTCCCACTTTTTGTTTCATGGGTGAAGTTAAAGCCCTGAAGTGCTAAAAAATAAATAAGTGGCTACAGCTAATGGAAAACTGACACTATTGGACTTACTTGAGATTGTATAAGGCTACTCCTTGTTCTCCAGACAACTAGAATTGGCACTAAAATAAGATGTTCTTGTAGGTTTTGTCTTTAAGAAATAATCCTTTGTATTTTATAAGTGAGGGCAAGAACACTCATTACTTTACTTTTCTTCCTCTAGATCATGCTGAAATTTCTCAGGCCTTTTTTTTGTTTAAAAAAAAAAGTTTAATAATCTTTCTTATTGGGCTGATTAATCCTAACTGGGCCAGTAAGCCATACAGGAAATTCTGTTTATCTTTGGAAGATTTTTCTAAATGTTTTTGTTTGTTTGTTTGTTTGTTTGTTAAAGTTTGTAACTTAATTCTTTCCCCTTCCACAATTGCATCATAGTGAGTTTCAAGAAGATATTAATTTTAGAAATGAACTGTAGTCACTAAAAGGGCATGGGGGAAAATGGAACTATTTTGTGGTGGGTGAGAAAATGTAAAAATTTGCACTTTCAAGGAGTGGTCATAAAAATCCGGCTGGATTTGGGTTTCCACATGAGCTAGATGCTAGTTTTGTACTAAACCTACTAACAGAAGAATGGTCCTTACTAGCAGCCTCAGTACAAGATTATTTAGCCAACAGGTGCTAGACAGTAGAAACTTCCTTCCCTGCAGATGACTTCACGCAGAAGCTTTTGCAGAAATTGTCTTGAACAAATGCATTTGTTCAAGATTACTGCCAGATAAATCTGAAGGCTTGAGCCCTTAGGTCTGTCCAAATTACTTCAGCATTATTCTTCTACCATGCTTGTTGTCTGTAACATCACAGAGATGCAAGAACATTAAATTCCATTGGTCAAACAGGAAAGAGCTGGACATTGAATGTTTCTTTATAAGGGAGTTCTTCCATGTGTTTGTGTGCGTGGCTGTGTCCCTGTCTGGAGGGACATCTTTTTCACACAGATCCTCTCCTCTTGTTCTGCCGTGCCTGCACAAGTAATGCCTGTATCTATTCCCTTACCTAAGCCTGGATTTATCTGTCACCCAGCTTGGATTGTTCACCTGTATTTCATACATTTCTGAAGCCTGTGGGCACCTCCCAGCAATGTAACCCTGCCTTCAGGGCTGGAAGGACTGTAGGTCAGCTTCTGGCACTGTGCTCTTCCATACACACTGCTCTCACAGCCAGAGTTCCCAGGCATAACCCATCAATAGCTCAGTACCAAGTCCTATTCACAATGAACCATGGAAAGCAGAATCCTTAGCTAATACCCTTAGGGGGAAAAATACTTGAGCACTCCAGAGCTTTTGAATTGGAAACTTGAAGGTCTTGTTATGATGGATTCAAGGTTTCCAGCTGTGACACTGTGACCCTCTGTTTCATTTCAGTGATGTCACTTCATAGGATATAAGCAACTTAAAAAGTTTCCCAGGACATCATTACGCTGTTTAATAAACAAATAAACTATGTCTTAATATTGTGACTCTGAACTCAGAACAGTTAAAATTATTTGAACTGTGTACATATCCTGATCCACTCAGGTTCTGAGAGCCCCTCAGTCAAAGCTGAGAAAAAAAGAGGATGCTGATCAGGTATCTTCCTCACTAGCTCCTCTGGGCCTTACCAGGTGATTAGAGAAGCCACATCTGGGTGTTCTAACAAACCACTGAAGTTTAAAGCAGGTCTGGGGACATCAGAGGGAAAGAAATATTTTGGAGAATACAAGACTTCTGCAAGGATGAGGAAAAAATCTTGTCAGACAGATTCCAGCAGAACTTCTGAGTTCTGCTTTTGGCACTTTCCCTGCATGGGAGTTGCAGTAACAATTCTCCCTCTGAATCTGGTTGTGCCTGAAGAAGATCTATAAAGTAAAGCAGGAAATGCAGTGGATTTGACATTGAAATAGACTTGATGTACAGCTCTTGGCCTTGTCCAGAGGAGATGCCACATGTTGTTTTTTGGATGAAGGAGGGATTCCTCAGGAACCCAGGCTGGTGTGTCTCTGCACACGGTTCAGTCCATGGCATCAGTGCTCCCTCAGGAGCTGCTGGCTGTTGTCCTGCAGGTGTTTGGAATTAATGTAGAAAGTACATGATATCCAAGGTCATCTCTGTACCTGCAAGTCCTGCTGTTAGGACAGAATTTAGGCTGGTTTTGAGTTCATTTCATCCACCTCAGGAAGAAAGGGTGCAGCTGGGAGTAACATTTTATGGTCCAGCAGAGAAGCTGTGCTGAAGGAGAGAGGGGAAGTGGGGCTGGAAAGAGATAATGGTGGAAGGATTGGATGGGAAGAAGGAGCTGAAATGGAGTGATTTGGGTTTGCTTTCTTAAGAGCAAGAAGCATTTCTGGAGTGTGCTAAAGGCTCGCTAAAGGTGGGGGAAGAGAAAGGCAAGGACGGGGAGCAAAGGCTGCATGGTAAGAGCTTCTGCTTAACGAAAATTGCCCCTCACTTATTTCACCATGTTCTATAAAATATTTTTCTTTTGCCCCCTACATGCAATCAAAAAGCAGTGATTTTGAGAAGCCTTCAGATGAATATGAAAGAAAACACTGGTGGGGGATGAGGTGCTGTTTTAATTACTTATTAATAACTAGTTTGCTTGAAACAAATGAAGCAAACAGGTAGGGTTTATTTTCAGATGTGACTTCCTCTGAGGGCAGACTTTTAAGCATGGTGCATCATGGAGAAATGGATTGTCTGGTTAGAAAATCCTGATCCATGTAGCCAAGACACCTGACAAATATCAGAGACTGTGTTGTACAGAGAGTGGAAAATCACCAGCGTGTTCCAGAGCAGGACCAGGTTTGGGGTGGGGAGGGGTGAGGGCTGTTAGCTAACCTTGGATGAAATTATAACTGAATGTGCTGGAGACTTTCCGCAACAGAAACTGATTGTATCTTGTGTATAGATAAAAGTGGATGGTCAGAAATGTTTCTCTTCTGCTGAAGTTTTTGCCTGGAGCTGTAATTTACTGCAAATCAGGGGAGTAGCTTTTTTTTCCCCGTTAAAAATGTAAGAAGAAATATAGAGACATTTTTATTGTTGGACAAATTTCCAGGGCTAACCATGGAGTCATATGCTCTGGTGCTGTCATGATTAAAATTTTCACTGCTGTCAGAAAGCACATTGTACTCTGGCAACATATTTCTCCTGACACTATTCCCTCTTTTAGGGATTACTGCTTTGGTTCTCTGTCACATTCATATGCTGAAAACCAGCTGGAGCATCCTGCAGGAAAATTTTCTGTATAAGGGTTTTTTTAAGGCCTGTTGTGACCACAGAAATATTTATATACTTCACTTCTTTACAGCTCATTGTGGAAAGAAAAAGTGACACCAGAAGAGACATCATAAAAAATATGAACAAAAGTTTGGAGAGGTAATACACTTCATACTGCAGGATTTATACCAATCCCTAGAAGCTAGAGATTGGATAATGATTTAAAGTATGAGGGATATGAGGTGATGTTCTCTCACACTTGACTCCTGTCAGTTTTCTTATTGTGTTTTTAATTTATTAATCCATAAAATGAAGTCCTAAAGGAGGAGGATTTTCTTTTCAAACATTTTTAAATGCCTTTTAATTGTCTGCTCTGTTCGGAGATCCAGACACCATTTTTGTTGATTCAGTCTAAAGTTTGTTTTGTTTTAAATTCAGTGAAATCACAGATATGACCTGGGTACAGGCCTGTCAAAATGAGAACAAAACTTGGCCCATAAACTGCAAAATCTGCTACATTTCTTTTCAGCTGACTGTATTCTGAGGTGCCATCCATGCATGCACGACTGTAGCATCAGCAAGCAAATGTGCCCTTTTCTGTGAAAGTGAGAGTCTCTCAGTGAAAGGCTTCACATTCTTGCTTACAAAGCTCCATTGCTGGAGTTGCTGTGAGAGGGGCACTGAACTGAAAAAAACATAATTGCCCAGGCTTTTATTTACTGATTGTCAGCTGATAGAATGCAGTTCGTTCAATCCCAGGCTAATCAAGTCCTGAAGAAACGCTGCTCTGAACAAGTTCTGACCCAAGTGTTTTCTCATTTCATTTAAGCTTTTATAAAATCCTGTTCAAAGGACATTCTAATGGAAATAAAGCATTAGACTTAATCCCAAGTGGAAGTTACCCAAACAAAACATTTAGTAGAAGCAGATATTTCAAACTGCTTTCACTGATGGGCCAAGATCAGAAAACTTTCCAGTATTTCAATTTCTCTTCACCCTGGGGAATGTAATTTTCTGATATTTAAAACAAACTGCACCATAATAAAAATATAACAACTAGAAACACTCTGAAAGGAGAAGGAAGTACTTTTTCCTCCCTATTTCAGGGCAAATTCACCTGTGTTTTCCTTTCTGGCTTATATGTAGAGTGAAAGGGCTTCTGCCAATCATCCTGTTTTGTAATTCCTAATGAGGCAGCAGTCACTGTAATGCTGGCAGAGACATGCAGGGTGCATGAGAGCCCCTTTTGGCTCTCCATGACCATTTTGTAAAACACAGTCAGTAAATCCGATTAAAAGTAGGGCTGGAATTGCAGAAGCGTCCAGTTACTGAAAATATTATAACATCTCCTGACTGCAGATCAGGTTTTCTGCTTGTAAGCACATTTTCCTGTGGTGATTTGTTCAGACAAACAGCTGAGGTTTTATTTCCATGTAACATTTTTGCATTTGTCAAAGGTTATGGAGCTTCTTTCTGGATTTGTGGGTTTGGAAGAGCCTGGCCTCTTCTCCTGGGCATTGGCAGTGCTGCCAAGGTTTACACTTAGTCTCATTACTTATACTTTACTCTGAGTGGAGAAGGACTAATGCTGAAGTGGGTGATGCTGATGTGTTTGTTCTTTCAGAAAATACCAGCTTACACCATCAAAACCTCAAATTACATTTAGGCTCTCATTATATTGGCCATTGCCCCTTTGCTACACCTTTCTGATCTAACTGAAGGTTATAAAAAGCTTTCAGCTGGAGCAACCTTGGCTTAAAAGAACTCTGTGAGTCCACAGCTGATACACACAGCTTGGTCTGGAAGGGTTCTAAAAAAGATTTTCTTTTTTTTTAGTTTTTTCTTTTGTGATGTTTAGTGGTAATGAAAGTAAGATTACAAGATGCTATCATAGTCTAGGGATTTATCTGCATATTTTTAGGGTTTCTTGAATAGATTTAATTTTTTTTAATTTTTCTCTAAAAAAATCAGATTTTTTTTTTGTCCTGAAGCCCACAGAACACCCTGAAGAGATATTTCTTATTTAAACTTGTACATAGAATTTGTTTATACATAAAAGTAAGTCTTTTAATATTGCCAGAGTTCAAACCTAATGCTGTGTGCCCAGCAGTCATTCTATTCCAAAAAATAACTGTGCTTTTCATTTAATCTGAATTTCTGGGTGACTGGGTTTTTTCTGAGGCTGACCCTCAGAGTACATCGTGCCATCATCTCACAATGTATTATCCCACAGAAAGCTTGGGATGGAGTTAAATGTTGTGTTGGTCACTGAATTAACCAAGCTTTTCCCAACAATTATTTTCTTCCTCTGGTAATCACTAGTGACTTTAAAAAAACAAACTATGTTTGGATTCAAAAGACCAGCTCTCAGAGGAGTTAATGTAATGGCTGTGCTGTAGAAGGCCAAGTGTTCTTTCCTAGTTTAGTCCTTGCTTAAATGCTTTCTTCAAAGCTTGGATGTATTCTTTGGTATTTGAATGTTAGGAAATGGAAAATTAAAAATAATAATGGAGGCAATTCCCATCTGGGAAATCTGTTGTGTATTCAAAGCACCTTTAGTTGCAAGCTTGCACTTTGTGGCCTTGACACATATTGTACCTCAAGATCAAGCTTGGATTTGAGCTTTCCCAAGGTTTTTAGTGAGGGGGTGGGAGGCCTGGGAGAGGATTAATTCAGCTTTGCCTAATTCCATTGCTCTCAGTAGTTCTGGTGGCTGGTGCATGGCCAGATGTTCCCTCCTCAAAAGGAACACAGAGCTTGCCTTGGCTCTAGATTCAGGCTCAAGACCATGATTGTCCCTTTGACTTCTGTGCAGAAATAAGCACAAAGGGATGTGCCTCTGCCTTTTCTTGTAGCTGATCATCAGAAATGCTCGGTGACTGGGGGGAAATGTACAGTCTGTGGAAAAAGCAGTGGTAGAAGAGTAAGGTGAAACTTTCACAACAAGTGTAAGAAAATTATTTGGCTCTCTTCTGACACAGATAAACTAATAATCTTCACTGCCCAAAGTGCAAGTCTTACAGAAATCTCAATGGTGTTGTGAGCTGTGTAGGCAGAATTTATGAGCAGCCAAACAAAACCCAAAGATGGTGATGATCTTCCTGAGGAAGTGTGGGTCTGGGAGAGCAGCAGCCCAGGAAAGCTTGCAGAAACATCATACTGATTTATTTGAAGCATGAAGACAAGAGGGAGAAGGAGCTCTCAGGGCTCAGCTACTGGCTGGAAAGGAGACTTGGTATCATGAGCAAAGGAGGTGCTTCCTTGATGCCCAGTAGCACTTTGCTTATGTATTTTGTAAATAAATGCAAATGCCCGAAAGAGAGGAAATTAGTACTGATATAAAGTTTGTGTAGTGGCAGGGTAGCATAAAAGCCTTGTCCTTGGCTAATTAACAGGACAGGTAGTAGGATGCATTTGCAGTACACTCCTCTCACGAGCCAGGTTTTCAGGAAGTCATCCTGCTTTCCTAGATTCTTAGTGTTGCAGTCTGTGCCATGACCAAACCAACTTGTGGCAAAGATACAGCAGAGCACTACACGCAGCCATGTGTCTGTGGGTCACAAAGAACTGCATGTCTGAGGTCACTCAAAAGCATTTTTTCAGGTAATATTTTACTTCTTTCCCCTGTGATGCCCTGCAATACAGAAGCAGACCATAATTCAAATTTAAGAAGACGTTATAATCTTAGCTCTGGCTCTTCTCAAGTCTAAGATATTATTATTATATAATTCTTAATGTCTTTGATCTGCTGAAAGCCAAAATACTTGTACTTTTCCCTGAGATCACTGTGAGCATGGGCAAGTAACTAATTAAAATGTTTCACAGGAAACAAGTCATTCCAGTCTCATTTGTACTAAACTTAAAAAAGGATTGTGCAATTGGTCTTGTTCCTTCTTCTGTAGTGTTAATCATGGCTGTGAGCTTTCTGGTGGCATTCAGCAGCCACAAAAGGGCAGTGCAGCTGGAAGGCCAATTTGCAATACAATGAGTGCTTTGCTCTTTCTTGGTCATTCACTTGTGTTGCATTTGGCAGTTGTAAACTTCTTTTTGGAAAATGTCCCTAGAGTTTTGCTTTCACATTTCTGCAAATTCCTGCGACGATTGGTGCTACTGGTTCTCCTGCTCTCCAGGTGCTCCATCCCTCTGAGCATCTTTGTGGCCCTCCTTTGGACGCAGCCCAGCACAGCTTTGCCATGCTGAGAGCTCCAGAACTGGACTCAGTACCCAGGTGGGGTCTCACTCATCTGTACTCCCTGTTGTTTATTTTGCATGAAAAATTACATTACATTTTCCCTCTCAATTTAGGTGTAACCACAAGTGTCTGTCAATGTAGGAATATTGAGAAAGTTAATTCCTTATTGCAGAGGAGAACTATATTTCTGCAATACCTAAATCTTGCAAAATAATCCATTTGCCTTCTGTCTAATCCCGCCACTGATTTAAGAAAGTGGCCCAGAACACAGCACATATTCCTCAAGCCCTGTGGCAGAGCAGAAGCAGCACAGTAGCCCTGTCTGAAGTGAACTGTCTTGCTTGTACTTGCTGCTGGGTCTTTGAACCAAATGAAAGCATAGAAGAAAAAAAAAAAGACAAATATGGTGGTTATTTGTGGTGTGTCAAAGGCAAATTTATGGGTGTCTAAGGCAACCAGTGTGAAGCAGAAGTAAAAAGCACAATGTACTTCTCGGGCACGCTAAGCAAGGTGGTTTTGTAGAGATAACCAAGCCATTATAAGTGACCATGAAAAAGTTCTCTGTCCAGCTGAGATCACCTAGCTTTAACAAAGCCTGATTTGAATTTAGACAGGTGCCAACAAGGATCAGTAGGTTCGTTAGAAGAATGGGATGGATTAAACATTTCCCTGTCATTCCTTACAGAGGTAAAAATGCCTTGATTTCCATAGCCTGGTTGGCTGATCCTTATAAGGGGATAGGACAATTATTCATAAATAGATTGGAGAGTTATGTATCAGGGAGGAAAAAAATTATATAAAAGGACATTATTATTCCCAGATTGAGTGTTTATTATCTAGTTAATTTAGGCCAGAAACTGGAAGGTTCCTGAACACTCAGGAGTGAAGCTCTAAACAGGACTGGAAGGAAAAAGGAGTTTAAATTGTTGGGAGATTGAGCATGATAAGCCCAATGGAAGGGATTGTGTAACTAATTTGGAGAATTCCTGAAGATAAGAATCCATGTGTAACTGCTATGTTCAAAAGGAAAACAGATCACTGCTTGCACTGTATTTATTTTTTTGTAATCCTGTGCTAAGACTTCTGCCCTTTTCTTGTAGGGATCAGCAGAGATTTGTCCCCCTAAACTATGTAACAAACTTTATTCAAGAGTTTTCCTGCTTATTAGAGGGATCTAGGACTGCTGCAGTGCCTTCAGTCTCTCTTTTGCTGCCTTCTGTCTAAGGTTGTTTTGTCTACAGCTGTTTCTTAGCTCCTTATTTGGTTATCAATATTGGATGGGTATTGTGTGGGAGATGGGCACCTGGGCATCTGCTGGGTGATTTCCTGGGACTGCAGGAAGCCTTGCTGCAGGATCTGTATCCCAGTTCTCCATTCCTGCCAAAGAGAGAGTTGCTGATTTCTTTTTCCATCAAATGGCGATGGTAATTGAGTAGTGCTCCCCCACCCTCTGTTTATACAGATACTTTGTGTCATTAAAAGCTATTTATTTTTTTGTTTTGAACATTTCACAGGCACACTGCTGTTTACTCAAGCAAAGGCCTGGAGTACAACTGAGTACTTGTCATGCTGTACTGACTGAATACAAGTTTGTTTTGCCTCTGTTATTCCTCCTTTCTGGTGCATAAAAAAAAATATCATGGGAGAGAAGCACTTTCTGGATTCCTTGAATATTCCTTTTGCCACAGTTATGGCAGATCTGTGTATGCAAAAGACATGACAGCGGGAGGGATCCTCCTGCTTAGGCTGTACAGTCAAGAAGTGCTATTTACTTTTTTTTCCTGATGGCTTTGGCACAGCTAAAATAGCAATGAAATTTCAGAGGACAGCGGTCATACCTTTATCTATCAGTTTACCTAGCTCAATAGTGCATAGTTAATTCCTTTTTTCCCCCTGTAGACTGCAGTTTACAAGCACTCGCTGTGTAGCCAGCTACTGTGTGTGCTCTAAGCTGAGGAATAAAAACATGCTGCCAGCTACAAGGTCTTGTTGCTGTACTTTTCCTTGTGACCTTTAACAAATTCAAGCCATTGTTATTGTGCACAGAATCCAGCAAGGCTATAATCACCATTAAAGAGAGCGGTTGGTTTATGTTTACTTTGGGTTTCACTATTTTAGGGCAGACGGGAAAAATATTTATGGTGGGGTTTTTTTGGTTGGGTTTTTTTTTTTGTTTTTTCTTCTTTTTAAGGACAGGAATAATCTTTTCTATTTACATTTGTGGAATAAGCACAGTCAGATCCATGCAGCAACAGGGACTGCTGTGCCACAGTGCTGTTTGTGTCCTTACTTTTCTCAACCCCATCCATTTGACCAGTGGATCAGTGGATAAACAGGTGCCATCTGACTGGGATGTCTAAATAGTTAGTAACAGTTGCAGGAGAAAAATATTTTTCGTCTGAGCTGCAGAAATCTAGTTCACTCACAACTTGCATCCTACATCCCAACTTTCTGCCAGTGAAAATAAATAAAATAAATAAAATTAAAAAAACCTCTCCGGATTCAACAGTTGCATCTTTTCTGAGGCCTCCAGCAGTAGGTTTTTTCCCCTTTCACTGTTTCCTGCCTTTCTTCTCCCTGCATACACACTGTCACCTTCCTGCAAACTTGTGCACAGGCAAAAGGCATTGTGTGTGATGCTCAGTTCTGAGCAGGGCATCCTCCAAGGCCCGACTCAGCAAGGAGCTGCTGATTCCCTGTCACAGCATTTTCCTTCACAGAGAGAGTTTCTGGTGTCTTCTATTGTCATGCAAATCTCCGACAGCATTGTAGGAATTTGGAACCTCAATCCATGTGTCAAATGTGGCTAAAACTGCCCATTGTGTTCAGAAACCATTAGGAAATGCAAAGCTGGACAGCACAATTGTATAAAGCTTATTTAATCAGCAAAGTAGCCTAAGAAGACTGGATTTCCAACTGTAATGTGTACAGACAGATGTGTTCCTACCCAGCTCATAGAACATTAGCCCTGAAGATGTGCTGTTACATGCACTCTGCAGATAGATAATTGGGGAGGGAGAGGGAGGAAGGAGAGAGATGTTTGGATCATTTCATGGCAGGTAACCATGTCATTCATACCTCACCTGGGTGTTTCTGACTTTGTTTCTCACATAAGTGGTAATGAAATATTTTGTGGTTAAAAAAAAAAAAAAAAAGAGCTTGGAAACTCAGTATCCAAAGGGTTTCAAAACTTTATTGTATGTGCCAAATATTTCCAGCTGTTATTGCCTTCCACTTATTTCCCACAGCATCTTGGCCTGGGTCTGCACTAGTGATCTTTTTTCATTGATGGCATGAGATGTTAGCTGAGCCAATGTTTATGCTGCTCAGAAAGATATTCCTCAAGCCTTACTTCATTAATGATTTTAAAGCTTGTTAACCTGTTTATCTTCAAAGGATGGAAGCTTTTAATGCTAAATAAAGTGGAGGGCATTTATATAGATTTTGATAATGAGTACAATTGGATATCAGACTCCAGTCTGTGTTATAAACTAGGAGCCATCACACATTCTTCAGTTGCTTCTCCTTCAGAGGAGGGAGATTAGCCTGCAAACATGGGTATCTGAAGCAGCATTACTTCTGCTTACTCTAACCCATTGAGAATTTCTAATGTACAGCTCCTTCAAAAGAAAACAGTTGCTAAGATATTCAGTAGTGGACAATTTGGGCATGGCTTCCCATAGCTTCTGTGATAATTCATGGATTGCCTTGTGGCAAAGCATAATTTTGTGAGTGGCTTAATTTAATTAAATCTAGATCAGCAAGGGATATCTTGGATATTGTGGGATCAGCTGCTTTCTACCATGAGACTTTAGAAAGTCCTATAGGCAAAGCAGTTGCGAAATCTGTTAAATTTTTTTTCTGTATCAGCCTACTGTGCTTTCTGAGAGAATTGATGTCAAGCTGCTTCGGTTACTGAAAACCACTGTCTGGCTGATCAACTGCTCCTTATTGTTTTGGCTTTGAAACATTCATTAGAATGGAAGGAAGTTTTTGCTTTTATTTTCCACCATTCGCATTGGTGCTGCTTGCATTTTGTATTTCTTTCTGTTTTGGTGATAAAAACATCCTGCTGGTTGTTAATTGTTGTAAACATTTACCCAGCACTTTGCAGTCACTAATGAATTAATCTCTCTAATGCTGGGTAGGTGTTATGTGTATTTTAGAGCTCGAGAGTGTTGATGAGACATACCTAAGGCCTTAAAGTGTGTCAGTAGTGTAGATGAGGATTTAATTTGAGAACATTACTGTGACTCACTGTAGTTAATGTGCAAGCAGTGTCAGTCCGTGGGTTTGTGTATGAGCCAGGATTTGCAGTATTACAGAGATTACATCTTTCTTATTGTTCTAAAGGTTGTGTTCATTTTCCTTTGAGAAGTGGATATTTTTGAAATCTTGCTTCTATATCACAGAAATGCTAAGTTTAATTGAAAGGAAGTTTGATTTGCAGCTGAAGCAAACCATTAACTGTTTCAGTATCAGTCCTAGAAGTTCCAAAAGTTGAAAATCCCCTCTCCTTCTCCCACTGATGGGACACAGAGATAACCTGTTCTCTTTTCCACTTCCCTGTCTGCAGAGACCTCCAGAACCAATTTGTGCTGCTGAGCCTCAGAGGGGCTCCTCAGCCTCACACAGCAGAGCTACCAGAGCTATGAGCAGCACATGGGAATCCCACATCCCATCCCGAGTGTGATAAAGCAGCCTGAGAGTGAACGGACCAGGGGCTGAGCAGCACAGGCAGGTCCTGCCCTAAAGGCCTCTTTGCAACTCACAAAGGTATCACCCTGCTTTTTCTGGTAAAAGAAGAAAAATACCCTTGTTTTTTTTCTGTGAGTGACAGAATCTCCATGTAGAAAAGCTGGCCCTTGCTTTGGTTACCAGCAGCTCAGAGCACAAGGCGCCACTAAAAGCACTGGTGTAGCAGAAGGAGCAGCTCACGGGGTATAAAGTTCTTTTATTTCATGTTTGCATTAAACAGTTTTGTTTCTTTTATTTAAGCTTCCTGACCTGGGAATACTACTGGATCTACACTCACAGCCTGGACTGTACCACTTAAGTGTGCATGACTATGGCTGTAGTTTGGTTTGGGGTTTTTTTCCCTCCACAGATACACTTTATATTTCTTCATTCTTTCAGAATTTAAGGTAGAACTAAAAATTTGCTGAAAGAGATACACAGGGTGGGGAAGGGGAAATAATTTTCCAATCACATATTACTTGTTCCTCCCTTTTTCCCTCATCACCATGTCCAGATGTTGCAAAATGAAACTTGGAGCCCAAAAACGTGGAGGTCGGGTTTTGTAGCCGAACACCTCATTTAAAGGCCAGTTATTTGAGTGAAGTAACAATGCCAACTAGCGGTCAGATCCCTCATAGAGAAGAGACTAGGTATTCTAGCAAAGGAAAAAAATCAGTAAAAATATATCTAAATTACAACAGCTTTGTGCTAATCACACTAGCCAGCTAAGGAAAAGTCTCTAAGTATTAATTTTGTTTAACAGGACATTTCAATTAGTGACATAACAAATATATCATTAAGTGAAGGACATGCTGTCCTTGCACCATGCATTAATACACTGCTAGCTTTTCTTTTTTTCCAAATTAATTCATCCCACTCATAATCTGATCAGCTGCACTAATGGTACCAAAACCAAAGAAAGGAGTATGCATTATCTCCATCTTGTTTCACAATAGTATCTGGGTTCTTCTTTTCTAAAATATAGATGTGCATTTGGGCTTGAATAACCCACTCTGGCTTCTGTTTGAAAGTCCAGGGTTATTCTAATTACAATGGATAATCTTCCAACATCACTAAAGGCTTTTTTCCTTCTCTTCTTCAGTCTTGTGTTTAAGTGTATATCAACATATCAACATTGATGAGGTGCTCTGCCACAAGTTGCTCTTTAATTTTGTTTTTTCTTAAGGGTTCCTTTTGCATCAGGATAACTAGATTTTGGGCTATGTACATAAATATTGCTGGCTGTAATCTTGAAGCAAGTTCCTAAATTTAATTATCGTCTTTATATATTAAAGACATAAAGTTGTAAAGCAGCTATTTGTAATTTTCATTTCTTTTAGGTTTTTGGAGTGGTTGTTTGCCTGGTTTTTCCCTTTCAAAACTGTGTACTGCCTATAGTGTTCACCTAGCCCTCAATTGTTTTAGAAAACTCATGTGCTGATTAACAAGATGATTTCAGTAGATGATGCAGGGAAGGCACCAATTGGGAAAACAGCTCTCTGGGATCTACACAGCAGTTAAAATTACAGTATCTTTTTACTCTGCCTCAGCTGGATATTTTCAGAGTCTGCAGTATGCAGGTGCTGTGTCTACAGAATCTCCATCCTACCCATCTCTTGATGTGACTGATGTTGGGGTGCACTATTCTTTCAATGTGCAGTGTTGTTTTAGACATTCCCTGGAATTTCTCATAGAAACTGGCCTGATCACCTACCTATCTGACTTTTGAAAAGCTAGGTTTGTGTTATCACGTACTTTTAATTATTAATTTTGTATTCGTAACAATTTTGAGCATTCCAATGCCATTCATCATCTTTCATGGTTTCTTCAGATAATAGTTACCTTGTATGTTCTGTGAAGTCAGCTAGTTTGTGTATGGTTCTTAATCCTTTAAATACAACACCTGTGTTTTATTTTATCCAAAGGTAAGCCAGGTTCACTGATGCTTGGTGAACTTTGGATGGATTCCTTGATTTCACATGTTTCACTGCAATGCTGAGATCAGGAGCTCTGGTTTGCTTTTAGCTGCAGAAAAATGTGGAAATATTTGAGGGGCTAGTTTTCATTTGTGCTAGAGCTCCAAATCCTTCTTCCCTTTCTGGCAGGCTTCTGTACACACCATCCTCTTTCACCATGGAATAACCCATGAAATCTCCCTTCTCCTTCCTGCAGCATCAGGAGTTGAAGCCTGCTGCCTTTGTCAGTGACATTGTGCAGTGCCTGCTTATGGCACTGCTGAGTGACAGGTTTGTGTGAGCATCCTTATCCAGCGTGGCACTTCACCTCTGCTTTCACCTCCCTGACAGACAAGTGCTGACCTTGGATCTTCAGAGCACCACGTACTTCAAGGCAATCCAGAAGTTTCCCGTGTGTTTTGGAGGAGTGTGAGGATGAATCCCATTCTCTGGCTCCTCTGTATCCCCACAAGGTTTTTTGAGTTTCTCATTCACTGTTCTGAGTTCAAACCTTGGGGCCTTGGTTTTTCTCCTCCTACCTTGCTTGTTCAGTGCTGGCAAACTCAGAGGGCCCACTTATATCAACCGCAGTTTGTTAATTTATTTTTTAATCTGTGACCACTTCGAAGATCATTTACTAACAACCTTCACAGAAATATTACTGCTGAATTTGGAAGTTCTCCATGTTGCTCAACTATCTCAGACCTGCTTTTTGCTTTTTCTCCAATTGACTCCAAGCTCCATGGTTTGCATATTGCTTTTATTCTCCACTTCAATTTTATTTAATTTCAGCTCTGAGACATCAAACACTGGGCTGCATTTCTGGATATATGTATTTCCTGCTTTCTTGCCCTTTGTAGCCTGAAGGCAGCCTAAGTTCATAATTGAACTACAGGCAAGATGGGAAATGAGAACTGTTTGTTCCATGAACTCAGCAGCATTAACCATTAACTATGCCTCTGTTTATTTTTAGTGAAGGAAGAAGTGGAAAAAGTAATAGCATCTGTCTCTCACCTGTATTGATACGTGGCTTTTATGGAGGTGGGGAGCTAGAGAAGATAAAGATGCCAACATTCCTTTATGTGATCTTTTCTGCTCTGTTCCTGGATTCCAAAATTTATTTCCCTCACCCCAGTTTTTGTCTCTTTCTTCCCTTTCCTGTTACCTTGAACTACCAGCAAATTTTAAAAGAAGAGGAGGGAATGGAAAGATGAAGCAGTGCTCAATCCACCATTCTGCTCCTCACTGCAGCCTTTCCTCTCCCCTTCCTGGCAGAAGAATCTTTCTTGCTTTTGGGGTTTTTCAGTTGCTAGGAATTCAAAATATTTGTGGCTTTCTAAAAAAATAATTTTGGAAATTGCGTCAGTGCTGAGGCCCTGGGGCTGGAAATGCCAAGAGTTACCTAAGTGGAATACTTGGCAGCCCAGCATGGCACTGTGTGATAGGAGATGAACCTGGGGCAAGAGGGGCTGAGCACCAAGGGTAGAGGGCCCCCAGCTCTTTGTGAGTCCAAGGCAGGCAGAGGAACAGTGCCCTGACTGCACAGGGCTGGTGGCTGAGCTGAACCTTTGCCCTGCAGGAGAAGAAGCCCACACACAGATCTTGGTGGCAGAGGGAAAGCACAGACTAAATGGAGATATGAGCAGATGAGACTCAGAAACTTTGGACTGTCAGGAAGCAATGAGTTTCCTAAAGAAGGACCAAAGTTGAAGGAGACCCAAGCAGCTTTAACCTGTCATGTTTTCTCCTTTCAAATCTGCTGCTTGCCACAGGATTCTGGGCAAATGTAATTACTTTTTCATCCCACCTTGTACAAAACTGTCCTACCGGTGGATTCAGGAATGATTGATGAGCAAAGTCAGGAAACAAGAAGACTTGACACAGGAGTCTGGGGACAAAGAGCTCCTCACTGTGAAGTTAGTGGAAAAAAACCAGAGGAGACGCCCCTCCCTCACACTGGCATAAAATGCAACTCTGTGGATTAACACACAGACCGAGGGAATCCTGCCATCTCTAGGGAAGGCTTAAGATGTTAAAACTCCTGTTTTCCTTGGCATGTGGGGAAAAAATGTTTGTTGTTTTAAAACAAGTATTTCAGTAGTCCCAGCAGAAGAATTTACAAATCTCATGTACAATAATGAGGAGGGTAATGTGTGTGCAAGTGACATCTATGAGAAAGAATCCGGAGTGTTCAAATACGTTCTGTTTGCTGTAAAAATATAAGTTTGATAGTATAGTGTACTTTACAATATATTGCAAATAAATTTATGTATTTAAATATATAAAATATATTTTTATATGTAAATATGTAATATATAATGTAAAATATATTTGGCTGTTTTGTTTCTTACTCAGAATATGGAAGCCTATTGCCAGTAGAAATTACCCTTCTTCATTGAAATGGCCCTTTGCTCTCTTAAGAAAATAATTTTACATTGTCAAGAAATTCTACTCAAGCAGAAGGGAAAGTGGTTTTTTTAAAACTTTTTTTTTCCTATGCCAGGTGTCCTTGCTAGGAGCTACACTGCAGTTCATGCAATGGTCCAGCTGCTTTGCTCCTTGGCACTGCTTGACATTCTGAGAAACTTTGGGTAAATCTGAGCAGGATTAGTCACTTCCAGGGTGAAAAAATGTTCAAGAACATACTCGTAAATCTTGCTCAGTACCATTTTGCAACAATGTACATAAAGAAATTCTCCAGTTGCCATTATAATGTCCTACAACAAGCACTAGGCTGCTGCAGTGCAGTTGTTCATGCTTACCTCTGGGGAAATTTTTATGGCCTGTGTTGCAAACTTCTCAAAACCCAAACCAGAATTTTCCCCTCTTGGTTCAGTTAGGTCCCCAATGGCTTGCCTCATTCTGTTTCCAAGGGTTTTGGGGTCCAGGGCCCCATTTCCCTCTGTTCAGAGATGGAACTCAAATTTGATGCACATAGGACAGTTTGGTCTGTGTTTACCCAGATGCCTTGGAGAACAGAAGTGTAATGCAGAACTGAGGGAGATAGGAGAAGTACTGCTCTGAACCATTCTATCTTTCCAGGGATTTGCAGAGGGGAATGCTGACCTGGCTAAAGTTTTCTGCCCTACTTCTTTCTCTAGGCAAATTCCCTTCTCCACTCTTCTCTTATAATGAATTATAGGAAAGATATCTGGACTGCAGAGACTTCTATGGATAAATGTGGCCATCCCACATACTATTCCTCATCTTCCTATTCATTTTTGACAACTCTTTTTTCCTTTTTAACATCTGGTTAATGCAGACTGAAGTTCTGAAATCCTGGATAAAGGAGGAGCTCTGATCCTCTCCTTTTATCCTGCAAGGACAGCCAAGAATAGGGAAGACCTTAGCTGACCCTCCTCAGCTACAAGGAAGGAATATGGCAGATGGGAATATCACCAAAACTGAGCAGGTAGAACTAAAAAGACACAGCAGACTTGGTGATCTGAGGCAAGGTGGGAAAGGTTTGCAGGTAGGTGAATGCTCAAAGTAGGGGTCCTGACAGCCCCAGAAAAACACTCCATAACGTCACATTCCTGACCCCCTGAGAAACACCTATCTGGATATTTTGGGATAGTGGGTACAAGTGAAAACCTGCATCACTAAGGTAATAAACATCTCTGCTGTAGTGAGAAATGTGAATTGGGAAAAATCTTCACTTCACTTCACTTTATATTTCTATTTTTAAGTTTTGTTGGGTTTTTTTCCCCCCCAAAGTAACACATGGAAAAACTGACGATTTTGTTGCCAAATTCTGTTCTGATATGCACAAACTTTACTTTAGTTGGCTTCTTGAGGGAGGGCTATGGACTTCACTGAGTACAGGAAAGAATTGCTTGGAGTAGGAATGGTAAGTAACTATGATGGACTTCAAGAAATTTGTTACCAAGTCAGAAGTACCTGATGAGCAAAAAATGATGAGTTATCTCAAGGCTGGGGTGTGGAATAAATAAAGAGGAACAACACAACACCACACAGCCAAAGAAATAGCAAAATGCTGGAAAAAAGGCAACAAAACCAGAAACGTCAGAAAGGCAACAAAAGGTGTGAGAAAAAAAGGGTTGAATATTATGAAGTCAAAGTAGGACATTTATAATTATGTAGTCAAAGTAGGACATTTATAATTATGTCAGGGACAAAAGGTCTGTCAGAGACTGCTTTAGCCAAGGGGAAGTTGTTCATGGATGCCCTAGATAGTGCTGGGAAACAGAGCAGTTTCTTCACCTCAGCATGCACCAGGAAGAAAAGGGAGAGAGACCTGTCAGAACCAAATAGGCTGTTTTGTAGCCCAAAAAATGGAAAATTCCTGAACACTGTGTCTGTCCAGAGAAGTTGACAGAAAAGTATAATGAAGCACCAGGGCAGTGCCAAGGCAGCTGGAATCTCCCATTACTCCCCCAAAAAGGCAAAGGTGGGAAGCAACAACAGGAGGACTGGAAAGAGCCAACTGCAATATCTTCATTGTCCCAGCACAGTATGGGTCAGGGCAGCCCTGTCTTCCCTGTTTCCATGCATCACACATGGTGTGTGTGAATTCTGGGGTTTTGGTTTCTTTTTTTTTTTTTAGTGTGTGTAAAAACCTTTGGATTTAATTTTAGTCCTGCTTCTGCTTGCTCTCCTTATGGTGTCTCCTTTGCTTCGGATGATTACCTGCTCTTGCTAAGGCAGCACAGCATGCTCAGAAAATGCTGAACTTCATGCTCAGCCCCAGCATCCCCATTTCGGTGTTTACCCAAAAGCTCTGGGGCTCAAATAAACAAGGTGATCTTATATTTATAAATAAAACTGTGCATGACTAACTGATAGCAGAAAATAAGGTGACATTTGAGGTTGCAAAGCTCATAGGCACAAAATCAAAAAGGTTAATGAAATTGCACAGGGCAAGAGAGTTTTTTACTACTGCCTCTCCTGGAGCATCACTTGTGAAGAACATGATAACAAAATACTCTGTTTAACCATGGGATAGGCTGGGTTCAGGCATGCAAAAAGGAAACCTGTGTTTTTTCTGCTTGCACACCAAGCACTGGTAGGGACCACACAGTCATTAGGTGTGCTGGGGATGCTGTAGTCACCAGACCCTTCTTGGTGGTGGAGGCAAAGCAAAGGCATTAAAGCTTCCATCAGCATGTCATGTACAGCACAAGCTTCTGCTCACTGGATAACCTCTCTCTGACCCTAAAGTCTGCCAAATCTGTAAGATACTTAATTGCATGACTTACTGAGAATGTCCACTTTATTTCATAACTGAACTGGTCTAACTGATTATTAACTCTTCAGTGAGCAAGGCCAGTCTCAGAAGAAAGGGACTTCTATGCTTCCTGAAGATCTTTTCCCTGGAAATTAGATCAAGATTCTTCAAGTCTTGCAATCTAAATTGCTGTTCTTTGACACTTGTTTGGCAATTGAGAAGGGCAGGATTCAAAACAGCATCTTAGAGGTGAAAGGCTACATATCCTGTTAGTGGGAAAAATCGTCTACAAAAGCAATGGTATTTGTCAAGAGCCTAGAGAAGATCTGACATCAGGAAAAGCCTTTGTGAAGTCCACCACAGTAACAGAAATGTATTCACCTTGATTTAAATCATTCTTTTTACAGTGAAATCTAAAAATGGAACAGGACAGGGTTATAACTTAAATGCAGGAACTGTGACAAATAAAAATTTATATGAGGAAATGGAAGTGCCATGGGGATTTGGTTTCAGGGCAAACTTGTCTTGTGAAAAGGATATGACGTTAAGTAATGGTCAAATAGTCCAAAGCTTTTGTTCGTTTTTTGGTTTGTTTTGAATATTGCTTTTTAAAAAAGTGACAAAGGAGAGCAGAAGTAAAGGTCTGACATTCAAGAAAGGCTTGCTTATGATGAATATACCAAAGAAATTGCTGAACAGTTTATCCCTGTGAAATTATTTCCTCTAGGATGCTTTTAAGATGATGAAAATAAGTGAATTATTGATTAATTTGCCTCTGCATCAAACCTGCAGGAATGCAGGAATGAAAAGCTAATATAAGTGGTTCTGTTTGATGCGGGACATTTTCTGAATTTTTGATATTGAACCACATAACTTTTAATACTTACTGGGTTTGCTGTTTGTTTGTTTTTCTTTCCTTGCTCTGCTTTTCTTACGCAGAACAATAAGAACTCAATTAAATTGCACTCCGGTGAGGATTTCTCCAAAGAAATCTGAACTGCTGCAGCTTAAATGCTGAAGAGCTGGAGAAGAGAAACAAACTCCATCCTTCCCAGTGCTACTTGGCTGGTACCAAATGACTCCACAGTCATTCTGCCACTCTCTGCATTCGGCTCCAGCAGCTGGGAAGTTGTATGTGCATGAGAGGTCAGGCAGTTTGCTGAGCTTGCTTTTTTTACTCTGAAATCACGGCCCTCCTGCTCCATTGAACAAAGACAGTCAGGAGTTCCTGGAGCAATTTTCCAAATAAAAGATGCCTTTTTGGGTTTTTTTTGGTTTTTTTGTTGTTTTTTTGTAAGCCAAATGCATTTCAAGAATGTTTCAGCAGAAGATGTTTCCTGTAGTGTGGTAATTTTGATTAACATGCTGAGAGAGACCTGCAAAGAAGCAGAGGCTGGGTAGGCACAGACTGCATCACTGTGTCCCTGGAGATGACCCAGCAGAACTAATGTACAGGTCCCAGTCTCTGTAAAGCTGTCCACTGAAATAAAGGCTTGCCTGGAATCAAGCTATTTGAATGAGAGATTATTCTTTGTTTATTTTCCTTCCTTTCCCATGTAAATGCTCCAATTATTTTAAGGAATTTCTTTTGCCCTTTTCTTTTTCCCACCAAAAAGAATCTCATCTTCCATTTAAAAAAATCTGAATTTGTCCGCATATAGAAAAAGAAAACTTCTACAAGATCAGAAGTTCCATATTTTTTTACTAAGTTTTAGTGCTAGTCAAGTTACAGATGTGGACCAGAAGGAGATTCGTGTGTGGGTCTTCAAGCTTCTACCTGAATCTTCATCCCAACAGATAGCTCAGTTATTTTATTAAATGTTGGTATTTTTAAATGAAGGAATAATGTTATCAGCATGACCTGAACTGCCTTTACCTTGCTGCCCTCTAGCACTTTCCCTAGGGATGCCCTTACCTTATGTAGCATATCCTGAGGAAATGAGCTGAACCTGGAACCCTCCATGCATTTGACAATGTGTGTGGGGAAGAGCAATGCAACAGAACCCTCCTTTGCAGGTTTTGGGGGCGCTTTCAAGGAGAAAACCCCCAAGAACTCACTACTACCTATTTTGTGGTTTCAAGCAACAATGCAACTTGCCTTCCTTACATCTTCCTAAAGTTCGAGAAGGATTGACTCTTTAGCAAGCTCGTCTTTTCGGATCTGTCCAGCTGCAGGCCCTCAGGGATTTCCCCCACGTGCAGCAACAGCAGCAGCCTGGCTCTGGCTCTGCCCTGCACATTCCCGGGACAAGGATGGAGGAGCCCTTCGCTCCCAACAGCGCCTTTCTGCTACCACCTAGTGGGGATGGAGAGCTGTGAGAACACGGACTCGAACAGAGGGGGATGCCAGGAACAGGGGGAGAGCGTGGAGAACTGGGGGCAGAAATTTCCCCCGATTCCGATTTGATGTTCCAGGGCCCTGACCCTGCATTAACAGGGTTATAATGAAGGACCTGAGCAAGCACTGTCAGCTGGAAGTGGTCTTGGAAGCCTCATGGCCCTGCAAAATGCTGGGGAGGGGATAGGAGGACCAAGGCTGTGTCCAGGGAACGTGGACTTCATTTTCTTTCAGTTATCCAAGACCGAAGAACAAGAGAACACAGGACAGCAGGAAAAGGAATCAACTCCCTTGTGAAATGAAGCTGAGATGGCAACTAAAACCAGCCCCAAACTGTGACAGGTCTGGAGACAGGGCACAGCTTCATTTGGCAATTGGGAAGTGATGCACAGTGTTGTGCAGAGGCCATTCTGTCCAATCTCCCAGGAAATTTTCCCCAGAAATAGACACAGACACTGAACTGGGCCAACCACATGAGACTTAGCATTAGGCCTGTACTTTCCATGGGGAATACTGGGACAGAGAGCTGCTAATAGATGCAAACGAAGCATCAGTGATTTTTATGTACTAGCTGATGCCTCCTGAGAACCTGGTCAGTTCCGTCCTGTTGATTCCCCATTGGTTTTGTTGGTTTACTGCATGCTAACAAATCTGGGGAATGACATGAGGCAAAAGTAATGCTGAGATAATTATGTGTTTGTTCTCCTAAACAAAATCCTTGTAATTCATGCACATTATCCATATTTACATCACATTTCTCTCCTGAAAATAACTTTTGTTCAAGAACATGGATGAGTACTAATACCCACTGTTTTAAAACCATGGCCAGCAGAACAGTTTCTTTTAATGACTACAGAAGAATCTTTCCTACCATTTCAATTTAAAATGTTGATACCGAGAATTAAAAAAAAAAAAAAAAAAAGAGGACAGACTAGAATACATATTAAATTCCCTCTGGAAAGAAAAAGCAGTAGTTGGAAAACTGAAACTGAACTCTGAAATCCATTTAATGAAACAGACTTTAAATATAAAGGAACACTTAATCCATTTTTGGTTAAATACCTCTCACAAAGTTTTAAAGTAAAGGATTTTCTTGGTGTTGGTCCAGAGATCCATTTTCAGTGTCCCACAGGTTGGAGACACACGCTTTTGTGTTAATCCCAATATTATAAAGCCAATACATTTCACTCTGTTCATGTGCATGAAGGAATTAAAAGCAACAATCAGACCAGGTCTACAGCAAATAAGTTGACTTCCATAAGTACATAAATAAAACTCCTGTGGTGTTACATTTATTTTAGAATTTATTTTACTCAGAACCAAAACCATATGTCCATCACAGAAGGGACGTGGGAATTAGAGAGAGAGTGAGTATATATTAATTTAATGTAATTCAAATTGTACCTCAGTCCCTAATCATGGAAATAAATCCCTTCAGGTCTCTGCAGTCAATCCACAGCTATATCCTTGGGAGCTCAGTCCCAGAATCACCTGTGTCTGCAGCAGGGAAAAGGGAGGTGTAATCCTTATTGTGGAGTTCCCCAATGTCAGCTGTATGAATTAAAGAAGTGAAGATTAAATCTGTTGGGCTCTTTAGCTCATCAGTCAAAGAGTGGGTTTTAGAAAACATATGCTGAAATTCAGTGTGCATGCGATAAAAATCATGTTTATTGAAAGAAAAGGTATATTTTGAAAGGTGAATCTTATCTTACATAAGCAGAAGGCATAGATTTAAAATTTCTGTTCCTTTTAGATCCCAAAGGACAAACTAATCTGAATTGCGGAAAACAGCATTCATTTGCAAAGCAACGAAACAGAAATAAGGTACAAGGCAGTCACAGTCTTCCTAACATGAAATAAAAATTTTGAACCAAAGATCCTGTCAGCTTTTTCCTAGGAAAGATAAAATCTGTGAGATTAACAGAGAAATCTTTAAGGTAATCATCTGAAATGACAGCAGAGGGTGCTGTCATTTCTCCTTCGGATCTCGGTGATATGTGTGAATCTGCAGTTCTCTTGCCCCCCCTCCCCCGAGCTGCTACCCTAAAGAATCTTTAAAAAAACCTAAACTACCCAGTAAATTTTGAAACTCAATGGAATTTTTCCAAAAGGGATTTAGAGACCACGAATAGAGGAAGAAAATATACACTGGTATGGATTTAAGGCCAGAATTCAACTTCAAAATGCGAAGGCTCTGCTGCAAGTACTTTGATTGTACAAAACTGTGGAAATTTTCTGCTGCTGTCTTTATATTTAATTAACATAAATGTTAGACCTTTTAATCTGCAAATATTTCTCTCTCATGAATTCACGCCTTAGCTACTACATATTGTTGTCATTACTGGACTGCTCAAACAGAAATTATAGGATAGTATTGTCAAATGTTTGCAATGTCCTGCCTATGAAAGCCACTTAGTCATCCTTTGCAAGAGCTGACAAAAGAATGTTCTGCATCCTTTCCTGCCCTCCGAGACAAAGAAATGATCTAGAAATGTCCTCAGTCTTTTCTGCCATCTGAAATCTCTGCTTAGCCAGGACATACAAAGCATGGTTTTCTTGGACTTGTTTTTTCCCCCTTCCTTTCATAGTTTGGTTGCTCAAATCATGAGGCTACAGTCAAGAGAAATACTGAAACTCAAGTCAAGTTTGGCTGCAGAGAGAGCCCAGACAGGATGTTTCATTGCTGAACTTGCTGCAATGCTGACTGTCCCTCAGGGCCAGCACAAAAATGCCAAAATACAGTTTATGGTTTCTAAACCTACCAGAGGCAGGATGAATATTCCACATTCTCTTACTTTGCTGGAACAGTCAGACCAGTTCTGAGCTTTACTTGCCATAAATTCAGAGACTCAGCCCCATTCCAGGTTGTATTTACAATCTAATATACAAGAAGCTAATCTTGCTTAGGTATTAATTGTCCTCCTCATGCAATTTATGTTATTTTAGAATGCATAAGGTACAAGATTTGTGAGACATGCTTACAGTTTAATAAATAGAATAAATTGGCTAACCTTGTCATGGTTTAAAAAAAAGAAAAAGTTGTAGTTTGCATTGTTGTGTCAGTTTATTTTTAAGGAAAGTAACAAGAAGACGTTTTGTATGAGGCCCACAGGTCTCATCAAGCAGATAACAAGGTATAAGCTCAGTTTGGTCCATCAGAAGACGTAATCTCAAACCCAGTGCAATCCTGGCAAAGTCCTCACTGACTTCAGTGGGGTCAGGTTTTAACACCACAGGGACACACACACAGGAAAACTGAGGATCTGGTTTGGTGCCTCTGTTTCTTTCACACTCACTGAGTGTCTCCAGCCTCACCTCTGGTATTCTCACATGAACTCCCCTGTTCTTATCTCCTTCCTGTGTTCCTCTAGTCCCACCTAAGGGGCTTTACACCTGGAATATAGTTTCTTGGTCTCTAATGAGAGGAGGCTGTTGCTGAGTCTCTGCTTGATGTGGTGCTTGATATGTGTTTTTCCAGGTCTCACAGTCAGACCCAAGCCAGGAAAATAAGTTCAAGACTAAGTGGTAAATAGTGGAAGACTAAGGATTTTCCACTTTCAGAGGATGTCAGCCTTATGTACAGGATTCTGGAGTACTGAACTTGTGATTTTTTGCAAGTCAGGCCTGACAATGTGTTTAAATCAAAGATTTATTAATCTGTTCTAACAGGCCAAGTTCCCTTTTAATAGCTCTCAGCAAGCTATCAAAGACTGTATTTCTGCAAGTCTTTGTGGATTCAAGACTTTCTTATATCTTTCTTCTCTTCACATTTTGTTTTATATAGATTTTTTATCCAGATCTTTATTGCATTTATTAGAACAAATATTGGCATGAAAAATACTTTCTCTGTGAATTATACCCTATTAAATTTAACTTTAAAAGAAAGGAACTCTGATTATGAAAGAGTTCTGAACCACTACTGCACTTTTTACACTGGTTGTATCCATTTGGGTTCCTGTGTTTTCTTTACAATCATGAAGATAAATTTGTTGGTATTTTCTTAATAAATTAAAAGTCATCATTTGGGGATAAGTGCCAAAATAGCTCATTATCACTGAGAACAGTGCTGACATTTAATTAGACCCTTACACACAGATCAGTTACAGTCTGGACTCTGACCCGATTCAAAATTATACTTATTAGATGTGACATAAATAGGGCAGGTACAGTCACCTAAACAGGGGAGAGGGACTGGGACAGAATTTAGATTGCATGGTTGCAATCCAAGACAGCCACACACAAAGTCTTTGCTCTAGGGACCAGACACCCTTTGTTCTTTGGCGTTTCTGTCTGTCTACAGAAGTGCCGTCACACTAACTGAGCAGAGCATCCTCATGTGCTATTTTCTATGAAATTAATTAGGGATTCTCAAACTACTCATCCCTAGGGTTGGTAAATTGCTCTGGTCCATGGCAGAGATATCTGATAGTTCTGGATTTGGCACAGAGCATTAAAAAATAATTACCACTTCCATTGGAAATGAATGGGTCCTCGGGGAACTTTGTACTTGTGGTGATGCCCACACTTTGTACAATGAATCACTGCAGGACCATTTCCTCCAAGAACACCAGGTTTTTCACAGGTGATTCTGATGATGCCCCAGCCTTCACTTATTCTATGGGTGGGATATAAAGCTTACTGCTCCTGCCTTTCTCTCAGGATTCTCCAATCCATAAAAATGCTTTTCATAACTGGAAGATGAATTTAGGGATTAAGTTCATTACTGGTGTACCCACTTTTTATTTTTGAGTACTATTAGTGTATCACTAATTTTCAGGGGTGAGCCCCAGCACAACCTTTGTGTATTACAGGCAGCTTGGAACTCAAAATTTCTGTTATGCATGACAATCAGTTATTTTTACTCTTCTGTGTCAGTTTGGACAGCAGAACTTGATATCTCATATGTTCAAATAGCGATTTGGAAAAGCATTTTCCAAAGTCATGCTGCAAGGCTCATTCTCTAGGTGGACTGCCCAGTTTATTCCTGTCATTAAAGCATTAGGGAAAGCCTTATCCCTGAAGTTTGTTATCTATCACTCCCGGTGGTAAATATAAATATTCCAAAATCCAGTGTAGGTGTTAGAGCTAAAAGGAGGTAATGAGGAGGAGAAATGGCCAAAAAGAGTAAACTGATAATCTTTCGATATAATCCAAAAGCTTGCCAGAAGTAATAGTTTGGACTTCTGTTCTATAGATTATGTGGAGATACACATAAACAACTATTGTATTCTAGATAAGCTCATTTCTTTCATTTAGAGCCGAGGAGGAAGAAGGATGCCATGATATCTCTCTCCTTCATCTTGTAGTCTGCTGAATAATTTGTGGTAATTCAGAAATAGCTCCAAGCCCTTACACCTGCTATACCTATCTCAGGTGTGCAGTTGAAGTCTCACCCCTATCTGGACTGTTTATAGGGAAATTATATTTATCAGCAAGAGCCTGAGGTTCCAACCAGCTGGCTGGAATGCGCACTGACACCTGCAATGATAGAGCAGCACTTTTGGTTGTCTATTTCTACTATCATATAGGGCAGAGGCTTGAAGGCATGACAAAAGGTTGCTGAAATACCTTTCTGGGCATTCTGCTCCTCTGAAAATGAAACCCATCAGTGTTTTTCTGCCTCCTTTGTTTTTGTAGAAGCGGATGTGAAAAACAGGCAGCCAATGTGAGCATTAAAGTCTACAGAGCCCTCTCAATGAAAGGCTTTTGAAGACTGAGTGTGTATGTGTGAAAGGGGGTAAATGGAGCCCACTGCTGCCTTCTCACAATTTATTCACCTTCTAGCATCTAGAATTCTATGTATTTTAAACTGTACTGGATTTAAAGGAAATAGATGTGGAACCAGAACTCAGATCTACAA
Source organism: Petroica traversi (assembly GCA_025920805.1). Lineage (NCBI taxonomy): Eukaryota > Metazoa > Chordata > Aves > Passeriformes > Petroicidae > Petroica > Petroica traversi. The sequence continues at coordinate 19,722,041 of JAHLSL010000010.1, forward strand.
TCGGTTTTAAGATCTAGTCTGACATTCTTTTCTCTTAATTTTTCCTGTCTGGGGAAATGCTATTACAACATCTAGGTATGTTTAAGTGCTGCTGTGTTTAAGTGCTATACAAATCTACTATAAAAAATATTCACTCCAAGCCCAAAGAGTTGTATTTCCAACTTCACAAAAATACTTTGATAATTAAGTTACAAAGATGTTGGTTTGGCTTTTTGTTTTTCAAAAAAAAGTTTGAGAAGACTGATTAAACCCAGCATAATGTTGACGGACAGAGAGACAAATCAGGTTTCTTTAGGAATATCAAGCAGCAAATGCCTTTTTTCCCACCCTAGCTATAAAATCAAAAGACAATATTCCAAAGTTTTGAAGTTTTAAAATAGTTTTCAAAACTTTGACTTTGGCATCAGATCAAAGTAATGAACATGGCAAAACAATCTCACCTAGAGTTCTCATTGGGTGTTATCTTCCAAAAGCAGTAAATAAGCTCATCTCCCCTTTCTGTTGCAATGATTTCACTAAATATCTGACATTGAATGCTGACATTGAACTAGTGAGGGATTTTTTTATCTGTTTTTTCTCAAATGGAAGTTTCCCATGAAATGATGAGGAACACTTCGGAGTTGTGACAGAAATATTCATAACTCTGCCTTGTCCAATTTTAAATATGTTTGAATATAGAACACTTTCGCATATAAAGCAGGAAGATAAGCTCTAGTGTCTCAGAACCTTTTAGCATGCACTGCTGAATATACAAATGCACACGTTTCAAAACCACACAGACATGAAAATTTGCAATTCAGAAGCTAAACGAGTTCAATAAAGAGAAAAATATTCTTTATGTCTAATGGAAAAGTACCCTGATGCTACTATTTTAGGAAGGAAAATTAATGACCTTTTTTTTTTACAAAGGAAACAGCTCCTCTCTGTAGTTTAGAACTTATTAGTAAATGGATATGCAGAAAGCTCTCTATGGAATTAGACAAATATGAATCTGTGCACTTCAATCTATTTTATACATGTTCTGCAAGACCTCAACAACTAGAGCTAATGCTCCCTCAGCTCCATTGAACTAATTAAGCTAGGTCATTATATTAATAATTGGTTGCCCTTCTGTCTGCATTTATGGCACTTAGCAAGTCAGTGTGAGTGTGAACGCTTATCTCATGTAGGAGAGAGCTCCTGACAATGAATTAGATTCATCCATCAAGAGAATTAACTTGACTTGATTACTGTTGATATCTGAAAAAGCTGGCATAGATGAACAGATATCTGCAAGCTCTAGGAAGTAAACAACAACACTCCAAACCACTGGGCAAGGCCCCAAGCCTGTACTATTGAGCAAGGAGGTGGCTGACACCAAGACCTGGTGACAGGCAGCTGGTGTGGTACAGGCAAAGGGTGCCACAGGATCTGAATGTTGCTGTCAACACTTAGGTTTACTCAGCTGGGTTGGTATTTTGCCACACATAGTTCTAATTCCATCGGTCATGTAAAAATACTTCATCTAATTAGTTTTCATTTATTTTCCATCCTTAAGGGGCATGAAAGAATGGACACATTTGAAAAATAATTAGGAAAAACTATGCAGTCACCATCCCAAAAATATAAAATCAACGGCACTTTGGGCATGGGTTTGCCAGCTTTCCTGTTCTGTCAGTTCTTTCACCTTCTTCAGTTCACTTGCTGATAGAGTGCCATAGACAAAGTTCCTAATGGCTTGGAACCTTAGCTCCTTATGCTGATGGTACTTGGCTGAGAACAGAATGCAATGATTCTTCTCTGTCATAAATATTAAAATATAACAAAAAGTTGATTGCTGGGATAGAGGAAAAGGTTTCAAAATCGCTGAAGTGGAAATTTATAAAGAACAAAGGATCTCTTCTTGGCAGAGAGAAATGCGCACGTGAGCTGCTTGGTATTATGATTTAGTATGAAACAAGTTAAAAAAAAAAAAAAAGTTTTTAAAGTGATCTTAATGCTGCCTCCCAAAAGCCGATGAGTAGTTCCAGAACTTCCTTCCTATAAAGAATGCAGCTTTAGAGATCTATCAATAGCACCCAACATTTTTGATTCATCGTTGACTGTGGCACAAGGGGAGGAAGACTTGACTCATAGTCTCACACCTACAAACACACTACACTCAATTTGTTTTTCTCATAAACAGAGGAAGGCATGAAGCGATTCAAGTCCCACAGAAGTGTTCTTCTGCCTCTCCATGTCCCCTCTGCCCTCCTATCCACAGGCTGAGGATCTGGAGATGAAGCTTGGGGAACTGCCAAGAACTTCTGTAGGCACTGGAGTGCGGAACAAATTGTTCACATGGTTTGTTAAACAAACAAACGAAATGAAATGTCTATACAATCAAGCTGTTTGTTTAAAACAGGATATATTGAAGAAATTCAAGACTTTATGCATACGAATGTGTTTAGGTATCTATCTGCAGTGTAACACTCATTTCAGACGAAGTTACTGGAGTGCTCTTAAGCTTCAAAGGCATGATTCATGGCACTCTTCTATGTTTCCTAACAACACATGGCAATATAGGTAGTCCCATAAAATAGCCATTAAATAGCTATTTGGATGCGTAATAGCAAATACATACTAAACCTGGTAAATCTTGAGTAAAATCTGACAACCTAGGAATCACTGGGTGCAGCTTGCAAAGGTGATATTTTTTATATTAGTCACATATAACTATTAATTTGATTAATGTCATTTACAGAACAAGGAGCTGTTTCCATGAACAGTGGAACAAGAGGAGGGAAAAAAAATCAAAATAAAATAATGCCCTGTGCAGGCGATCTTAAAACACTTTTGACTGTTATTTCAAAATCAAATTTCCACAAATAAAGAGAAAAATTTTATTCATTGCAGCACTCTCTGCAAAGTCGGAAGGTTAAAAGAAAGTCATTTTGTAACCAAGCATAAAATAGGCATTTGAAAAATGATTTAGCTGGGAAAAAACACAATTTTTTCCACATTAAGATAACTTAAGAACACCCAAATTGATTTTTATTAGACTTCTCATATTCACTTCTGAGCTGACACATGCATGATACATTCAGCCCCAAAGGTCACTTCTGAGAAGGCTATAAGTAACTGGAAACAGCACTGCAGGATGAAACGATGGCCCATTGCTGACTATTACTGCTGGAGAGTGATAGATATTTTACTCCTGAGGCTAAGAGAGAGATTCTGTAAATAAATTTTTATTTCTTGGCAGCGCCGATAGCTGAAACATGATGTGACAGAGCTGATTTTCCCAATTTCATTACTCGATTTAAAGAGAGTGTGGGATGGATGCCAGCGAGGCCCGTGGGCCTGTGTTGGAGGGAGCCCACCCCAGGCTTTTCTCCAGGGCCAGCAGAGGATGGCACAGGACAAGCCCTGGCTCCTGGCACCACACGGAAATGGCCAAGCCCAGTGCAGTGTCCTCCTCCTCCTCCTGCCCTGCCCCAGCTGCTCAGCACTCTGCTAAAACCTCTGCTCCAACACCCAATGCAAACATCGCTGTGAACATTCCCCCTGGCCAGGCTTTGGGCATTCCGTGCTTTATCCTCTCCCTCCCCTCTTGTTTTCAGT
>JAHLSL010000010.1:19726022-19809658 GCA_025920805.1 Petroica traversi
CATATACCTAAAAGAGGCTGCTGCTTTGGTTTGCAGTGGTGTGTTTCATCTAACACAAATATCTGATTATAATTCCCTTTTTGCTTCATATTACAGTTTTCATAAATTGTAAACCAAAAAGGACTTATTTGCAGCAGGTGTATTTGTATGATGCACTGCTGTTTTATATGTAGATCATTGCACTGAGCCAGACTTGCCCAGCAAAGTGTTAGTCACTAGTGCTCAAAGCATGTAAAAACACACAGAGGTGGCACTTGAGAATGCATTTTAGTGTTGAACACGGTGGTGATGCTACACAGACAGGTAGACTTGATGAGCTTAAAGGTATTTTCCAACCATAACAATTTTACGATTGTTAAGTCATCACTTTGAAATGCAGCTGCTAGAACCTGTGTCTCTGAGGACAGAGCTGAGAAGTCACAAACCGGTCTTCAAATCCTGTTCCATTGTATCTTTTCTAATTTAATATTTAAACACATTGTTAAGGCTTGACTCATCACAAGTTTCATCATTGGTTGTGGAAAAAAAAGTGGTGCTTTGAATTTAACTGGATTAGTAGGAGACTAATAGATAAAACCACGTGCAATATGTTAACACTGCTAAGCATCTCTCAGTAGCTATCCACAATACTTACAGTTTCTAACTTGGACTGTTGTATAAATTCCAAATCCTGCTATTTAAAGGCAAACAATCTTGTAATTTGCACATATTCTGTCATCCTCCAGTGAAAACCCCTCAGAGTTTTCACTCTTCTTACTGATTCCTTTTGACTCTATAATATTGGATTTGACCTCAACAGGGTCAAAGGCCTCTTGGTAGTGGACACAGAGTTGCATATATAAAGCTGTTTCCTTGGAAGAACCACAAACTCTGGATCTTCCATTCATAAAAAGTATTCTAATTGCAGGGTAAGAAGTAGTCAGATGATACTCAAAACACCTGTAAGCAATGGGATTTTGTGAGTTGAAACTTTATTCACAACAATAAAAATAAACATCAGCATAGTGTTTATGGGGAGTTGATAATCTGACATTTTGTACAGTTCAGTTCTGTGGGTATTTTTTAAAACAAGGAAATACATGCAAATAAATATTAAATATAAGGTAAGATCCATGGCATTATAAAAATTCATAGCAGCAATGCTGGAAATAAAGTTTTCACTTGCTATAAAGTCTAGTTGCATTATGTCCAGGTGGATTTATAGACTTTTGTATTTAATGCTTCATGAAACAAGTTACCACAAGTGAGCATGAAGCCAAAAGGCACAAGAAATAAAAACTGACACGGTGCATCTGTTCCAGTGCTTTGTGTTGGTTTACTTATTTCATGCTACTCAAATAAATGTACATTACACATTTTGAAATAGAGATGGCATGAATAACAAAGGCTTGTAAAAGGTTTTACTGAAGTAGATAAAGTATGATGGAAAAATTGGCACTGAGGCCTTGCTCAATTTCTAAATACACAAATACTGTAATTCTACTTGGTGCTAATTACTCCCACTGAGCTGTTTTGAGGGGATTTAAAAAGGTTTGAACAAGTGAGAGCTTAATTAGAGGGGGAAAAATTTCTTCTGCAACCTTTTGCTTAGCTAAGGCCTCGCTTTGTAACCTTACCTTTTTTTTGAATCCAAAACGGCAAAAATCAAGATAAGTTAACTGGAGTTTTTCTTGTGAGCCCAAAGCCCTCAGTTCACAGATGAGAAGGAGGGACAAGAACAGCCTGCTAACTCAAAAGCACGTCAAGCTGTTGAATCCTGCTTGTGGCAGCAACTAAGTATGGGTTTGTTACCACACACGGAAATGCTCTCTATTCCCATGTCTGTCCTCTTTCATTTGTTACACACACTTGTTTGTCCAGAACAGCAGTGAATTAAAACACTTCTATAACTTCTTGTTGTCATAACAAAACTACCATCTTGCTAACATCTGTGCAAGCAGCAGGAACTATTTTCTCCAGGTTTGCACAGGGCCCTAGAAAACCAGCATCCACTCCTGAATATTAATGAGTGAAATTACTCCCGCCAGTGTGCATTATCCCACAGCTGTAAACTGCATCTGTCACCATGCTGCCCTTTCACCTGCCAGTGACTATGTTTAGGACTTCTTTCCTATCCTGTGCACTTCAGGGTAGATGTCAGATCGAAACATCAAGCATACTCTGTACGTACAGGAAGCTCATTAATTAAATTGCAGGACAGCAGTTAACATCTACGTGTAGTAGAGAAGTATTGTATTGATGGTCACACAACACAGAAGCTAGTCTTTAGATTTACAGAAGAACCTGAAGCGCTTCATTCCCAAGTCAGCTCTGCAACTGATGTTAGGGAGGGAAGGCCTGGAAGCAGCCTGCAGAGAAGCCAGCATGCTGAAGACACAGAAGCCAGCCCAAGAACTGTGGTGGATTTCTGCAAACGTGTCTTTCTCCCTGGAGCTCAATTACAAGCATTAGAGCAGAAGAAGGTAACGCATCCTCTCTAATTCAATTCTAACCTTATGATTGCAAAACTAATCCGTGCTGTTGGCAATTAGGATTCTAATACAATGATTAAATAATCCCATGCAAAGCAATCTAGCTTCAGGCAGGAAAGATGCTGAGTTACATCCCAGAATATCCAGTCCACTTTCTTGGCAATAGGGGCTGTGAATGCAAGTGCAAAGAGATTTGAAAACGGGGGTTATTTCTGCTGTGTAGTCATAACTGCTATGCCACAGAAATTACTTATTTATTACAAGAAATCTGTAAACAGGGAGATTCTCAGAGCTAGTCTTTGGCACTTTGCCTCTTTGTTATAAAGAGAGCCCAAGTAAGAGCAGAGTGAAGATGTGCAAAGCTTGGTAGTAAGTGATGCAATGGATCACATCCTGCTTCTAAAGGTACTTCTGCTTTTCCCCAGCAACTCTTGTCAACATTGGGGAGGGAACACACTACGCAATGCAAATGCAGTCACTGCACTAGCTGTGTTGTTTTAAACAGACGAAAAAATCTCATGGAGTTCGGGATTTTTTGTTTTGAGTTGCTGGTTTTGTTTGGGGTTTTTTTGGAATGCCGCCGATGGGAAGCAGGCAGGCTCTGAAGGAGGACGGCCCACCCCGGGCAGAGGGGCCGGAGCTGTCCTTGGTCCTGAATCTGCGTTCTGTTCAAGGGCCACCTCTCCCTCAGTGCGCTAGAGAAGGACCAAGGCTGGAGGGGAAACAAAAGTGAGTCCACACTGCCAGCAATCGAACCTTTGCAAGGAGGAGAGGTCTGCTGAGACCGGCAGTGGCCACAAGCTGACTTCATTCTGTGTGTGTGCACTCACAAGGTGCAAAGTAAAGCTCAGACAGGAAACATCCTCTTGAAATCCAAGTCATCATCCCATCCCTGCGAATGCCTGTGTGGGCAGACTAGCACTGACAATGGAAGAGCTGTGAATGCACGGGACATTGCCATCCATGTCACCAAAGATAATGTGCACCTATACCCAGCAGAGGAGGCTCCTGACAGATACTGCATTTTTATTTTCTTTGGGTTTTTATATTGTTTCAAGTGAAGTTTAAAGATAGCATTCAGAAATGTTCACCACACTACCTGCTCTTTATTGAGAGACCTTCAGAATGCTGTTCTTCACCTGCCCAGAAAAACAGGTTAGCGTATTTTCAACTTTAACTTTGGGAAACTCCTGCTACCAAACTGATTCTTCCCTGAAATGCAAGTTGTGTCCCACTAAGTATTTTTTTTCTAAAACTGATGATGGCACCTTACCCTACCCCCAGAAAAGTCTAAATGTATTTTTTGGCAATAATCATATTCTATATCCTTTAATTTAATCAGTCGATCACTCAGCTCGCCAACTCAACAGTAATAAGCCATTGACCCTGTGGTTTCAGACTGGATCAATGCTACGCTTAAGTTTTGGGCCCCCGGAGGCCTTGTGTGCAAATAGGAAGAAACTCTTTTAACTTACTTTAGACGTGATCAATTTTTCCTCTGATGTGTTGATTACATTAGTAGACTGCTTTCCCTAGAAACCTTTGTCCAACACCCTGCAGGCGATGAGCAGCATATGCTTAAGTTTCTTACTGGAGATGACAAACTTAAGCCACTTGCTTGGGTATTTAAGGGTTTTCAGGTATATTACACAGTTCATTGTTCTCAGTCTGATTCACCTGCAGAAATCTCAGCTGAGTGTGGCCTGACAAGTGGCAGCATAGACACTGCTGCCTACTGTGCCCCCACTACTGATGCTGTTGGCCGGACACTTCAGAGGTTTCATACTGCTGTCTCTCTGGACATACAAGTGTTCCAATCTCCAGCGCTCCCAGCTTTTCCGAAACTCCATCTGAACCTAACAGAAGCAAAAAAGGAAACATGGGAGTGAATGTTGAACTAATCAGCTCTTTAAATGGATCCATCAGAAAAAAGCAAGGATAACACACTACTGAGCAAAGCTGGAAGTGCTTTAAACCTGCAATGCTATTGCTTCCAATTATCCAATTATCTCATTAATCCATTGTAGGCCATTCCATATTTAAAATAATGATTACATTAATTTCTACTTGTAGAAAAAAAGCTCTTTCATGCATCAGAAAATCCTACCTTCATTATTTTGCTCTAAATTGTATTCACTTGCAATACTGATTGTACTCTATGCCCTTCCAGTACTAACAATTAAGCTGGCTTTGCTTATCAGCCATGAAACAGCAGAAAAGATTGAGCTTCCTGCTCAGTATTGGACCATAGGTATTCTTAAGAGTTCTAACTTCTGGTTTGATTTAAACATTATTATATCATGGGTTATTTCTGTTGTTTGAATATTTATATGGTTCTTTTTATTTCATATAAAACCAATTGTTTATTCAGAATTGAAAACAACAATTAAGCAGGTTACAGGCTGTACTCCTTCCCCCTTTTTAAATAACAATTACAGTATCTCATTTCAGATACTAGCTTTTCTTAAAGCTACAAAATATGCTCATCTAGTCACAGGTTCTGGGTTAACCTGTAAACTCTGCACTCATTTGGAAGTTTATCCAGGATTTTGTAACTGCTGAACAAGAACAGAATTAAGATCTTGTTCCATGGGCAAAGTTCTTGCCACTTGACTGAAGTAAGAACCTCCATTAGCTTTTAACACATAAGGCAGAGGACATGAAAGTGCACACTTGTTACTCTAAAGGCAGGAGTGCAACCACAGTAATAAGTTCATTATGGTGTGTACTTCAGCCTGGAAATAAGTTCACTGTAGATGGGTCACTTAAGGGAGCCTTCTTTGGAGAGATGCTTTTTCTTTTATTTTAGGATCTTGTAATGACCACCAAGAGACTAAGAAGGTTGATGGCAGTTTCAGCACAGGCTGTCATCATGCCCAGGCTGTTGAAACCATCATATTCTGAGAGAAACTTCCTAGGGAACCAGTTGCTGTATGTCTGCTTTCTTTGCTTGTTCACTGTGAAATACTGAATTTGAGAGGCAGTCCTAAAAAAAATGGAGAAAGCCTTAAAAAATTAATTGTCTTCCCCTGGTGGGTACCTCTATCAGTGCTTGTCAAGTCTGGGCTACAGCCCTTGTATGGAATGTCCTGCTGGAACCAGCTGCAGCTCTGTGTTTCTGACAACCTGTCAGAATCCAGAACCTGACCTCCACTGTCACAACCAAATGGTCAGAAAGAAAGATGAGACAGAAGCTTTTATTTTACCATGGTAAGGGGGGCTTGTTGTGTCAAAAGGTGCACAAAGACACTAGAGAAGGACAAGTGTGTCTGGGACAGCCTGGTAGAGAAGAATGAGGGAGAATGGTCAGATGAAGGCAGAAATGCAGGAAACATGGTGTCTGTGGGAAAAGAATTGACCATATTACCACTCCAGTACTCGGTACCTTTTGTGGGCATGGAAAACAACAATGCAGCGCTGGGAAAAAAGCTACTGGCAAATCCTGAATGAAAGCATCAATGCAGTGACTGACAAAGTCAATGGGCAATAGAAATGGGTACTTTTAGGTCAGTCAAAGGGAGGAAATGAGTCTTTACTCCAGCTGGACATGACAGGCTTGAGCTATGAAACAAAGAGCCTGCAAAATTGAGATAAAGTGAACCTGAGATAAAGGAAAACCTAAACAGAAGACTGGTAGGAATGGTCTATCTTATGAATGGATGTGAATGGCATAATAGCAGTTTTCTCTCCGGGGGTTAGGAAGAGGGTAGGGAGCAGGTCTGCTGCCTATGTTAAATTGAGCTTTTGCCTAGATGGCTTTAAATGTACAAGAAAGGGAGTAGGTTGAGACTTACTTTGCAGAGTTAGTTCTTGAGCACAGAAGTAGAACTACAGATCTTTCAGCAAATTTATTATCCCAGTAATTTCCCAGTGTTGGTAAGATTCCTCAGAAATAAGCTATACAGGAAAAAGGATACCCTGAACAAAGCTGCCATGATGTGCTGATTTGGGCTGGGGTAGAGTTAACTTTCTTCACAGTAGCTAGAATGGGGCTGGTTTTTGTATTTGTGCTGGAAACAGTGTGGATATTATAGAGATGCTTTTGTAATTGCTAAGCAGGGCTTTGCACAGTGCCAAGGCCTTTTCTGCTTCTCAGCCCACTCTAATAGCAGGCAGGCTGGAGATGTGCAAGAAGTTGGGAGGACATCTTCCTGCCAGTGGGAAGTAGTAAATGAATTCCATGTTTGCTTTGCTTTATCTATTAAACTGTCTTTATCTCAGCCCAAGAGTTTTCTCACTTTTGCTTCTTCAATTCTTTCCCCAACCCACCAAAGTGGAGTGAGTGAGTGGCTGCATGGTGCTTGCTGAGGTTAAACCATGACATGTGAGAAAGGGGAAGAAGAAAAAATTTTATGTAGAGTATTTTAAAAGAGAAAGGGAAGAGGTGGGAGAACTTGGAAAAGATGGTCATGGAGATTAAAAGTTGGAGAATCTCTCTCCCACTAAGCTGCTTATTGAGCTTTATGCAGCTAATGGGGAAAAAAGTTGACAGTGTGGCAATGAATCTGGAATCTGATTATAAAAACACCCTAAATTCTGGCAAAAAAAATCTCAACAAATCACAGTGAAAGGAAAGTAGGTCTAAAATGTGATGGAATGGAGCTGATGAAAGTTTAATTAATAGTTTGTAGAGAGAATGAAAAAAAACAATTAAAGCAAAAGCAAAATTGGGCAGTATTTCAAGAACTCAGCCATCAGGACAGATGCCTTAAAATAGAAGAGTGAATTGTAGTTCAATTGTGATAGGAAGGAGACAAAGGAGCACCAAGACTACACAGGATGAAACCTGAACCATTTTAAAATAACTGGTGGAAAAAGGCAGCATCTCTGTGGTTTAAAATATTTCTTACAGAAAGCAGTTCTAACAGCAGAAAAACTGGTCATATTAAGCCTGGCTCATTTTGCAAAGAACATTGGTGGTAACAGGCAATCTCATGAGAACCTACTCCTGGCTACAGAGCAAGTTCAGAGAAAATCTAGACTCTTTTAGGTGAAATAAGACTGAAATATGAACAAATTCTATTTCTTTTTCAGAAGTACGTATTAGAAAAGGACAATATCACTTCTACCTTCATTTCTACTCTTCATCTGGGCACCCAGACTTGCAAAGAACTTTCATTTTGTATGGTTAAGGAAAAAGAAAAGGAGTCAGTGAGTCACAAACAAAAATAAAATGTAGACCACATTGCAAACAAGGATAGTCTTTGGACACAGTTTCCATTTAGTTTAGGAAAAGAATTCCCATATAGTTTATAAAAGACTTTACCTAATCAAACTCTTAACATGGATTTATTTTATGGACACTGATGACTGGGCTTGACAAAATCCTACTCCCCTCTTTAAACAGGAGTTAGAACAAGCAAAATAATTCAACTTAGACTGTCAGTGAAGCTGAATACATCATGTTTAGATTTTATGAACTACATTATAAAGGCAAAAGAATTATAGTAACAAGAGATTTAGAGGATTTCTTAGAAACATAGGTAGACTACTACACAATAAGCTCCTTCAAATGAAACAAGCCTGCGTGTTTGAGAGTAATATAAAGTTTGGGTTTGGGTAATAAAGTTTGAGGTTAGGATGTAACTTGGCCCTTATTTCATGTGAAGGAAGTTATTGAGCATTACACGTGAGAGGCCTGGCTGCATCTGCACAGGGGATGTATGAGGAAATGCCAAGGTGAATCCAAAGAAATACATGATCCACCAGCAGACGGTGCTGCATCTCAGGATTGAGGTACACCTGTAAAGCCGTACAAGGAATTAGAAACAAACATTCTCTAATTCATGACATGCAGCAAATGACATTCCTTCCCAACAGTGAAGCCTTCTGCTACTCACCTCTGCTTTTGGTAAGCACTAAAATTAATAGATTCACTTCAATAAAATCTTACCCACAAAAATGAGCAGACTCCCACAAGGCTTAATTCAGGATGCCTACTGCTTTTCTGTTGACTCCAGGCTGGTCATGATGACACAAATAGCACATTTTTCTACTGATTCCAATTCCTTGATGAAGCCTGTCTCTCAATAAGTGCTCTTGAATTACCATGTCATCGTTAAAAGTAGATTTAGTGTGAGTGTAAAACATATTGATGTGCATTTAATTTCATAATGTAGTGACTAAATGAGTAGTGTTTGCTTCCCTTACAAACCTGGCTGCTGAATAAATGAGTAATAATCACTAAAAGGTAACATGAGAGATTCCTGCAATACTGAAACAGAACAATACCCTTTCCCACAACAGAGCTGGGATTCAGCAGGAGCCACAGAAGAAGGTATGTTCACTCAATTAACTCAAAGCCAAAGGTACATTTTTTCTGGCTCTGTTAGTTTATCACTCTGTGAGATTCAGTTTTAATGAGAGAGTAGAGATGTCTCCAAGCAGCTGGGCCACAGGGAAACCAAATGAAACCAAACTGTACAGCAACAACCACAAGGATTCTCCAACTTCACCAGCAAGCTGACCTGAGTTCATAGAATAAAATGGGCTTCACTCCCACTTTCACAAAAACAAGCAAATAAGAAGCACTATAAGACAGATTAGGAAGAACAGCTGTAAAATTGAAGAATCTTCCAGTGCAAACTACACAATTGTATGCAAGACTATTTGTGAGATTCCATGTCTCAAATAGTGATCCTAAATTATACTGCCTGAGTTTCTTCCAAACACATTTGTCTGATGAGTTATCCCACATAGCTGTGCAGGGAAGGATCTGTAAAAAAAAAAAGTCCTGAACAAGGACAATTTAGCAGTTCAAGTCCATTTTCAATTTCCTTTTCCTACAGTGTATGCTGATAAGGCAAATTGGAATAAATAGTATCTCTCTTACCTCATTATTGATGAAACAGTAAAGAATTGCAACCATCAGCCCCTGAAATCAACAAAAACCAGAACAGTGAGCAGAGCAGTTTCCTCACTTTGCCAAACTCAGCTGCAGAGGGCTAGAGACTCCACACTGACGTGTCCTTGGTAAGACTGAAAGGTGGAGAATCCTTGGTCCCTGTCAGCTCTGATGGCAGAGCAGAGGTTTGACCAAACTATGCCTCAAAACACATGATCTTAGGAAAAAGGAGTGCTGTTTTATTCAACCTGTTATTTTTGTCTAGTGATTTCTTTCCCCTTCTTTCTTACCTGGTTTCAAGTGATACATGTTTCATAAGTGAACAATTCACAGCAGTCTTAAATACAGCTCTGTGCTCAATAAACAGGGAATGAGTAAGTGTGCAGGGAAACGAAAAGAATAATGATTTCTTTATACAAGGAGATTCATTTGTAATGGCCTTACCTAAGGCAACAGTTAAATAAAAATCACAATAAGCCTACACCCTCCTCACATGCAGTTACAGCTGAAGCCAGCTACCTCACACAACACAGATTTTCCAAGGAGTATCAAAAACACTGGAGAAAGCACAAAATGTGCTTTCATCAATGCCATTGTACTATTACAGGAAATCACAGACAAATTTGTTACTGCCCTGACGTAAACCATAGGAAGAAAATATTAATACGTGGACAGGAATATCAGCTTATTGTAGTAAAGTTGGCAGTTAAAAATTAGTCCTTACACGTTCCCTTCCACTGTCATAATCCTGTAACATCCAGTGCTAAACTGAGAAGTATAAGGAACAGGGAGCATGCAATGAATAAGAGAGAAAGCAGTTCCCCAAAAAGCAGTTAAAAAATATCTTATGCCCACGGGCACACTGTGAGTGCTACCTGGAATGAAGCAAAGGAGAGCTCAGTAAAAAGCTTCACAAAGCGCAGCATCCCTCTGGCGTGCTCGTCAGTAATGAAGGCAAAGATGACCTCATGGGTCCCCAGCAGGGGGATCAGAGTCAGCGTAGACTTGGCCAACCTAAGATCACAAAGAAATTAAAATAACGCAATGCCACTGAACAAACCATTGTTGATCCTAATGATCACTGGGAGTCACCCTTTCTGCATTCTGTTTCTGACACAGTTTCAACTTTGGTAAGTCACTGCACCACTTTCTGATGCAGGGTCCTCCTCCATAGGCTGCACGATAAAAACCTCCTCAAAATAACCTAGTAAGTTCTCAAAAGTTTAACCTTGCCTACCACTTCACTGAAGACCATTTTTGGTGAGAGAAAAGGTCTGTATCCAGCTACTGGCTGTATTTCACCTGGAAAATCTTCCAAACTCAGTAAGAAGCCATGTGCTTTCTTCTACCTGTGATGTCTCTCCCCTGTATTTTCCCCACCTGTAATTGGGAAAGACAACCAAAACCTACCTTCTTGATGACCTGAAAGACATAATCTTTCAATAGCTGGAATATTTTAAAAATATCTTGGCAAAGGGAGGAGTACTTGCTATTCCTTCCTACCTCTGTGGTGGGTTAAATCTTCTAAACATTGATTGCTCTGACAAAGTGTACAGATAGTTACAAACTGTCTTGAAATGAGTGATGGCAAGTTCAAAGACACAGCTAGCAAAGGATGAAAGACAAACCAATCTGAAATAAATTATTCTTCACCTGTGAGAGAGTTCAAGGTACATAACCACAGGGAAAAATCCACAAGAATGATCCTTAACTCTCTTTTGACAGACATGCCAGCTACCCAACAGGTTAGTGAAAGATGCCTCAGGATCCTGTGGGAGCTTCCTGGGTCACAGAATTTACCAACATCTCACAACAACCTATCTTCAGACAAGTCAGTAGATGCAGAATCACTCAATTAGCAGTGCTGTCAGACCTTTGTAGATCTTGTGTGCCTGACGCTATTGGCTGCTCTTCTGAATCATATAATCCTTCAGGTTGGAAGGCACCTCTTAAGTCTCTGGCTCAACTCCAGTTCACAGTAGGTTACTCAAGGCTGAGTCCAGCCAAGTTTTGAGTATCTCTGAGGTCCTCCAAAGTCCCTCTGGGCCTCTCTTTCAGCATCAGACCAGACTGACTGAATTTATTTTCTCCTGACATGCAAGCGGAATTCTTCTTGCCATAACTTGTGACCTCTGCCCCTGTCCTTTTACCATGACCCTCTGAAAAGACTCCATTTTCTGTAGAAGTGGGCTTGGAATCAAAGCCTCCAGCTCAGACAAGTCCTCATCTTTGTTTTGAACTCTCAAAATGCATTAGCATCTCCAAAATTTTACGTGAGGTAAAGAAGGTAGGTAACATACATGGCAACTCTACACTGGTAAAAATGCATGAAAATACATGCTGTGTCTAGTTTAGAGGGCTGCAGCTTCAAAATACCCAGTGTTAAAGTAGCTACGTCTAATGCCAGAAGCAGTCCAGATAATACAGCATGTAGGTCCACAAGCTCCACTTCGAGAGCTAATTTATTATTCTTCCATTGTTTTTCAGACAATACAAAGTTGGCAATACGAAAGTCAAGATGCAGAAAAGAAGGATGCAATCACGAATCTTAGCAACGTGATTAAGTAACAGAAAGAATACAGACAGGGATAGACTAAAGTCTGCAAACCAAAAATTGAACATTTCTGTGACAATCCTGGCATTTCCCTTGAAACAACTCATGCATATAAGATTGAAAATTTGTCCCAATAACAACTGGCAAGAAGAACAAGGAGCAAAACTCAAAATGATCCCATCTTGTCTTCCTTGAAGTAAAAGCTTTTATTTCTATCAACTCATATTATTTTGTTCACACTACAATAAAATAGGACATTTCAGTCAGGAAGAACCTACACTGACCTCCTCTTCAAAACTTGAAGTTCTTAAGGGCACCATCCAAGTACCTCCAAAACACTGACAGGCTTGGGGCATTGACCACCTCTCTAGGAAGCCTGTTCCAGGGTTTGCCCATCCTCTCAGTAAAGAAATGCTTCCTAATGTCCAATCTGCACCTCCCCTGGTGGAGCTTTGAACCGTTCCCACATGTCCTATCACTGGATACTCTCGAGAAGAGGTCAGCACCTCTCTCTCCACTTCTACTCTTCAGGGGGCTGTAGAAGGCAATGAGATCATCCCTCAGAGCCCTTTGCTCCAAACTAGACAAGTCAGAAGTCCTCAGTCACTACTCACAGGACATTTCTTCCAGCCCTTGCACCAGCTTTGCTGCCCTCCTCTGAGGGGCACAAGGACTCAAACATTCAGTACTTTCATATGCTGCAAATATTTTAAAATGCTGCTTAATTAATATTCATCCAGTCTAATGGAAGACTGTAAAGTGACAGACACCAAGCCTGCTGTTTATAATATAAGTGTAATACCTGTCCTGGCTTCACTGAGACTTTTCTGGGGACTGACTGTCCAAACAGTTACATCAATGTGTGACACCATATCTGTGCATTATTCAAGGGCCGTGATCTTTATCTACCTTTTCCAACCCATTCCTTTCATGTATGTCCTTGTCTGCTTTTATTCTGATGAGCAAGAAAAGTGTCAGACCACCTTAAGACATACCTGCATTTTATGTCAGTTTTGCACATTAAATTAGCCTGCAGTTTGGAGATGATGATGCATATAACTCTGATGAAAATGAGGAAGTTCACCTGCAGAAATGAAGGAAGAATTTATATCACCATCAATAAACACATGTGCATAAGTACTCAAAAAGGCTGATTTGCGTATGCATGTCTAGGTCTCTGGGCATCCTGCTATGCAGCAGCTGCAGATTTGCCACAGAACTCAACTGTTTGCTAAGGAATTGTTGTCTAAATGTGAATGCACAAGCCACCCCTGAAAACACACGCAGGCACTGCATTACATAAAGCAGGGGACACAGTAAAGGTGTGGGTTGGCCCATTTGCCTTGTCTGGAAGTCTGAGCATGACACAGTATTGAGCCTGCAGAACATTTCTATACAATGCCACACGTTTTGTGTCTCTTTTGTAGCCCAGCATCTGAATAGTATCTTTGGTCTCCCTGAACTACCTCCTCCTCACAGGGGTGTTAACGGGATTGCTGCAGCATGCTGTTCTGTTATCATGTCCTGCCACTACAACATGACAGCTTGTGGCCAAATTAAAGAAACAAAATGTCTGGAATTTCAGTGACAGAAAACAATTTGGCTTCATAAGATCACATTTCTGAATGAAAATGTCAATAGCCTCAAAGGTTATTAGCCTTTGGACATGCACAATGGCCACGTGTGCATCTTTGTACCATATCCTGCTGCTCTCAGGGAAATCTTCCATCTCGAAGCACATGTCTCAGACTCACCCCGATGGCGATGAGAATGGGCAGCCTGATGATCAGCCAGTAATTCATGTTATAGTTTCTGGTCCAGCAACTAGTAAGAGGACAAAAAGGAGATGAAGTAAAAGTTTCAGTACATTACTAAAATCTCTCTCTTTTCATTCTGTTCCAGCAATGCAGATGGAAAACAATATTAAGGACTAGATACTAGAAAAGCACATCATGCTGACATGGAAACAGATGCAGCTGCTTCTTAGAAACACTGAATGCTTTGTACTATTGCAGCTATCATAATCCAACTGGATACTACTCACCAGCCTTTCTTGCTCACTAATGGCTAGCTCTCCTCCACAATTTTCTATGAATTATCATCCATTAATTGTGAAGATTTACTCCATTAAAACCAAGGTCAGATTTGTCATTGGGCTGAAAGGAGAAGGGGGGGAATCTGTTTGAGTCTGGTCTTTTCGCTGTCGTTCCTAGCTTCCTTGTCCTGCACTGTTTTTTATTATTGTTCAGTCTCTTATGTCAGATCCTATTATTGAATTGCCTGTTAGTTCTTTATCCCATTACTTACCATCTTTATTCTCATATCACCAATGAGATCAGTCATCTATTTTATCTGTCTTTATTTTCAAAAAGGAGTTACTAATTTGAACCAGGGGAAAGCAATTGCAGCTGCAAACTCCAACTCCTTCAGTGCATATGCACGAAGTTTCAGGCCCACAGGGAGTTTTGAAAATTATAAACAAGTAAAATAAAAAATGGGAGCAACAGTTCCTAACTTTTGCTGACCTGAGTCCCCTGCCAAGTAAGTAGCATGCTGCAGCAATATAATACTTCATTTTCGACATGAGTCTCATTTTGGCTTTTTAAGTTTTTGTCTCCTTGAGCAATACAGGAAAAAAATGACAAGAAAAGTTGTGGCAGCCACAGTTTGGAATCACTGATTTGAAGTGAACCTTACACTGAGGGTTTGTACATCTAGACCCTCCTGGTCCCTTTCTGGCCACAGGCAGCCACCACCACTCTCTGTGGGCCATGTCTGCACCATAGCCCAGGTGTTAGGGCAGTGCTCACATGCCACTTCGCTTGCTGCTGCAGTGACAGCATTCTTCATATTTCTATGAAATAACTTTGTTAGCCTCCTTCTCAGCCTTACTAAAAAGCAACAGTCACCAGTAAAGCCAGCAGGTTTCTGAGATACATAGATACACAGGCTGTGAAACAAACTAGGAAACAGCACTACCTAAAACATAGGTTCAGTCCCAAAAAATGTTTCTCTTCATCTCCAAATCTGTTCTGCCAAAACATACATATGCACAATTTTCTCTAGGGCTTCTTAACAGACCTATGAAAATTCAGGTTGGGATGCTAGTGGAGCTGAAACCCTCCCCAACCTTGTAGTGGGACAGTTTGAGAGAAGAGCAAACCATGCAGCACCTGGGAAGGAACTGTGCTACAAGCACACACCCACATGTGCTCACTTGCTTGAGAGGAAAGCGTAGCAGCTTGGCTGTGGCAATTCCACATTCCCTTGCAGGGACTGCAAGTACAAGAGGGGCTCAGGATTTCATTTTTCTTTCCATTTCAGTTTAATGCATACAAAAAGCATTACCACCAGCAGCTCTACAGCCTCCAGTCCAATTGCATTTTAGGTACTGGAGAAAAAAGGTGTGCAGACTGTGTGCAGTCAGTGTACCTGAGCCAGAATTGGAGTTACAGAACTTCTTAATTGGCAGACGTGACAGGGAGCCAGCTTCATGCAGCCTTTGAAATTAATTTTATTTGAACACCTCAAGACTGATGGGATAATAGGCATAGCTGGAACTGGAGTTCTAATTTTCTCACTAGCTGCAGAAGATGCAGAAGCAATTAAAAATTTCTTTATAATAACAGAGGCTGAGAACCAATTCTTTACATTAACTCTGCTACATTTCTGTGTTAATTTGCTTCCTGTGGCACACATCAACTTTAGCTACCTTTAAATTTATACAAATATGAGCAATAAAAAAACCATTACAGGTTAATTAAGGTGTCATGGCTATTGAAGCATTCAGAAAATAAAATTGGTAGATCTCTACATGATTTCTTGCCCATCTGTGCTTTCTGTGATTGCCACGCTGATAAATACACCAATATCTATTGTGCTTGGGATCTATCCCTACAGTTTGCTCAGCACCACTCAGAAGATGCTTGGCAACTAATAGCCTCAGAGCCATGAAAGGAGAACTTGTGCAGTGAACAAAAATGCTAGTGGGATGTTTCTGCCTTTGCTTATCAATCCGGTATTCTCCTTCTAAAAGTGAAAACACTGAATTTTAACCTTGAATTGCTACAGGTGAACGGAAAAAAAAATTATTGGAGGCTGACTCTTTTGCTCCCATACTTAATTGCAGACAGAGGAAAAAACATGTATCTTTTTAGGCACAGTCTAATCACTAAGAACAACATCTTGCCTTTAACTGTATTTGTAATCTAGACAAAATATTTTTGAATAGCTCACGTTAAAAAAAGTAATTGCATTCTAAAGGAGTTTATACTTGCACATGTAGGGAAAGAAGAAGCCAGCATGCAACCAAGTCTCGCAGGCTTCAGCCTTTTATTCAAATGGCTATGTTCACAGGACTGCCTCAAATTCCCAGCCTGACCACATTTATTTCCAGTTATTCTTCATAGCCAGGGAAGTAGTTAAATCACAAATGAAATTTACAGCTCACTGCACGGTGACAGAGCTATGGCAAACAGCATGAAAGATATCCCTGGCTGCTCCAGCAAATGCCTGCCCAAGGCATAGAAATCTTGCCTTTCAGAGCAGCTGCTGCATGTGGTTATTTATGGCTGTATTTTACAAATATTTAGACAAGATTTAGAAAATTCAATAATGTCCAAAATTGCCCCTTTTAAGGTCTGCTGAAGGCAGTGAGTGACAGTTTTCTTTAATAGAAAATATAAATCAGCTCTGAGCACCGCATAATGTGGAAGGCTCAGCATGAGCACTTTGAATACATTTTCTACATCAATGGGAAGATATGTCCATGGAACGTCGCCTATTCAGAGGCTGCATGATCTCTACACCTATTCTGATAATTTCAACAAAATTTGCAGTACGTCAGCACAACCACAATCTTGCTACAGAATATCATCAAGTCAACCTTGAAAAGGAGTCAAAAAATCGTAGTATTGCTTGAGCCAGAAAAGGTAGCTTTGACTGAACTGGTTCAATACTTTGAGGAACACATACACAAAAAAAAGCTGGTTCTTAATATGCAGAAACACCAGAGAACAGTTTGGGGGTGGCTTTGACTGAACTGAATTTTCACATTGCAGCGTCTGCAGAAATAATTGTGTCTGGGAGAAAAAAAAAAAAGAAAAAAAGAAAATAAAAGGATCCTCTATAAAAGTGTTGGCTGGGTAGTTTGGAAACTAAGAGGAAAACCCATTAAATAATAAATTTAAAATAAAAATGAAAGAGCATAGATTTATTTCTTTCATCACAAAGAAAACTACCTAAATATTTCTAGGCAGCCACTACCTCTAAAAAGAAGAAGCCCCTTTCCTCCCTTAAAAAAAAACCCAACAAAACAAACCAAAAAACCCAAAAAACCAAAGGAAACAAATCAACAAACTACAATTCTATTTGGTACATAAAGCATAATCAAAGGTAATTTTTTTCACAACAGCCACCATGGTAGAAACGGACAAAAAGTATTTGTGTTTTAGAGCACTCTTGTGTGTGTCATAGTTGACAGCAAGGCTAACGTAAGCAGAGAGAGAATGTGCCTTTATTTTAAGAAAATCTAAATAATGGGAGCTTAAACAAGAAAAGGCAATCACTTCTCTGCTGCTAGGCATAGGCTAATCACTACAAATTGCAGGTAAAATCCTGTGGGAGGCTGCTGTCTTCCTCTGAAACAACTGTAAAGGCTACTGCCAAAGGCACAGTCTCAGGAGTGCTCTTGGTTGGGTAGGATGACTTCTTCTGTTGATATTGTAAGTACAGAAAAACAAAACATACCTTTCCTTGACCTGCAAAAGAACAGATTCATTCAGACATGCAGAAAATTCTAACCAGAAAAAAACATATGCTCTTTTCTGAAATGTTATGCAAGACCTTCAGACAAAACAGAAGCAATTATGTGAGTTTTCAGCACACTGCCAAAGCAAACCACACTGAACAGAAAGCAAACAATGACCTGCTGGTGCACACATACAGCACAAATGGGATAGCTATAAAAATCAGAACTAAACCAACCCCTCATCTTCATAAAGGTACTTGACAGTTCCCCAGAGGATAACAAACAGCATTGGCACACCTGAAAAGAGAGGAGACAAGGCTGACATTGACACTGAGACTGGGAAAAGCAGAGAGGAGGATAACTCTCTCTGCCCCACCCCCCCATAATGATGAGCAAGATAATTAACTGGTGTCAGGGTTGCAGCTCCTATCCAACAGATTGCCACGAACAGTGGGCTCCCACCTAGTTCCCAACAGGCATGAAAAATGAACAGCACAAATGCCATGTAACAGGCATTCACCACTTCTGTGGATATTTTCACAGCCTCTGTACTCATTCTGGAGACCAAAACCTTTCTGTCCAAATTTCTGCTTGTGGGTCACCCACACTGTATTCAAGCATTACCAAGCTCAGGTTGTCTGTTGGTGTCAAGGCTGGAGCACACCCAGCCCCAAATGCCCCCCATGGCAGAGGGAGTGTGGGCACACCCAGACAGTGTCCTCCACCACAGAGAAGTCCCAGTTCTGGCTGTGGAACTGGCATGGACTTGAGTGGCTCCAGCACAGACAGCAGATGAAGCTGGCAGTGAGGAGAGGCTTGGCCCTACCCTCACCTGACAACACATGGCTATGGCTGGTCATCTACTCTGGGTGTAAAGGGTGAGATAAGCCAAGTAAGCTGGCACTCATTACCTGCTTACAGTGTCAAAGGCTCTCTAATTAATTTCTTTCATTTATGAACAGCCTAGATCATTAAGAATAATTTTAAAGTGCGTCTACCAACCAATACTCAGTACAGTTAAAAAAGCACACAAGGAAGGAAAGGACGTTGTGACTCAAAAGACAGGAGGAGGAATTTCTAAGGATACTCCATTGCTATTTCTATTCTATTTCTAAGGATAGATCAAGATGATCTAATTCCTACTTCCACAGTGCCTGATGCTGCATGTGCCTTTTATAGAAAGAGCAACATTTAGTGTACTTTGTTACTTTATTCTTAAAAACCAGTAAAGTAAGGAGCCATAAGAACATCCGGGCGCAGCTGTAAGTTCTGCACAGGGCAAATAGTTCATGGCAGCAGAAGCCACAGGGAAATTGGTGATCTCCTGCAGTCTGAATACCTCAAGCAATATCTTTATTGGGTATTATCAGTAAAAAACCTTCTCTTTCGTTACACTGTAGAATTTCTCTGCTATCAGAACAGCTAAACACCACAGATACGGAATAAAAATATTCTCTGTAATCAGTTAATTGAAAAAAAGAAAAGAGAATAAAGAGCACCAAGGAAAAAATACCAACAATTAGAATAACAGCAAAAATAATGAATTGAGTAGAGATTATTTGGGGAAATAGCTACCATTTTCCATGGACGTACTTGACACTGAGAATATGCAGTATTTTGGGAGCAAAGTCACCAAAAACTCTATGCCGCCTTGATAGTGGCATAAAGAGATTAAGAACAGAGTCATTGCACATCCCTTCCAAACCAAATGAGACTTTGATTCACAGAAACAAATTATAGTTTGAATTATTCCTTTCTTGACTTTGCTGAGCATTAAGACATCTAAATATGAAACTTACAGGATTAGACAAACACTGAGAGCACAAAGGCTGTATGTCAGTGGATATATCATTTGATAGATCAAGTGATAATAATGGTTAGTGGACATCTCCGTCTTCTGGATACATCAGAAATCTCCCCATGTTTAATCAAATCACTTGACATTTGAATTGAGAACCTATTATTAATACTATATTTCAAAAGAGCCTAGCTAGAGTGAGCTGATATAATAGAATTGCATCAGCTATACAAATATTATACAAATTAATAGGCAGCAAGTAGAAAGCAACGTGTTCAACATTCTCTGCCCACTCCCACTTGTGATATACACCACTGGTGTCTTGGTATTGCAGCACCATCAGCCACACTGTTTTCCAAGCTGGCAATGCACATTTTAGTCTGAAACTACAAGACTTAAGTGCAATACACACATGAATTTGCACTGATGTTCAAATCTTGCTGCATGGATACCACCTGACATCTATCAAATTCACAAAGCCTTGTCCTGAGAAATGGGTGGCTCTGGAAACTGTCTGGGCCACAGTCTCAGCAGATGAGAATACATGCAGTTTTCCAAAGCTCTAGCGAGGACCTAGAGAGAACACTGCCCCAAGAACACCCCCTTATTCACTTTAAGCCTGTAGAAGTCATTCCATCACAGCAAAAGAGCAAATCTAAAGCATCTCTGCCATAGCTGCATTTTGCAAGGATCACTGAGATTCTCCAAAGACTAATTAGCAATCTTGATACTTAATTAGCCTGCACTAACTGGCAAAAATACATGTATTATTCTGGTTACTTCACTCAGACCAGAGAATTCTGTCTGGTTTGAGAAGGCAGTGGAGTAAACTTGAACAAACACCACAGATGACTGTTTTGTTAACCATCAGTGTTGTGTTCCACTCCTGGGCTTCCAACACAGCATTTCTGATGCATTTCAGCTTCGGTCTCACACTTCTTTCTCCTGCTGCTGCTATTCAAAGTATATCAGACATTCAAGAACAAAACTGCACTCATTTACACGATGAAATTATTTAAGGTGTAGCCTGATCTCTTTCTGGTTTAGCTTTTTTGGCATACAGAAAGCTCTCAGATGGATCTTTTCCGAGATTAACTGACCAGAGAAAAGCCTCTGAATTCTAGAAATGGTAATGTCTACTTTTTCTTCTGTCCTGCATCACTGCTGAAGATGCCAGAAACTGCAACAGCCTGATCATGATAAACTCTGCAAGGTTAATTCTTGCAAGCTGATAGCTGACCCAAAATTTTTGAACACTACATGGCAATTATGAAATCTGTCAAGTGTACCAGCAAATAAGCCTGCTGACAGCTCAGCTAATAAAGATCAACTTCAAATGACTGGGCATCTGAATTATAGGCTGCAATAATAATATATATTATGGGTGATGAGAAAGTAATGGAACTGTCAAATCAACATAACACCCCAATGCATAAATAAGCAGCACAACCTACTAAGTTTCACTCTAGCTTATATATTCTACAAGTGGTCAGGTGCCTGCATACTAAGAAAAAAAAGAAGTTTGAAAAGCAGTCATTTTTCAGAATGATAAAAGCATAGGGTAGGTAAGAGACCAAAATTTTGAGAAAACCTGCACAGGTCAACATTTTTACAATGCTCCACTATCCCTAATGAGCAGGGCAAGAAATTCCTGCAGCTGCTAATGGAAGTTATCAAGTCCTGCTAGCAGCATGTAAAAGTCACTCTCTTCGTTTAACAGGTGTGAGGTATTTTAGTAACAGAACAGAAAAGCTCAGGTTTGTTTTGGAACCCATGAAGTCCCCATTACCAAGAGAGGTGTCACCAGGTGCTGCTATTCCATGCCATCATCTTTCCCCTACCTCCACGTGCAAGCAAGTTTCCATTCCTACACACATGCACCATATTTGTAGCTTTGCATTGTACCTCACTTTATGTGGAGGAAACTTCAGGAAAGACATTTGAGAAGCAAAAGAGGATCCCTTCATCCTCACATGCTGATTAGAGATTCTTCCTGAAGTTGATTTGTCTCTGCAGGATGAGAGCACTGCCAACCTGCTGAAACCCTTAAAGGACATATTTTGAATACAGCATTTTATGACTATTTTCAGTATTTAAGCCATAATCTGACATTCCTCATTTCCACATGTGGTAAATTCAACCTCCAAAACAATCAGGCACACAAACCAGAAGGACACTACTGCTATCTGAACAATTCCATTCCTCTTTCCCTCAGAAAGATGCTCTGACTTAATCAATTAATGAAGGAATGCAAGAACAATGCCACAAGTAACTGAAAGAAATTATAAATAAATATGACTACATGTAAAAGAGAGTAAAAGCACTGAAGATGTGAGAAGATTTTTTTTTTTGTCCTAATAAAGGAAAACCATTAGTTCAATCTAGAAGACAAAGAGTAAAGAGGATTAAGAGGAGCTCCTAACATGCATTTCTTACCAAGATCAGTCTGGATACAAAACCTATTTTTTCACCTTTGTCTGTAGCAGAGTTTTCATTTGAAAACAGAAAAGAAGTGGTCACTGCAATGAATGCATCCTGTTGCTACACTGAGTTCATACTGGGTTTCTGAAGGATGGTTTCTTATTGGCTCTGTCCCAGTCAGATCTTCCTTGCAATCAGGATGTAGATTTTGATGCCCTAGCCAGGCTTCCTGCTTTTAATAGCTTCATTCCTCAATGTATTCTTCCTTAGAGCAAGTTTGGATTGCCAAGGCTTGGAAGGAGGCAGATTATTTATTTTTTATGGCGATTTTCTGGCTGCAAGTGCAACTGGGTGTAAAATTACCACAGAAGCTCAGAGAATATTTTGCTGTTTATTAACATTTTCTTCTTAGTCTTTAGTACTGAAAATGGTCTCCTGTTGTTGTCCCTTTCTGGACGTCACTCAGAGTTGCTGTGGGATGTTTCTGTTGTTTCCCCATTCTTCCCTCCTCCTTACTCCTAAATGTGAACAGGTCCCTTTTCCACTAAAGCCTGCAGATACAGCAGCTTTATAGTATATACTGCTCTTCTCCAGAGACTACTCAGTACAGCACAGAGAGCTAAAAGTCAATGCCAGGCTCAGCAACTCCTGCCTAGGGCTCAGACATGATGGACACTGGGTTGGTGTCCTGAACACTGATTCAGACCAGCCTGCACATACCAAGAAACAAACAGAACAAAAAAGAAAAGATCTTGATCTCTGAAGTGAGTTTGGGTTTTTTCACCCTTTCTTATAAATGTTTTTTCTTTTCTCTAGAAAGTGGGATCCATGGGCAAGGATTTCTCAAGGAAGCATCAGGTACCAGCAATGTACAGCAACAGGTTTTCTTTTCTGCAAGTGCAAATGACTGTGAATCAACAGCTGTTGTAGCAGCTGTTGTGCTCACCCCCAGAGTGAAGGAAACCTCTCACCTACCTGCTCTTCCATTAGCCTATTAAAAATTTTGGGCGTTTGATGCTGCAAAGTGTTTCTGCCTTTTTTGTTCTCCATCAGCTTTGAAAATGGAATATCCAATTGCTTTTGCAGTAAGATATGTGGAACTTAAGGGTGACACTAATGTATCAAAGTTGCTTTAGCAAAGAAATAGAAGACATAAGCAAAACACATACCACATTAAATTAAATAGGAAAAATTTAAAACTGTCATCTCAAAGCCTAGTACAGCATGAAATCTCAGTGAGGAAGTGGCCTTTAGAAATACAGTTACCTCACAAGTAAGAGGGAAAGTTTATAGAATCCTATCAATATACACAGTATCAGTATAAATGACTCCCAGTTTATGAAAATACATCAGTTTTCAAAGGTCTATTAGGATTTTATAACTTTTCTAGGTTTTGTAAAGTACACAAGATAAACAGAATTTTCCCTTTACTAACACTTCAACAGCAAAGAATAATTAGTCATTTGACTGATAATAAATGGACTACTGTCTAATAACTGACTTTAGTACTGACCTGATATTATCACATAGCAAAAATATATTTGAAATATCTTGGAACTGGTCTACTGTGGGCTGAATCTGACAGAGAAGGGAAGGAGAATCTTAAGTCATAGGCTTGCCAAGCCTGGGAAGAGGGCTTTGAACTAAAGTTACTGGGGAAGGAGATCCTTAATCCATCTCACTCCTACCAGCTGGATGCCAGTGCCAGCACCTGCAGGGCTATGATCTCACTGGCATCACAGAGATGTGGTGGGATAGCTCCTCACTGGAGTGTTGGAACAGAGTGCCACAGGCTCTTCAGGCAGGCCAGGCAGGGGAGAGCAGGAGGGAGTGTTACCACATCAGTGGCAGCTGGAATGCATGCAGCTCCACCTCGGGATGGATGAGGAGCTGACTGGGAGTTTGAGTCAAGATTAAAGGAAAACAGGGACAAGCCATGTTACAGGGGAGTCTGCTCTAGGCTGCCTGACCAGGAAGCTCCTCTGTAGACAGACAGGAGCAGCCTCACAGCCACAAACCCTGGTCCTCCTGGGGGATTCTGGTATCTGCTGGAAGGACAGCACAGCAGGGCATGAGCAATCCAGGAGCTTCCTGGATGATGATAAATTCCTTCGGCAAGTGACAGAAGAGTCAATGAGAAGAGGTGCCATGCTGGACGTTGTTCTCACCAACAAGGATGGGGAATGTGAATCTCACGGGTAGCCTTGGCTGCAGTGACCATGAAATGGTGGAATTCAAGATCCTTAGGGCAGTGAGAACAGTGCACATCAAGCTCAGAATCCTGGGTTTCGGGAGAGCAGACTCTGGCATGTCTGAGAGTCACCACAATCTTCAGTTATAATTGTAAGAAATAACATCAAGCGACTCTGTTTTTCAGCAATACAAATATAAAACTTTTAAACATAAATATTCATCAAATCATGACAAATGAACAAGTTAAAAAATTACCTTGTAAGAAGACAATTCATTAATAGAACAAAGGGTCAGAGTATCAAATCAGCTCTGGCAATCAAATAAATATTTATTTTTTTTTCCAGCTTTATTTTTTACAGTTGATTAACTATTTCAAAGAGCAGGTTTGCTCAGTTCAACAGGATCCTACTGTCTCTCTCTGAAGTCTCAGAAGTACACTGAAGCCATCACAGCTCAAAAATCAAATTAAATAAAAATCTTCTGAGCATTGCATACAGCAGAAAGTCACCCGGCGAGGGACTTGAGCACCAATCAAAAACTGGAATCACCATTGAAGAAGCAGGAAGAAAGAGAGAAATCTTCATATCTTTCCTAGTTAGAGATGAAACTATTATCTGGTATAACTAATCTGGGAGCTCTGAAATAGCAGATGCTTCTGCATTTGAAGGTGGAGAATCACTGGCAAGGTCTGCACGTGCACACACACACAGAAGAGGAAGAGACTGTACAAACAATGATTGAATGGAACAGACAGAGCTTTTCTAGAAAGCTTGGATGAAACCCATATATCTAGTGCCAAGTTCTTCCATTGCTGCTCATTTCAACAAACGCATCCAGAAATACAATATACAATAGCAAAACCATCTTTGTAAAGGAAGAATGAAACCAAAATAACATCATCTCTTTCTGTCTTCTGCTTTTGCAGGAGACAAACTCTAAACAGAAGTGATTCAGACCTAACCCCTTCTTACAAAAGAACACAATCCCCTCAGGATTTGACTAGATATAATTTTGTTCTAATTTCTTTTCCATTTCCTTTCATGACCTCAGCCAGTGCTTCAGGACAACACCCCCTCCCTTTTTTTTTTTTAATTAAATTGGGGGTTTAATTAAAACATATATAGTTCAAATGTTACACAAAATGGTGCTGCTTTTGCTGTATGCCCGAGATGAAAGAATATGGAAGATAGGGAACTTTAAATAAAATTCTCCAGCAGGAAACTGGAGACAGTTTTTATTCTTATCAATATGCCAGAAAACCTTTTCTCCTTACATATCACGTTTCAGTAGAATCAGGTAATTCACAAAAAGCCATTTATATGCATTTTCCACTGAACTAATTTGCTAAAATATTCACAATCTAAACCCATAGAGAGAGGAGAAGAGTTAAAAAAATTTATATGCTCAAACTAGCACCTGTGAAAGCACTTGTAGTATATACTCGGATTTACTTTCATCTTTCCAGAAGTGGCCTCCACCACCAAAAGGGAAGGGTAGAGAAGAAGGAGAGAATGCATTAAAAATACACAGAAGATCACTCCAAAAATAGGATTAATCCCAAGCTGTCATGTATTTTCAGGTGAACTGTACAGTGAAAGAATCAAAGCTTTAGCACTTTTACAGAAGGTGACCCTTGCTCAACCAACTGATTTCAAGGCATCACAACTGTTGATTTCAAGCACACACATGCCCATGGCACATGCACCCTGATATTATTTTTCAAATAACCTCTATTTGACCTGCTCTGCCCACTTAGCCAATCTGACACCTGCTAGCAGACCCTTCTTCATCAGCCCCTTTGCATCACTCCCTTCACACTGCCACCATTTCTCTTCTGCTGTCCTCCCCCAGATGCAAAGCATCATTGCTGTTTTGTACCACAAGCAGTTAACGTGTCTTTAAATGCAATGGGAAACTTTCAGGAGATGAAGCAGGGCAATCCAGAGAAGTCCACACCCAGCTGGAACTACCCACACATCATTTGTTCTGGGAAGCTGATGTCCTGCAGGAAAGGTGCCATGTGCCTGCCACTGGTCTGGTGAGTTTCTGTGGTGTCCCACAGCCTCTGTGCCATAAGCATCCAAGAGCTGTGACCACACTCTCCAGCTCAAATAGGGTAAGGGATCAGGAACAAAAAGGAGTGCAGGACTTCAGCTGGGCAGCACCAGGACAGACACACAATTTTTCCTGTTACACCCTCTGCCAGTTCAGCCACAGACGGCCAAATGGAGAAATCAACTCACCCCAGCCAATGCAGAGGTAAAGGCGGAAAATCCTCTGCTCAGAGAAGACCGAAAGTACCAGCAGAGTGTACAGGTACATGCCTTCCACCAGCAGCCAGTAGTAGTTTGCAGCCACACAATACTGCATCATCACAAAGACCAAACGGCAGCTGAGTGATTCCTGGGATGGAAGAAAGCACAGCCCAAATTAACGCAACAGGGACTGAGAACAAAAGGATACTAACTCAAAAGATGGTTCTCTTTCCTACTCTTGCTCCCCTCCAAAAAAGCTCGCTGAACTAATCACATATTTTATTGTTGATGGGACAGAAGCCAGTAATAGGTGTTATGCACAGCAGACAGATGCTTTCAACAACATTACTCCTTAAAAAAACAGTACATGTTCTGTATTTTGCAGAATCCAGAATTTATTTGCTCAATAAGCAATGGATTACATTTTGAAAAGCACAAATACAGATGAAAAGAGCAAGTGAAAGGTACTATATCAACCACAGTCAGTGAATCGTTCACTTTCCTGGATACTCCATTCTGCAGTTGAGAATTTCTCTATTAAAAAGAAAAGAGTGGATGCCATAAGGTTGACTATTTGCCAAAGCAAAGGATATTTTCATAGACTAGCAATGTTGCCTGGTGCACTCCATTTAAGTGCAAATTCTCTCATACCTGGTAAATTACAGAGATGATCAGCAGGGCTTTAGATAAGTATGAAACATGATTACCTAATTAATATATCCATCACACCTGAAGAAACCACTATTGAGTAAACCATGTGTAAAATCATAAAGTCTATGCTAGTTGGAAAGAGGAAATGACTGATAATCCAATATGAACATTTCCAAACCATTTAAGATGTGTTATACAATGCTATTTTCTGGCAACTGATAAATTGCAGATAAGAAAAAAACCAACCACCACCATATGAGATTCCCTAAGTTGTTTTAGCATTTCTGCCTTAGGCAGTGTCAGAAAAGGATGGCTACTAAGGATGCATCAGGAGAGCTTCCCTTTACCACTGCAACCCTGCACTGCAGCAGCAAATGCCATACCCATGCTTTAGAGTCACAGAGCTATACAGATAATAAAGCTACCTTTCTCTGAGGTTTTAGGTACATTTTGCATTCCAAATCCAAATGGGGAAGAGCACATTTCCATCCTTATTTACTAAAGAGTCATATATCCTCTCTCAACAATTAGAAGTATTTAATTACCCTGTTCCTGCAAAGCTTTTCTACTGCTTTCAAATTTGCATTTTAATCAGATGCTTCCTTTTTTCCCTGTCATCAAGATACTATATAGAGATGACCAGCAACAACCAACTTAGCTGGTCATTAGACCAGATGGACTGTTCTATCACAAAAGGTGCTGGCTTCGGAAAATAAATACCCTCTCATCACTGCTAGAAAGAAACAAAATTGCAGCATAGAAAGAAGATATGGGCTTTGACGTATGTGTATATATACATTATGCATAAAGTTCAGTTTCTTGTTCTTCTGTCTAGTGAAGGCAAACTTCCCACAGGTAGAGAAACATGTCATACCATCCACTAAAGAATTAAATTATCTGTGGTGTCATGCAGACACACCACAGTGATGACTCCAATACCCTAAGGACAAGTAGAATGTCTGCCCTTACCTGGAAGGCTATAAGTCCTTCCCACTGGTACTCCTGTGTGGCTGTGCTGTACATCCACTTCACCACCGAGTCTTTAATGAAAACAGATATAGCCCGGAGGATAAAAGAGGTGAAGAGGTTCAGGTGAATGTAATTCCTCGTGCAATGCAGGTGTCTGCAAAAATAAAAATCTAGTCATGACCCACTACCCACATAAAAAAAATGCAACATCACATACAGGACTGAGAAAGGGAACAATGAGCCCTGAAGTAAATGAGAAGGCACCAGAGGAAATCCCATAACTTGAGAATGGGATTGTAGGGACTTCAAACTGTCTTGGGGAAGAAAATACTCTCAAGAAAAACACATTCAAAACTTTATCCCTTTGGGCCATTGTTTGGGGAAAGGAAGAAGATAGGTGCGTTAAGAAAAAAAATATTTCAGAAGCTTAAAAAGTGTAAAAATCAAGTCATTTTCAGAAGCCTTATCTGAAGGGAATCAAAAAGTCAGGTTCACATAATGCTGAAGCTAATTGCTTTGAATTGACCCCAATGTCACTGCACAAGTTTACCTTGGCAAAGCTCAGGACTGGTGTGCAGTGCAGCTTCTGGCTGTGCTGAAACCCACAATGAAAAAACATCCACTGCAAATCACCCTTTGACAACAAGAGAAAAAACTGTATTCAAAGTGCCTCCTGGGAGAATTGTAAATACTTTCTGTAGAAGTAAAAGGAACAGATTTTTCACCTCTGCATTCAGAATTGAAAACAAAAAAACAAATAAAAAATCCTCTTGAATTTCAGCAGCCAGCTGCAAAGACAATAAAATTGCTACTTGTCAAAAACAAAGCATGTTAAAGGATAGCAAAAGAAACTGCAGTCATGTAAATGACATCCAATTGCAGAGTACTGCCAATATTTTACCACTCTTACTCACAAACATTTTTCTCCCAGCTCTGCAAGACTACACACTTTACCTCAAAGGAAGTTGCACTGGGTATGATTTTTAAGATGCTAAAAGACAGACGTAACATATGGTAATCAGCAATTATTCCAGCAAAGCTTTCAGTGAACTCATACTTTAAATGTCTGGATTTTACAGCTCTACAAATTTTGGTAGAAAAAATTGACTTGGTCTGAAAGTTAAGAGGTTTGCACTGAAGAACAATTTGTTTTTCATACGTCAGATAGAATTTTTTCACTTTTAAGTCATAATTTATTTCAAAACATATCTATTATCAATATTTATTTTCTATGAAGTCAAAATTCATTTATTGTTACCCTTCAGAACTGCTACACATTTCAATCTGATTGAAAAAGTTATGTAAATTAGGCAATTGAAGAAAATAGTTTGCAAGTAGTTACTGAGTATTTTTGCTATAGGCAATGCAAGTTATTTGAATTGTTTCAGTCACGAAGTTATGGGTCTAATTCAGCTTCCTCCGCTGAAATTACAGATTTTCCTACCATTTCTTTCAGAGGATGCAAAATAGGACTCCAGAGAGATACTGTGTCCTCCACTGTGTAGTTTTTAAAGACAAATATAAAGGTTATTCTTCAGTCTAAGAACTTAAAGAGGCCCATCAGTCTTTGCATGTCATTGAATTAGATTTTGAACCCCATTTGTTGAGGCTGAGCAGCTCTGGGGAGATGAGTAAAGGTTCCAGTCAGAATCCAAAAACTTCAATTCACACAGGGATAGGTCTTGTATTTCATGAGATACAGGACCAAGTTGTCTCCTGGTAAAACTCAGACAGGAGAACACAAAATAGATTGATAGCATAGTTTTAACAAGACTCTTGGTCCCTCTGATGTCCCTGGAACCTTACTTTAAAAATAAGAAGCACACACTTGTGTATACTTCTCCAGTCCCTGCTTCACAGTTTAAGGAAAAAATGCTAAAGCATCCCCCCGCAAAAGTCAGAGCATCAAAATTCCCTCTGTCCTACCAGTCCTTGGTGACAAACTTACTCTTTGTTCCCTGCCAGAAAACATCCTTTCCTCCTTCCTTCAGAAAGTACATGGTTGTGCTCTGTGACCTTTATGTTTAGGTTGCTAATGTTACTCAAGAAGTGTCATTGATAGGTGAAATGAGGGGAAAACAGTTATCCTGGGACACATTTGGAGAGTTCAAGACCATCTGGTGTTTTTCCAGAAAGGTCCCAAAGTTGCACAAGTACAACACATACAAATCATAATTATCACATGGCATTAACAGAGTGTGAGCATGTCTCAGGATTTCTGCAGTCATTTTAAAACTTCCTTGATACTGTCCACTTATGCTTCTCCACTGAAAGGAGAAGGGTTAACCATGCTAAAAACTATGGTACAATGTGAGGAGGCTTGCATCAATTCAGTTTTGGAAATTAGAAGTTAAAAAGCATGTCTGACCTTTTTAAATACATAAGGGAAGAAGGAAAGGGACTGCCTTCCTAAAAGTATAGGGCAGGTACCAGAGCAAACGACCAATAACTGGCAATGATAATTCTTCAGCCAGGGAAGGAAGCTCCTTAAGGATCTGAAGGTTCATGACTTGATTTCAAATATATGTACCAGGAGATGGAACACTATACTTTTTAGGAGGCAGCCTCATCAGCACACAAGAGGGATGGGACCTGGCTGCAGACAGCAGAGGGACTTCCTTCCCACAGCAGAACAGGATCTCATCTTCGTGTTTTCTAAGTATCAATCTCCTGTGCTCAGCACCCCCAAACTGAAGGAAAGTCTGGCCAGAATCAAAACATCTCTTGCAGTTACAGCGGGGGGGAAGAAAAAGATCCCTATTAGAACTACCAGAATCCAAAGTTGTGTTATGGTGTATTTGGGGTTTTTTTCTCTTATTTATTTTTGTAACAAAATACACATAGTGTACCATTGGCACGTGCAACCAAGAGTATCTAAGTTTTTACAAGCTCTGTTGAATTTGTTGGTGTAAACGTGGATGAACTCAGTATGTTACTACGGTCAGCTGACTGCAATTTATTTCACAAACTTTCTGAGTTTCAAATTAGACTCTCTTCTACATTGTGAAAGAAATAAGAATTTCTGAAAGTTCTCCAAAAATAAAAATTGCAAAAAATCCATTTCTGCACACCTTGCATGTGAGGGCTGGGATATAGGCCAGACTGAGATTTATGCTCTGTATAACTCCAAGCAAGGCAAAATGAAAGTTTTTCTCCTAGATGTCCTTGCACATCTCAGACTTGTGTCTCATCTGCAAGGTGACACTATGTAGGAACTTTTTTACCACTTCTTCCAGTGTGAATTTCATTGAAATAAAAACTAGCCAGCAAAATATTCCAATTGATAAAAAGTACCTGTTCCACATGTTCACATGGGTAACTGAAAAACTTTGGTAATTTTACTTGCATTTTGAGAAGGAATTATTTTGGGAAGGAACACAGAAGTGACAAAAGATAGAGAAATAATGAGGTGATGGATGGAGAGGAAAAAATCAAATGTTTCTGTCAAAGTCTGATATTGTCATATAGAAAAACATAAAACCTTTACTCCACTCTCTTCAAAGCTTCGCCAGTTACCTGAATCCAAGAAGAATGGCAGTTGCTATTACAAGGGCAGAGAAGGAAAGAGCATATCCAATGGTGTATATGATGGACAAATTCAGGAGCTGTTCTTCTGGTGCATCCTGAGAGCACATAAAGAAAAGAAAAACAAAAAAAGTGGAGGGGGAAAAGAGAGAGCTCATGGTCTTCAGTTCTTTTCTCCCAGCTACTTTCTAACTTTCTTAATAATAACCAGAAATCATTCTCCTACTTTCAAGTTTAAATGCACATGTCAAATCAGTCTTCCACTTTCCATATGTTCTAGAGAAAATTTAAATAAAAATTTAATCTTAATTCCTCAGCTGCTCCCAGGTGTTCACTCAAATAGTTGCGTTTTGCAGCCTAGCTAGAAAAATAGGACAATGTGACATTATTTCATAATAAAGTTGAGGTGACACGAATTACCACACAAGCAAGTCCTAAAACAGATGGCAGGAACCACAGACAGAACCCAGACCTGCAGTAAAAATGGCACAGCTCATCTTTTCAGACTTGAGCACTTCAAATAAGTATCTTTACTGTGGTAATGACGGGTGTCCTCATCTACACTTAGAAGTGCTACATCTACACTCAAAGTACAACAAGCCAGGTCCTGTTTGATCATTTGGAGGCAAAGTATGCCTTGCATTTACACAACTAAACCCTTTTCTGCCCCCTAAACAGTCTGTCTTCTGCCACAATTATACAACCTCCTGGCAACAAACCACAGCCCAACATCATCTCATGAGCTGGGTGTTACAGCACTGTTTGAGAGGGAGAGACCTGGTTCAGACTAGAGCAGTGGGGGCCCTCTTCAGATTCACTGAAAATATGATTTCTGAGACCTTTGCTTGAAAATTCTAGTCTAAATCCTCATAGAGAAAAGAAAAGGTACAGGCAGGTCTGAATTGTAAACACAGTCTTATTGTTCAGTCTCTCGGGCATATTCCTATTCACTGTTTTAGTTCACCTCTAAGCATGTACCTTTGTCTAAAGAGACACAGATATTTCGCTGCTAACTCTGCAGTTGACTCCTGAGACCTGTGCGGTACAAAGGAATACATTCCTTGTACTTCATAAATTATATTTGGATGTTCTTTGCACAGCCAGGAGGATTTAAGATGCACATACAGGTTGCACCTCAGAGATTTGCTAGGTTAATTCTTTAAAGTGAATGTTATGAAAGCTGCCTTATGAAAAGGAAAATCTCTTCAGTATCTAAGTTTAGGCAAACTATTGAAACCTGCCAATTTAAAACATGTACACAGATTAAAATGACATCATACACCTAAGTTTATAAAGATTCACTAACAAATACTTTGGAATTTGGTTTAGTTATATTCATAATATAAAACAACTTCTTGTTCCCACATGTCAAATGCAAAAACCAAAGTTACTATGAGGCCCTATATACATTAGCTGGAAAACCAAACATAGCTGTTCACAGTACAGAGAGCAACTCCATGTACACATGGGTTTCAGAATTCAGATCAGTTCATGAAAAATTGGAGGCAGGTGCCAAATGAACAAGTGTTACCATTAGGCATCTCACTCCTTTGCATGTCCCAACACAGCTCTGGAAGAAATCAATGGCCAACAAGGAAAAGTCAGATGACCAGGCTTACTCGTTGCATTAAGACAAAGTGCTCTGCTGGTGTAGCACAGAACACAAAAGGGACAAGAAATAAGGCTGCAAGTCAAAGGAAAAGGTTAAAATTCACATAGTTGAATAACAGAAACTCTCTCTTTTCCCATCTCCTCCTAGTCTGCAGCCATTTATTACTTCTGAAGAATAAGGCACTGAGCAATGGGAACTACAGAGGGCACAGATCTTGCAGCTCTTGGCACTTGAATAAACTTGAACTGTTTTGACTAAGTAATGCACTGGTTCCCAGTACCCCGGGATAGAGAGATTTGAGTGCACTCAGTTTCTGTGGGGAAAAGCATCGCCCTTGGAGGTTCACAGTAGTAGTGGTATCACGTGTCATGGGAACGCACACAGGGCACTGGCTGACGCCAATGGCTGTCAAAAATCCTCTGAAAATCCCTGTGCTCTCCTTCATTTAGAGCCAGGCATCTCAGCTCCCTGCAGAGTAAAAAGCATGAGGGCAAGAAAATAACACTGACAAGCCTAATTGCATCGCCTGCAGAAAATGAAGGTATAAAGACAAAAAACCCCAAACAAAAAAAAAAAAAAAAAAAAAAGGCAGGGATTGCCCATGCCCAAAGGTGAAAAAGCAAATATCCTTCAGTTCAGTTCATCTTAATCACCTTAATAGCTGCTAACAAGACAGACAGAGCAAATGATCGCTATTACAATGACGTGACAATGGAAAAAAGGCAAAGAAATAACATTAGGACACTCCTGCAGTTGAGCTCCTTGCACTGCACCACAGCTGGGATGACCTAAGTCACCTTTCTTGGCTCTCATGGACATTTAAACATGCTCCTGTCTACCTTGCATGCTCCCTTTGCTGAAGGGGAGAGACTTGATGTCCATTGCCATTAGGCTCACTGAGGTGAGTCAGTAAAGATTACTTTGACAGGACAAAAATGCATGGGCATCAACAACTATTGTTTTCCTCTCTTCTGCTTTGTCCTAAAAAACAGCAAGGGGGGGGGGAAATGGGAAGAATTCTTACCTGGTCAGAGGGCTCACACTCAGACAGGTTCCTCCAGGGCAGGGTTGAATTCTCCTTCAGCAGCCAGGTCCCCTCCAAGGTGCAGAAGCGGTACACCTGCCCATGCAGCACTGCCAGGAGCAAAATGAGCCACAGGGTCAGCAGGAGGAGAGCCTACTCGATCCAGGGGCAAGGCTCACAGAGCCTCACCTCCATGCAACCCTCCTTCATCACCCATCAGTCTCCTGGCTGGAGGGTGAAGCTGCAGCATGGCAGGGGAAGTGCTGCACCCAGCACTCAGCTGCTTGTCCCCAGTGCAGCCTCCAAGGCATTAGATGGCTCCAGGACATGCTCCAGGACGGTCGTTGGCTATTCCACAGTAACAAGAGATTGAAGTAATTGCTGCTATCTTTGTGTGCATTTTACAATATGCATAAAATCCGTCTCACTGAAATCTTAGATTTTGAGACATACAAATTCTGGGAATGTTAAGCTTCAGATTTTACATGGAAAAGAAGATACAGAAAGACTAAATGTGCTTTTTCTTTTCTGAAAGCACACAGACCCACAGAAACATCACAACAGGCATGCTAACACAAGCTTCCCAAAACCTAAATGCTTATACAAACATCTGTGCTACAGAATGAAGTCATAAATCTTTTCCTAAACCACCCATGTACTCTTTCTATTCCCTCTGTCTACATGTTTGAATAACAAAATTAGCAATAAATTAAACACCTTTCTGGAGCAGTTAGCTGCTTGATCTTGTAAAAGCAAGTACATTGAGATGGCTCCTAATAAAATTATGTCTGAAGCACCAAAGAAAAAATGCAAAGGGAAAGCAGTACTCAGTCATAGTGTATGAAAAGAAACTCCCTCTCTAGCACTGGGGAAATCTAACAACTTATACAGCTGTAAACAAGCAACCTGGAAGTGTCCTTGTAGTACACTAACAGTGTGAGCTGCTTTGCAAAGGAAGTTCTCACTAATCGCATTTTTGACCCAGTAAAACTTCCTATTCTATATAATAAATCTACCCCTCAAAAAGCAATGCTGGGCCAATCCCTCAGCCAGGGTTAGCCTCTACCCAGGCAATGTGTGGAAAAATACACTTACAATATTCTGAGGCATAGGAAGCTGAGTTAGGAAGATTCAGTTCTACAAGGGCATCAAACACCTCCCAATGACAGTTTTTGCTCAAACCCAGCCTTACCTGCTGCAAAACTCATCCTGTTGTCAGCTCCCTCATTACTGCAAACTATAACATTAGAATCTGGCATTTCTGTTCAACTGGAAAATTTTAAAACTTAGTGGAAATTCTAAGAATGCAGTAGGTTATTTGCATGTTAGTTGACAACCAGTAATCTGTTTGATAATTGTCAGCAGCAGACAACTAGTAGGCACTTCAAGTAATAAATGCTTGGAAAAACAATATAGATATTAATATTCTAATAAGCCATTTTTAATAAGTATGCTAAATGGTAGTTGATAATGGTTCTGATAGGCACAGCCTATTTGGTTTTGTAATTGCTATACTGAATATACCAGTAAGACATAATATAAAGATGATATAAAAATTAGGTTATGTTTGTGGAGGTTTTTTTCTTACAAGTAAGGGGATGTTTACATACGTTCACACAAAAACAGGAGAGATAAGGTACAGCATCTGTAACACATACATTCACAGCCACTAACTTCACCTGCTCTCGTTATCCACTGCCAGTGACAATCACTTCCATAGGGCATTGCTATGATGCTGCTCAAGGGTAATAAAAATGCTTATTTATGGAACATCTGGAATAAAAGAAAGACTAGGGAAAACATGGGTCCTCTCAGGAAGGATAGAGGAGACCTGGATGAACAGGACATGGAGAAGGCTGTGAGGCACTCAAAGGGTTTTCTTCAAGCCTGGAGAAGCAAAGGCTCCAGGGAGATCCTACATCAATCTTCCAGTACCTGAAAGGGACTGTAAGAGAGCTGGAAAGTGACTGGCCACGAGGGCATGTAGTGATAGGGTAAGGGGGAATGGTCTTAAGCTAAAGAAGTGTAGCTTTAGATCAGGTATTAGAAATTCTTTACTTTAGAAGTGGTGAGGCACAGCGACAGGTTACACTGAGAGGCTGAGGATGCCACATCCCTGGAAGAGTTCAAGACTGGATGCGACTTTGAGCCCCGGCCAGGGCCTGACAACTGGAACTAGACGATCTTTAAAGTCCCTCCCAACCCAACCATTCTATGATTCCATGAAAAAATCATTCTATGATTCCATTCGGGTTCTCACACTTGATGTAGAGCAGCAGGCTGGAAAGCACCATTCCCCTTCCTCAGGATTAGTGGCCACCAACTTGAAGTATGCTATTCAGAACTCCTATGCAAAAGCAGCCCTAGGAATCAGTAATTACTGATTTGGAGTCAATGAACGTGAAATCCAGGAGGTTTAAGTCCAGAGGGTCATTGGACTAGGAAATTCAGTCTGACTGCAATTAGATCAGCTATAACCAAGTATTAAAAGACCAAGTTTTTATGAGGAATAATCCCAGAAAACAAGAAATTTGACTATATTAATAATATTAATAAAAAAAAAGAAGTGCTAAAGGAGAACTAATTAAAAAACAAGCGAGCAGAAAAAAAACTCTGACATTATTTCACATTTTCTGATACTCTTTGTGGATTCCCCCACTCTGCCAATATTTCCTTGTGGCAAGCTCTAACTGGAATGAATGCTTAGCTACAATATATTTATTTTCTCTCCCAATCATCATGAAACAATTTAATTTTCTTTTTATTGATAACACTTCTTTTAAATAATGAAGACCAAAATCTCTTGTATACTGAAGCCTTGCATTTATTAGAGAATTGAAAGGTTTTCGGTAAATGAAACATGGAATTTGCTATCAGACAGAAAGACAAGGCAATTCATTTAGATATGAAGAAAAAATAATGTAATGCTATTACACTGGACAGAAACATTCCTGGCACATCTAGGAGTCACAAACACTCAAACGGGATGGCTCTTACAGACTTTAGGTAGTCACATGGAATCTGTGTCAGGTTGTCATAGCCTCACTGATTGCCAAAACAGTGGTGACCAGTGCAGGACTCAGAGGCAACTGAAACCCAGCTGGGTTATCTCTACCCAAGAAGAGCCTTAAAATGTAAAAAAATAAATCAGACAAATTCCAATTTGTGTATGAGAATGTGAGAGCATAA
The DNA here is from genome assembly GCA_025920805.1 of Petroica traversi. Classification (NCBI taxonomy): domain Eukaryota; kingdom Metazoa; phylum Chordata; class Aves; order Passeriformes; family Petroicidae; genus Petroica; species Petroica traversi. The sequence goes on from JAHLSL010000010.1 coordinate 19,763,278, forward strand.
ATACCTGGTCTATGGAATAATGGATTTGCCAAAATGCTTACAAGACAGAAAATGTTAAAAAAAAAGAAAACTTACACTTTGAGGTGCCATTGAGATTCTTGTTGCTACATGGAACAATGCCCATGAAAGAGCTGGGATATTGCAGAAAGCAGGACATGAAAATAACACAGGGCTGATGCACTGCAGGCAGCTGGTTACTCTCAGAAATGTGAAAACAAGTCTCCCTGATGTGGAAACAGATTGCTTTCAGTAATGTGTCAGACTCCCCATTATCCACACAGCATCACCCTGTGAGCTGTGAAGGAGTCAGAAATGGATAAACACCACACACAGACCCTTCATACCCTGCAGCTGGGCACATCCAGCACCAGCACCATGCAGGGTCTCCCAGGCAAACCCAGCTCAGGGGTGCGGACACTTTTGAGCACTGTGCAATTGGTCAGAGAAGCTGCCCAGGGGAGCCTGCCTAGAGCCACAGTGCCAAGAGCCCAGACTACACAGCATGACCACAGAAAGGTGTACCCTTGAAACAGAACCCTCTCAAACTGCATCAGCCGGTGGTCATTCCTGCTTTCTCCATTTCCTAGAAGCAGAAGGCAAACAGCCTCCATCTACTGCTCCTCTGGGTAACAGGTTCAGTCACAGTCAGCCAGCTGCTACTGCCCAAACACAAGCAAGGCTGGGAGCCCAGAAGAGATATCACCTCTGAATGCTTTTCCCCAGTCTGGCCTCACTGAAGTGAGGAACAGAGTAAAGCCTCTACACCAGAAACTCTGCTCTGGTGTTTCTCCAAAAGAACCGGTAAAACATTGAAGACTTTAGATCTTTTCATACACCACATGATCATCTTTGCTTACTGACAGCAGTTCCAACAAAGTTCAAGGAATCCACTAGCTTTTAATCAGGAATGCTGTGACTCAAGAATCGCAAGTGTCTTACCATTCTTATTGCTCAGAGGAAAGCAAGGCTTAAGATGGCAGAGATCTTCAACCTTCTAAAACAGATAAAGGGACAGCATAGGTACACATTCTGTGTTTGCTGAGAGTCTGGTCCAAAGCTCACCAGGAACCTCATTTACTTCAATTTTTGTGTGATGCCACTGCTGAAAAAAATATCCCAGTTATTAAGAGATACTGAGGCAAGCTAACAATGATATGCTGGGTGGTGGCCTGTATGCCATGACAGAAAGAAGGCATCCACACAGATTGCCTGCAGCTGCTGAGCCATTTCAGCTTCTTGCTTGTAGGTGGCTTACTCAGAGGCAATTCACATTTGTCCAAGCCTGAATTCTGCAGAGTGACTCAGGCCCTCTTACCTTTAATGCAGTCAAAACACCACGCATACAATGACCAGCTTCAGTTCCAACAGACCAGAATGAGAACAGTATTTTTTAAAAGTTGTTGCCTCTTTGTTATACTATAATACCTTTTTCCTGTCTTGTTTTCTGTTACTATGTAGTCACAACGTTATAAAACATTTCACTATATTCTAGTGGCTATCATCCTCTGCAAATAAACAAACAAACCCACAGCCAGTGCACAGGGAATCTGATTTTATTTACTTTTAAAGTTAAGTGCAAAAAGTTGCAAAACCTTTGGAACAGAAGTTTAATGGCACAAGTTTATTTGAACAATGTCAATCACACCTCATTAGAATTACAAGTTAAAACATGGACTGATCCCCAAAACTCAGTCTCTGTAAGCTGATAAAAGGTTGAGAGTTAGCATTGAAGCTAGTAACATCCATCTAGTGAACCTTTCAATCAAATCAAATCCCACAAGTAGCTGAATACTTTTACATACGGAGAGCAAGGACAAAAATCTCACAGACTTTTCCATATTAGCCCCCCTTTTACTAGAAATAAAAACAAATTAAATGACTTCTCCATTTGAAACAGCCAAACTCATCTGCATTTTACAACATCAGAGTGTCAAGGTCAGTGTGACATTACTCACCCAACTGTGCTGGATAAACTGGAACATTATTAATTGCAAAAATAAATTATAACATGTCCTAGCCAATCAATTCTATTCAGGCAGAGAGATGAGAGAATGAGAGGAACAAGAGACTGCAGTTTTGTCTGTCTGCTCTGTGTCAAGTATTATAGACCTCTCCTCTGTTAACATCCATTCTCTACTTCCAGAAGGGAATTGTTTTGGAAAAGGTAACAATTTTCTCCATAAAGCAGGGACTCTGCAGTATGAGTGCATCACAAGAGCCTTGAAGGCAGATTGGCTTGTTCCTGAAATGAGCAACCTGCCCTTCGATGGGGACAACAACTTATCAGAATTTAGGAGATTGTGCCCCCACCAGCAGCTCTGTTCAGCTATCACTTGTTGTAACTTAGGCAATGCTCTCCCAGGAAAAGAATCACTTTTGGCTGTAAAAGCTGCTGCTAAGTGTCACTCAGCCCCAACCCCAGTGCTGATTACTGCACAGGCGTCCTAAACCAAGGACTCATGCCTGAGAGCATGCAGCTAAGAACATGACATAAGGGAGCAGCTTGATCCTGAAGCCTACAGGGAGCTGGAAGAGCCCCAGCCTGCACCACTGTCCAAGAATCACATTTATCAAAGTGCCCCTTTGTGCTGGGCTTACTGCCACATCACTGAAATTATATTATCTCAACAGGCAGTTTAACTACAGGTGTTTTATTTAGTATTCTTTCCCACCATTCCTCTTCCCCCATAATGTATTAGTCATCTCTACTCCTTTGCTCTTGTAATAACAAAAAGAATAAAGAAAAAAAAAAGCCTGCTCTTGTTTGGCTGTATCTTCCCTTGCACCATGTAAAGGTGGCTGTTAGGTGGGTGCAAGCTCATGTCTGTGCCTGTAAATGCATGTAAATGCATGTAAATGCATTTACTTTTTCCTCTTGTCACTCTTCTTCCTTGCATTGTTTGTTTTGTTTGTCTTTTAACTGGAAAAGGCTGGAGGAATTCTTGGATCTTTCAAGCTGGGAGCTAGTGTTGGGGAACATTCACAACCAACATGTCTGAGTCTGTTTCACCTCCTCTCACCCAAATCAGATACACTACTGAGAATTATTCTCTTCCTGTAGCAAGAACTTGAAATGACCACCTGGCATGACCTTATGCAGACCTTGCATGGTGCAAGGGAAGATCCAACCAAGCCCAGGCTGCACAGCACCCCCTGCATGTCCTGGAAATTATCAGTGCCCAAATCCTCTGCTGCACTTTCAAAAGCACAAAGTCACAGATACTGCAGATGGAGATGATGCTGTGTGGCATCACTCAAAGAATATTGACTACGTAGAAATTCCGATTTAAAAGCATTCCTTTTGAAATTATATTAACACAACAGCACTAAAGATTCAAGAATTAGCTAAGCTAAAGCTACTCATATGAGTTTTGGCTCCACCAATAATGTTTCTACATAGACAGTCATACATTCTTTTCCCAACAGATCCATGGTTTTATTCAGGACACAGAACAGAGGGAGACAATTTAATGTGAAATTATTCATTCTTAATACTGTGAGATGCCAAGCCATAATTAAGCAGACTGAATCAAGTCTATACCAAATTCAGCATTTTCTTATTTGTATGGTCCATTCAAAGACCACCAACAATTCAGCTCCCCAAAGAACACTATGGGCTATTATCTCATATGCATAAAGAAATGATCCAAAAAATAAAGACCATATTTTGGTAACATAATAAAGTCATATTTATACAAAAAGAAAATTATGCAGACACAAAATTGGTTTGGCATGGGCATATTCAGTTCTCCTAGTGCAGAGACCATCCTTGCCAGCTCTGCAATACCTTGCCTCACTCAACACCAACTTCCTCAGTTAATGAGGCAATGGTCCTGCACAGAAGAGCATTTTTTACTACTACCCTTTACTACATGCAAATGCAATCTTCATACTGAAGGAATAAGATTCATGAAAAAGAAAATAATCACAGACTATAGCTTCATAATTAAAAACTACTTGCATAATGGTGGCCAATAAAGGTTATGCAAGCAAAGAAGACCACGCCAAATCACAAAGTATTCCTTAAGCACAAACTTATACACCACTGGGTACGAGTTAGTATCTCAAAAATTACAATAGCCTTCTGGACAAGAATATTGTTTTTAATAGAACATTACCCTAAAAGGAGCTATATCCTCCAAGCATTTAATTTGAGGAACTTGTATTAAGAAAAGGCTGCAGTAACTCTGCTAGACCACACTGACACCCAATATAACTTCTTGAAATAAACTTTAAAAAAAAATCATAAAAGTGCACGCATGCATGTGGGCATCTGTTTTAATAAAGAGTGTTTATGAACTATAAAAAAAATATGTGAATTAATGCAATAAAAGAAGGCAGTTTATGAAAAACAAGTATTTATGATAATGGTACAGCTTTGTCAACATTTGGTAAGATACCAAAAAGCACCATTAAAAGTTTTGTTCAGAATAAATAAGAGTGGGTTTGGATAAATTTATTGCAACAACAAACGTGATTAGAAGTTTAATGCAAAAGAAACTTGCAAAAATGTTTTTAAGAGGTTTTGTGTTTTTAAGTTACTGGATCAGTTAATGTAACTAATAGAAGCAATCCTATTAGAGGATATTAAAATGATGCAAAAAAAAATAATTCTGCAGTAAAATGTTCTCTTAAAAGGCTTCAAACCACACAACTAAAGTCTTCCCAGGGCAGAGGATCTATTTACTATGCCCATATTCGAAGGCCTTATAAAAACAAGCAAAAAACCCTCAAAACAAGCTAAAACAAAAGAAAAAAACCTAGACAAATCATTAGCATAATGCTTGGTGAGGTAAAGCAAGCAAAAAAACTTTGAGAAAAAACAACAGATAACTAGCACGTTAAATATGCACAGCCAGGAGGGAGAAGGAAGTACACACACAAATAAACACTGGTGGGTCGGAGCAAAACAAAAAGCGACAGAAAATGGAGGCTAAAACAAATGCCAGGTGCTGCACGCAAACTGCTTTTGCAGATAACCAAATATCACTAATTTCCATGTTGCCAAAGATTGGCAATGGTATAAAGAACCCCTGATTAAATAATCCTAAATATATCATCTCTCACAGGACAGTTTTAAAGGCAATCCAAAAAATCCTAAGTAATGGGAAGACTTCGGCACAGATGCCTGCAAAATGGATCATGAATTTTATCTCAAACTATCAAATTTCATTTAGAGCTAACTAGAATTCCACAAGAATTAGCCACTATCTACTCAGAGTAAAGAATGTGGATACTTCCAAGGACAAAAAATAAAATAAAGCATTTCATCCATTTTGAAGACTGAAGACACACCATTCTTCTCTCCCCTAACTGCACTCCCCTCCTTGGTTCTCCTCTTCAGGTTAATCCCTTCAACCCTTCATGTTGCTGCAATTTTTAGTTCTGTGTTGCTGCTCTACCTTCAAACTGTTGATCCCCTTTCCTTTTCACCCCACATTTCCCTATTTCTCTCTCAGATTCTACTCAGGCTTACCATTTTCCAAAACCACCATAATTAAAACTGGAACCTAACTCCAGCCACTCACATTTCATTTCTTGCTTGTCTATTCCTCAGCCTTCTTCATCATATTCCAAGCTCCTCCTGCTCCAGCGAAGCCGTGAGGAGTGGCACAATGAACAAAAAACATCAGCTCTCAGATCTGAACCTATGACAGCTGACAAGGTCACAAGAAGCCCTGCCAGGCCCATGCACCAAAAGCACATCTGGCACCAACAGTCACATTTCAGGAGAAAGGAACATTACTCCACACTGATATGGCCTCTGGAGACTGTAGGTACAAACAAGCACACATAAGGAATTCATCCCCACAAGCAGCAAGAGACATTATCACCAATACCACAGGAGCCACAGCTGTCTTTCTCATCCACATGCTGAAACACAGAGTAAGGTTTTGACAAAATGTTCTTGGAAAACATCAGGCTTACAACAGAGCTCTAATTTGTTTAATCTCATTACACCAAGTTCTGCAAACCTGTAAGACAATAAATACAAGCTCTAACAAATAATGAAAAAAAAAAAAAGACCAAATAATTTTATTATGGAAACCACCATCTTCTCTGTCAACAGTGACTGGAGGCCACCAAAGCTGCAGGAATGTCTGGATTTTTACCTTTTCTTTACAAAGTCAACTTCTACAACAATCTCAATGATTCTTACCCTCCAATCCAAAGCTGAGACCCATCCCTAATCTAAAAATCAGGATCTCTTATACCCTTATATAGGTAATTTTCCCTAAGTTCTCAATTCCACTTTCATTCCTGTTCAGTTGTCATTGCTTGAGAGGTATTTGGATGGACATAAAATCCTTCTGACTTAAAACTTTTCCTTTCCTGCCAAGGAACAATCCTTTCCTTGAATATTCACTGCTAATGCTACCTCACAGTTAAAAAAACTTGAGAGGCCCACTGTCATTCATCAGTCACACCAACGCAATGTTTTCCACATTTTACCCATGCTTTCATTCTGTTTAAAGGAATTGTTGGTGCCCTGCTTCATTAAGCTCCAGGACCATTATCAGGCAGTTTTTGCGTGTGTAAGACAGTTTTTTGCCTTCAGAGGAAATTTGCTGATGAGCACTTGATCCTTTTCTTGCCTAATTCATTTCTGCTTGTTCCAATTGTCAAAAAGCAAATTAGAACCAGAAAGTCATATGAGTCTGATGAGGCATCAACCAGCATTATTTTTGTCATCAAACAATTAATGTACCCAGGTTCTCTCAGAAACATTGCCCAGAAAAGCTTTAGTCTTATTCAAAGAAAAATATAAATGATGTATGGCAATCCTAACAGTTAACATTTGGAGCATATTTGAGGAGGATTAGACACTTTCAAAATTCATAGCAGGGACCTGGGTCTCTCAGGGAAAATCTAGTCTATGACAAAACTCTCAAGAGGAAAGTCACCAATAAAACATGCAAATAGAAAAGGATAATACTGCTAAACAAATAAAACTGTGTGCATAATTAAGAAGTGTAATCCTTGTAAAAATTAGCATATTTTCAAGTTAGAGTTGCATTTGTGAAACGACATGAAAGGATGTTCTATAATTAGACTTACTTTCAGACTCCTTTTAAGTAATTCATTTTTTTGCATGACTACTCTGTTAAATGAAAATATAAAAAATTCAAACACAGAGCTACTAACTTCAAGAGGCAAAGGTTCAGTTGCCTTTAGATAAAGCATTTACTTTTATATATATATATATAAACCATATATATGTAGATTGAGTTGTATCTTCACTGAAATGTAACTGAGGATATTGGGAAAGAGCAATAACCTTTAGGATCACTATCACATCAGAAGCATAGCAGTTAAGTTAGAAGACACACACAGGTTGGATGCAAGAGGAGTCTTTCCCATCATCCATGGTGAAGTGCCAGGAATTCCTGAAAAGGGGAGGAAGAAGTGAGTCATATGGGCAAGTTGCTTTCCACCTACGCTGTTTTAAAATCAGGCATTCATGTCTTATCACATCTTCTGGGACTTGGGGGGGGAACCCCAAACAATCAATATTTTACTAATTAGCAACATTTAAGTAAGTTGAAAATTAAAAACCTGTTTTCAACAAGGCATTTAATTATGCAGCCACACAAGCACTATTGTTTATTCAGACCCTTAATTAGTTCAGTTTACTCCTTGTCCACAGCAATTAAAAACTGGAAGTTCTTAGGTGTAAGCAACCTGAAGAAAGGTTTGAGGTCTGTCCTTTTGAGAGTACACTGGTACAGAAAACAAATAAAAGCAAATAGATAATAAATTAAGTTATGCAAATGTGTAATGAGAACACAGATGAAGTCTAAGATAACTGATGAGCCCAAACATATCTAGCTACCTGCTAGATGAGCATGGGCAAGGCATAAAGGCAGTCCAGCTCTTCCTTGCAGCTGGGTCTAATGGTGTTCATTTCTCCCTGAAATGCATGGTACATGGCCAAATCAGCTGAAGGAAACTCTCAAGCACTCACAGAATAAAGATCAGCTACGTCTTTTCTGAGGTGTGCCTTGACATCCTTGACAGCGCATTTCAAGAAATTACTTTAAACAAAAACATGAAACAGTTATAACTAAAAAATTTCTGGAAAACATGCAGTGCTGCCAACTGCTCCAACTCCCACAGACAAAGCAAGCTCATATCCTACAGCAGGCTTGTCCAACATTAACACTATGTTCAGCAGAGCAAAAACCTTAATTCTTCCTAGAAAGTCTCAGGTGACCAGACCTATACCTGCCATATGAACATCATGCTCCCCTCATACACATGTGCATTTCAGTGTCTGGCCATATGCAAAGTTTCCCATTCTAGAACGCATTTGATGTATTTTAGTTGCAGCAGGAGGAATCAGAGCAGAGAGCTTTTTATTGTCCTTACAGAAAGTCACATCTCAGCCCAGCTGGAAGGTCATAAACCACTGCTCTATTATATGTACCTCAACCTGAAGTTAACCAGCAATTTATTTAAAAATATGTTCCTTTTGTTCAAACAGCATGGATAAAACAGAGAATGGCACTGCCACAGGGCCCAAAATAAATGCATGTTAATAATATCTATCTGTTAATGATTTCAAAAGCTATTTCTGCCAACAGTCCCTATATCTACCCCTGAGATGAGCAATATATGTTTGAGAGTTCTCCGGTATACTACCAGATGGAGACTAACAAACAGAGGCAGAGGTGAACTTGAAAGACTAAGATTTTTTTATTATTACTTTAAGCAAACTGAAATTGCCAATTAGCTTGAGACAGCTTCTGGTGCAAGGAAATATAAATTTTGAATTGCTTAGGGGTTAGCAAATGCAAAGAAACATTTTTCACTGAAAAAAGGTCACACCCCTTTTCAGCATTATTGAGAGCTTTCTGGAAGCTTGGTTTTATTAAAGCAAAGAAGGGAAGAAATTTAATAAATGCCTAAACATCTTCAGAGTACCCAATATTGGAAGTGAAATTTATTTTCTTGCATGCAAAAAGACAAGCAGGTACTTTAACTATACACTCACGTAGCCATCTGCTGTCTTGGTTTTAAAAGACTATCTCAAACTGTGAAGCTGGATGATTAAACATAAAGTGAGAGAGATTAAACCAGACAAGGTTTAACTTGGTTTCTGGAACCAAATGTTCCTGCCATGCATATAACTTCAAAAACTGTCCGAGGGAAAAGTCTCACACAAATCCCTGCTTCCTAAGCTGTAGGGTTTTCCACAGAGCCCTCTAGAAAGCAACATAGGTTCTCTTGGCCTGCTTTGCACAGGCAACATTAGAGCTTCACCACAGCCACACTGCTACCCACAGGAGGTTTCACAAAGAAAATCAAACAACTTTTCTTCTATTCTTGTTTTTTGCTAGCACTATGGCACTCCATCCCCAAAATCCCTCCCCCTTTGAGTCTGAATAGTGCAAACACAGACAACTTCAGGGAAAGGGAAGAGGACCAGGACATTGTATTTAATCCAGCAGATACCTCAGGAGTTCAGCTGCTTGAACATCAACCCTAAATGATCATGCTTGATAACAAGGAGCTGAGGGGGGTACTAAATCGCATTTAAGAAAAGATTATCTGCAGAAGCTTTTCAATGGACCAGGCACTCCAGCAGCAATGACACAAAATCCTGCTGAGGCAGAAGTGTACATGTGATTCTCATCTGGGTCATGGCATGGCATGACACAGACCCAAAGCACTCGTGACAACAGCTTGACAAACACAAGGTTATGTTCCCTTTCTGAAACCTCTTTGGTGAGCACAACAATCACCAGTGGATTTAGTTTGGGATCAGATTGATTCATTTCAATCCTTTTGGTTTTCCTGCTTATGTAGCAAGGAATGGAATCTGCAACACTGCTGTACATGATACCATTACAATTGTGTAGTTGTGTAAGTATAATTAGAGTTTTGGGAAAATAAAGGTACCACATAAGAAGGAAGGTATTAGTTCATGATTTAAACAACAGCCAGGGCTAACTCAGACACTAATGCTGGATAGGGACTGTGCAGACAATTTCCATGATCTCTGCTGCACAATAAGGTTTGTCTATATCTCATAACCCTAAGGAAATGGCTTTAAATGAGCATAAAATCCTCATGGTCAAACTGCTAACCTCTGGTACTTGGGAGTTCCAAGGTAACACCCCACTTCCACACAACGCCTCATGCAGAGCCACACCTACCTAAAGACACATCAGGAAAAGAAGCTGTGCCACCAGAGAGAAAATGGGGAGTGCTGGAAAGAGGGTCTCAAACATAGGTTTCAACAGGGGGAAATGAGAAAGATCTGACTTGGATGTATCCTTGCAACTGAAGGTACTCTGAAGCAGCAATCCAGTCCGATCTCTGCATTTCCACACCCCCACGTGAAGCTCAGCTCGTACAATCTCTGTGACTGGGAAAATTACTGTGTGAAGTATGGCTATGGTGCCAGATATCTCCACAATTGAATCAGACTGACTCCATCTCTGGCAGCCAGAGACAGCCACAAGGTCACGATCAGAGATCACCTGGTATTGGTCTGCCACCAGAGAGACTTCCAAGCCTCTCACGTCACAGGCTGGAAACCGATGTTGTTTCCAGGGGTCCCCAGGCTGTACTTTACCTGATGATCTGGGAGAACAAAGGAGCAGGTGTCACCACTGCAATACGTAATACAGTAAAGAGAGGATAATACAGATAATAAAGTGAATTATAGGAGACAAGTGATTCAAGCAAAGGTGACTGACAACGGAAGTTATTAGGTAAACAAAGAAAACGATTTCAAACTAGGAGAAAGGTAGATTTTGAGAGCAAAGGGAACTACAAAGCACTGGGGCCTCATAGACAACATCAATGAAGACATACAAGCCACCTAGCCCTCTTATCCGGCACAAGAAACATTACAATTTAATGAGACCTCAGAAGTCCTCCAAAGGCCTGTGTACTGCCGTCCTGGAAGAATTCATAGTAGCACAGGCAAATGATTAGGTTTTATGCCTCCTTCCAGGACTGAAAAGATCCAATGCACTCCTGGATCACAGCTTCTGCCGTAGTTTCCTCCAAAGAAACAGACACCAAAGCTGCTCAAACAAAATCAGTCACAGCAAGCAGCACAATCAGGGGTTGCTTCAAAATTTACTACCACACTGTAGCAGTATACTAACACAGATAGACACTGGCATCAAACTAATTCAGGTGTCAGACCTCACAAAACTAGAGACAAGTCCTAAGCTGAAATCAAAGCATTCAAAACCTTCAGAGTTTGAGTGGAGATCTGAGAAACAGCCACATCTGTGTTGATGCAAGTCCACAGCCAGCCTTGGTGCAGCCCAGTGCATATAGAAGCAAATGATGTGGCTACTGTTCACATAACTCTTGTCTGAAACTAGTACCTCTGGAAGGTTTTTTAATTAAAAAGGATTTAGTGCTATTAAACAATAAAGTATCAGAACCCCAGAGGAGGCATAATTGCAAGATGAATTGTACAGCTCCACAGCTTCCAAATCCACATGGTGTTACTGGCAGCTGGCCTTCAATTATAAGAAGGTAAGAAGAGAAAGCACACAGCCAGTGACAGTGAGGCAAGGTGCCCATTGTCCCTTAAAGGAGCCCCTACTGCTCCCCTCAGAGCTTCTGCACTGATTGAGCTTTGAGACAGCTATGGCCCCAGAACCTGTCATAATCTCTCAGACTACAATGTGGATAGCAAGGTGTGCAAAGTTTACCTGGTGTAATTTCAGTGCTGTCAGAACCCGAGTGGGCTTCACAAACAGGAGCCAAAGTTTCAACTCAGCTGCAAGTATAGAATATTTGCCTTCAACAAGCTCTGGCTGAGGTCCAAGATCTGTACTGGCAACTTTGCAGAACAAATTCATTTAACAATAACCTCCCTCCTGCTACTTCAGCATCTCCCCACAAAGACATGCCCACAGTGGGAGTTACATAAGAGCAGATAAAAGCCAAACAGAGCTAGAGTGAAACAGCTTGCACAGATTTGAGAAACTTCTGCAGTTTGCTCTTTCAAAGACGTATAAGCAGCAGGCCAAAAAAAAGCTTTGCTTTGGTTGGGGTTTTTTGGGGGTAGGGAAGCGAGGTATGCAAAAGTTAAGCCTGTTCTTGTTTTGAGTCTACGCATTTCACTTCATATTTTCAAAGCATTTCAAAATAACACCTGAAAACTAAGAAATCTTCCCTAGAGAAAATTTAAGAATTTCCCTACAGAGCCCGGAACAGAATACTTTGACCAAAATTAGACTTCCTTACATGTTCCATTTGCCCCAGTGATCCTGCTTCTTGCTGTCAAGAAGCAAGAAAGAGCTCCCTTAATACATGCACCAAGCTATTTTATATGGCACTCAAGGGACACAGATGACTTTATGAACTCTTGCCATGTAGGAACAGCCCAGCAGTATCTGAGCTCCTTATTCACTAGGATACCAACCCTTGTGCTGTGAGACTCAACAGCCACCTACTTCTCACTCCAGTGACAATGATTTAACCTGCACTGAAGCAGAGGCTACTCTAAACCTCAGCTACTTTGGCTTTAGAGGGATACTGATTACCCAGATACCCATAATATTCTTATTCCACAATTTTCTTTTAAGAAAGTAAAATAATGGCCAATATACTTGAAGCAGATAAATGCTAATACAGCTGCAAACACACCAATCAGGAAACTGACCTACATGAGAGAAGAGAATAAAATTTTTTAAAAAGGCTCAAAGGAATGAGGAGAAATCCATACATTTCAGTTGGGTGAATTTCCCAATCTAGTCTGCTGCATAACTACAGATGAAAAAAAGACAGCAGTGCACTGCCACTGAAGAAAGAGAAAATAACCCAGCCTTCAGGGGACATCTCAAAAGTGCACCCACAAATGAAAACCCACTATTTCATTGGAACCTATAATAAAAAAATTCCTCTAAAAATTCAGGTTTAATTTACTTGCCTTTCACAAAAAAAAAAGTCTGGAGCAGTACAGGCATACATGATTTCAAGCATAAAACCTTGGTCTGATGTTGTCTTTTTTTCTTCTGTTTAATTACCATGAACTTATTCCCAGCCCTTAGAGTCCACCCTTGCAGACAGCATGCCAGGAGTGACTCTTTCAGGGATGCTGACACACCTGCTAGGTAACACAACCTCACAAACTCAGCATTTCTAAAGAGCTCTGACACAAGCGGGACAGTATTGATTGTCTCTGCTGTACTTTATAGGCTGCCTTGGCAAACAGCATTTTCAAAAAAGGCTGAAGATAAACGTTGCAATCTCAAGGAAAGTGATCTTGTAAGGAAAAATCTTGCAAATGCACATATTCCTTATCACAAAAGACCTGTAGGCCCATCCTCCATAGATTTGTCTGGCAAAAGTCTCTGTATGCACACAAGTCTGAGTAGGCTCACAGCTCTGAACACCAGATTAACTCTCAAGTTCCTCAATGAACAGATTCCCATTTCCCTGCAGTTGCTCTTGTACCCTGAGATAAAATGAGCAATCCAAAGACCCAGAGAATGCATTACTGCTGAACCGTGCCCACAACAGAGACAGAGATCCAGAAGCTGCCACATTAAAGAAGAACATCACACCTCAGTGTGCAGTTCTGTGGCATCGTATGGACAAGAACCGACTGACACCATGTGCAGCTGGACTGGTGACACTGCACATACCTGCTGGGCACGTAAAAAGTTCTTTGTACCATTTCAGCTTGCCACTCTGCTAGGCAACCTGCTGGGCCACATCTGCTGGTGAGATTTGCAGAAGGGCAGGCTCAAGACTGACAGCCACTAGGACAAGAGTGGTACAAAACCAGCAAATGCTATTAAAGCATAGTTTACAAAACCTGTAACTCCAAACATATACTATGCAAATAGTTATCCCCATCTTGTATTCTGACTGACACGAACAGAAATTTGTAACACCTGATAATAATTGCTTACCAAGACTTAACATTCTATTAAAAAATGTATTAACAGAAGCAGAAAATCACGAAACAGCCAACAATGGAATAAAACTCTGGATATTTCCTAATGCAGAAAGGAACTAGGGCAAGTTGCTCATGTCTAGCTAGTCTATGACCATCTTCTTCAAGGACAGAGACTCCAAAACTCTCTGGGTCACCTGTCCTAGGTATTTGACCAACCTTATAGTAAAATAATTACATTTAAAGGAAGTTTTCTGTATTTCCATATGTGAGCATAAGCATTGATAAGATTTCACCTGAGGCATTCTCTTCTCCAGGCTGAAGAATACCAGCTTTCTCAGTCTCACCTAAGAGAGGCACTCCCACCACTCAAACTTCACAGTCATTTGCTGGACTTGCTGAAGTAAATCCATGTCTCTCTCATACTGCAGAGCCCAGAACTGGATTAAGCACACCAGATGTGTCACACACACCTGAGTAGAGGGGAAGGATCATATTTTTGAGCTGCCATTAATGCTTTCCTAATACAGGCCAGGAAGCCATTGGTGTCCTTTGCCTCAAGGACACCCTGCTGTGCACGCTGAGCTTGGTGTCCATCAGTACCTCCATGGCCCTTTCTGCAAAGTTGCTTTCCAGCCTGTCAGCACTATACACACAACTATTCCTCCCCAGGGACAGAACCTCACAGGATTCCTGTCAGTCCATTCTTTCAGCCTTTTGTCTAATCCACACTTCATCAGTTTGTCAAGGAGGATGTTATGGGAGTCTGTGTCAAAGTCTCACTAAAGTCAAGATAAACACACCCATTGCTCTTCCTTTGGCCACCAGGTTAGTCTTCTTATCAAGTTCATCATGCATGATTTCACCCACATAAACCCATGCTGACTACTCCTAATCATCTTCTTGTCCTTTATGTGCTTGGAAACAAGTTTCCAGGATTATTTGTTCCATTACTTCTCTAGAGACTGACAGAATGCCAATCACCTATAATTCCTCAGATTTGCCTCCCTGCACTTCTTGAAGATAGTGGTGATGACTGCAGCAATCTCCCTCAGTTGCTATGACCTTTCAAAGACAATAAAAAATGATCTCACATCAGCATTAATCAGCTCATTCAGCACTTGTTAGTACATCCCACCAATTTCTGTGGACTTGTGTATACCCCATTAAAGTGTTACATATTCCGATCCTCATCCAGTCAGAGTAAGTGTTCATTGCTCCCAACTTTACCACTTATCTCAGTGGCCTCAGATGGCAGAAAGTGAGTCTTACCAGTACAGGCCATTATGAAGGCAGTAAATACTTCAGTCATTTCCCTATCCTTGGCCAAAGATTCTCCTGCTTGACTCAGCAGTGGATCTATTTTTTTTTTTTTCCTTGTATCTGTACAGAATTTTTTTTGTTGCTCTTCATCTCATTTGACAGATTCTGGGTGGGCTATGGTTTTCCCAATGCTATCCTTGAATGGTCAGCATATGCTTCCTGGATCACCTTTCCCTGCTTCCAGCTCTTTACATTTTCATACAGAAGTGGTCAAGTCATGAAGAGACTCGCACTTAATACTTCCTCCATTTCAGTACCCCATCATAAGCAGCATTTGATTTGAAGTGATTCAACTCAATTCCCAGGGGATTTCTGGGGGTATATCCCAGAAAGCTTTCTACAGACTTGAAAACCTGACTCCTAATCAAGGGAACAGCAGTCTTAAATGAGGCTGAAGCACTTCATACTTAATGACGACCTTCCCTGAACATGTTTTGAAGGTACATCCCAGTCAGCATCTCATCTTTTCCTCCTCTCCATTTCCAGTGGGTGATGAGACAGAAGTCCTGCAGAGCTAGAACCTATTTCAAATTCCAAGTAGGGGGCTAAGCAAGAACAAGTAATAAACATGCTGTAGTGACCACTCTAAATCACAGAATGTTAAATTTCCTATTGTGGTAGATCTTCTATTATAAAGACATTACCTCTTCATCACAGCAGCTCATTAGCATTCACTTTGAACATGACTCCAAAAGATGTCACAGAATACTATCAGGTCATGGTAATTCAGGCTCCTAAATTGCATTCCTGGCACGGATACAAACTTCTTGTTTTATATTGGACAGTGAAAAGCCTCCTTGTTCCATTCTTATTCCTCACTGATAAAACAGAGGTTGAGGTATATGCACAATTTGTTCAACAAGGGAACACATCCAGAAGTTTAATGATTTTCTGAAAATATTATTTTGCAATTCTTCCCTAGCAGCAAGGAGTTTACAGAATGCTGCTCTTCTTCTCACTGAAACAAACACTGTTTTCAGGATAATTAATTTTAAAAAAAAATTATTTCCAAAAGTATGAAAGATACTGCACATTCAAGTAATTTATTAATCTGCAGTACTGCACTAAACCTTGGCTTTTTCCAGCAGCGGTTTCAAGAACAGTTCGAAGTCCAGGGTCTTACAGACTGAAAGTAAACAGGCTTAGAGGAAAGTAGCTAAAGTCAGTAAAGAGTTTTAGGTATCCAGATAGAAAAGCATTATTAGAAAAAATTATAATCATTCAATGTTAATTATGAGGTAAATATTAATTTCATACATTTAAAATACTTTGTTTATCCATTCCAAAAGCATAAAATCTTTAATAATCTGAGGAGGATTAGCAAACAGCATTTTAACTTCTGATGTCACTTAGGAAAGCAGGCAAGGCTGAAGAGGTAATGAAGGGTAGCCTCTACAAGGAGAGGTTGGAGCTGTCCCATGCTGGACATGGCTGGTTCCAAACACCCACTGCAGACCACAGCTGAGCCCCTCAGCCAAGATCAGAATCAACTAGCTAGGAAAAGACCTTTGAGATCACTGAGTCCAACCTGTGACCTAACACCACCTTATCAACTAGACTATGGCACCTCAAGGAAAACACAGGCAAGAAAGAGCCAAACACAGTCTGGCAGTGAGAGGTGAGAAACAGCCCTGTGCAGAGCACTAAGGTCAGAGGAGATAGAGGTGAGGTGATGCTGCAGGCACCAGGGCAGAGACTTCTCCACAGCCCCTGGGATTCCATGGTGGATGAGGGAAACTGACTTTGGTTGTCTGCCAAACATATCCCCAGCTGCTTTCCCTCAATAGACTGGGCAAGAAAAACTAAGATATAATATATTGTTGGTCAAGATATATAAATAACCAAGAGAAGTAATGGGAGACACTGGGATTGGATATTGCCACAGAGTGGAAAAACTATGGGCAATCCTTTGTGGCTGTAAAATGGTAAAGGGCCAAGGGGTGTAGTAGTATTGTGCGTGTAAATTTTTAACCTTTGTCAGAGTTGTGGTGACATTTTGATTAAAGTGTGGGGATTTCCACACACACAGCCAACCCTTCAAGATAATGACAGTTTGATAAAGAAAACAAAATCCGCACCGGCAAGTAAAGCAAAATAAGGAATTTATTCACTGCTTCCCATCAGCAGGCAGACATCCAGCCACTTCTTGGAAAGCAAGGCCTCAGCACATGTAGCCATTACTTGGGAAGACAAACACCATCAAGAATGCCTCTACTCACTTCTCCCACTTCTTCCCCCTTTTCCCTGATCTTTACTGCCAGCCACAATATCATAGAGCAGGAATATCCCTTCGGTCAGATGAGATTAGCTGTCCAAATGATGTCATCTCCCAACCTCATGCAGACCCCGCCAGCCTTGCTGGCCTTGGGCAGGGCCTGGAGTAAGTGCTTTGATGCTGAGCAAGTGCTGTTGTGAAAAAAGTCACCTCCAACCCAGCCAGAGCCAATACCATCCCCACCCCTTACTTCATGCTATTTGTATTATGCCCAGGTCCCACATTACACAATACATTTAAGTAATCTCTAACTATCCCATCCCTTTTCTTTTGTCATCCCTGATATCCCTCTGTACCAACACAACATGTTCTCCACACTTACACCATACACTTTGCACCCATCAATCAGAATTATATATCCTCATTAACTAATATCCTCTGTCCTTTACCAGAGGCCAAAGCCAATTCTCCACACCACTGTAGCTGGCTAATAAACTGTTTCATTTAGACTTCTAAGCATAGAAAGGTCTTCACAAAGAACAAGCTGTACAAGTCACTGGTTTGAAAGACAGAATGCTAGACCAAGTGATCTAATACACTTTGTCTTCAAGTGTACATGCACATAAGGGTTTAAAATCTAAAGGTGACATTCAGTCCTTCATAGAAGAAGTCTTTGCAACCATTGAAAATTCCTGCATTTCACAGAATTCTGAGAAGTAAGTTTATCTCATGAAGCAGCACAAAATACTTTCACTTTAGACTTTTCTGTCTGAATCTTCTACAGGATGACGTACCACAGTTAGCTTTGTTACCTTTATCTCAGTTTTCCAACTAAGCCATTATCATTGTTAGATAGCCTTCAGGAAGCATGCAGAGCTAAGTTATTAATAGCCACCACTGTCCAAGCAGCAAAACTAGATGAGAGCAAAAAATATCCAAACTAAATGCAACCTTTAAGAAGTCTGTTCTCTCCTTTTCATCTTCTCCTGCTAAACAGAGATAAAGAATGTATCATACTAATACCTGTCCCTACTTTTATGTTACTGACTGCACTCACAGACATTTAAGCCAGTCTTGTCCTTGCTAAGACTGTGCAAGGAAAATAGGATTGGTTTAAAGCTGTGCCTATAAGGAAAGCTCTTACCTGCATTAGCCCAGGGAAGATACCAGGGGCAGCTGACATTCACGTAGGTGCCAGGCAGTCCATCTGGCCAGCAGGCATAATCGTCAAAGGTTCTGTTGCAGAACTTGCCTTCTGTAGAGAGAGAGAAGGAAGGCTCATGCACTGCCTTGTGCACTAATGCAGAAAGAAGGAAAAGACTGAAGGGCAGAATATAAAAGGAAATACAGATGCATGCATTTAAGCTCTGAGGAGGAATTATATAACATTTATTTATCCAAAAGAGTTTATCTCCACACAGGAAACTGTTGTTTCAGGGAGAAACTAAGAACAGATTAGGGTCTTACACTAAATCAATAGACAAGAAAGTAATGGATTAGTATTAATTTACCTATCTTTTCTTTTTTAGACCCTTACTAGTCTCAGCTTAATTTAAAATAATTTTTGCTATGAACAGCAAAGATAAAAATTCCTCAGAACAGTTTAAAGTCATGCAGGTGGAAAATCTACCCTAATATATAGGTCCACCAATGAAATACCCACACATATCATAACTTTGCATTACAGCTTAATCAACATGAGAATACTTCAACTTCAGATTCATTAAACTGTCATTCTTAGAGGGCAGTACTCAACTGCTCAATAGAATAATGCAGCAGAGGGAGATGAATGTGCCCCTGCCATTGTCATCAGCTCCTGCTCTCACTCTGACATAATAATGTAGTTAAGACAAGGAATATTAACAGTTTTGAAGTAATTCCTCCCAGGCACAACTTCACACCCATCTTCAATGTGTCACAAAAGCACTGAAGCAGAGGAGAGGCTGCATGGTGTCCAATTGTGAGCATCACTGACATGTCACCACTTGCCCCCTGAACACCACAATGCTGGCACATCACAGATGCTCTCAGAACATTACAGCAGCTCAAACACTAAGATAAGCTACACTCTCCTTTTCCTTAAGTCACCTGCCCTTTTTTTTTTCCAAAGCCATTTCAGCATTTTACAGTGCTCAGAATAATTTATACCAACTTTACGACCCAAAACTGCTAGTTCAGTGTGAACAGCATGGTCCCAGATTTCCTAACACCCCGACCCCTAAGAAGTTTCAGGTCTATTACATTAGTGGCTATTTGATATGGTACAGCTACCACTTGCTACTGCATAACACACTGAACCTAAGGACAAACAGCTCTACAATGAAACTGTTCCATAAAATGCTTTGCCCAGCAGAGGGAAGAGTCCCACAGAGAGCAGTCAGGAGCAAATGGAATAAAGAAGCAATGAACCAGAAAGACGTATTTTCAAGTTCATAATCACTCCCTTGCTACTGTTATCATGCATTTTAAAAATTAATACATCCTATCCTACCAAACCAGCTTACCTGCCACAATGGGGGGTGTCTCATACAAGTATTTCTGGCACTGAAGCTGATACTCCTTCCATTTCTGCACAACCTCAGAGAGGGACCCATCTGAACTCTGAAAGAAAAATCATGAGTCTCAGACATTGCAGGAATTTAAACTGTAGGGTTTTCTCATGCAGAGTGAGTAGGTGAGTGTGAGAAAAAGCCAGAACAGCACTGCTTATCATAAAGGGTACAAGATGATGCCTAATTACAACAAAAAAACCCAATCCCCTTCTATTTGTACCATGAGGAAGAAAAAACCCCACAAACTGTACAATGTCCTCACTGAAACCCACACTGAGCTAAGCCTTGCTTTGTTGAACACACCTCAGCTGTGTGATTTATTATCTCATGAAAAGACAGGGACAGCAGTCAGTCCTTTACTAGGAGAGGTTTTCTTTCCAACAGCAGTATTTCTGCTTTCCCATAAATGAAAACAAGTTAATTCACTGTATTCAGTGGACATGCCCCAAGCATTCTTCCAAAATACGGATGAAAGCTTTTCCAGCTTATTTTTTCTTTGATGAACAGCTTTTCCCTGCATATTTTTCCTGAAACTGCAGAAAGACGTGGAATCTCCTTTTTGCACATTTTGACAGGCTGCAGGTTCCACCATCAGCTACCCCAAGTAGTGAGGGGGCAGGGGAAAAGCATGTACAAACTCCATCAGAGGACAAAGGAAATTAGCTGTTATTAGAGTGAGCAGCTAACTCAGGACACTCAATCCTAGCAGATGTCCTCTCCAGCTGACAGAGATCCAGCTTTACCCACTGCGTTTGAGCAGAGACATTACTGCTTCTCTCCCCTCTTTCTATTTGTATAAACCAAGATTAAATATCCGGATTAGGAGGCTGTAAGTGATCAACAATGCAGGTAACTCGGCCTTCTTTTTCCAGAGAAAGCCCCACAGATGTCTCAGACATACAATCAACAGCATGAACCTAATGGTACAACACACTAATGCTGCTGAGTGGAAGGAAGTTCATTTAATCCCAGATGTCAATCAGTTTATTTAGCGAAGCATGAGGGTAAATAATGCTTGAAGTTTTACCCTCCCAGCTTCAATAGCTAATTCTAATTTTTCTCTTGCGCTTCTAAACCTTTTTCAGATGGTTAGAATAAAATCAGAGTATGGGAAGAATTATTTTAAAATGAAGAAGCAATTTTAAAACTCTACTGCATTTCAGGAAAGTCAAACTGAATCCTGTCCACTACAACTAATATGACTAAAATTTAGACACCAATGTAATCACCTTGGTATAAAAGAACAGAAAGGCCCTTTCAA
Source organism: Petroica traversi (assembly GCA_025920805.1). Taxonomy (NCBI): domain Eukaryota; kingdom Metazoa; phylum Chordata; class Aves; order Passeriformes; family Petroicidae; genus Petroica; species Petroica traversi. The sequence goes on from JAHLSL010000010.1 coordinate 19,784,508, forward strand.
GACCTCTTCTTTTATATCCTTCAAATTAAAAAACTGTTTGAAAATAAATAAACCAAGCACCATATACATAATGTTTCTGCCTGGATTAACCCACTAAATTTAATTGCAAATACTGTCTTGCACACATGATGAAAAGTACATTTAGTAAATCCCTGTGTTGTGTTTCAAGAGTAAGAACCTATAACTTAACTTGTAGCTAGGGCCTCACAGTCATAATCCTAGAAGAATTTAGTCAGCTCCCCCTGAAGTCAACACAAGCACAAGCCTGTGAATCTTGGAAACTCTAACCCTGTTTGCCTGATTTAAATCACCTTATCTATGCCAATAAATGCTGCAAAGTCTGTCTATTGTAAAACAAATGGATTCTACTGAATGTACCTATGGAAAAACAAACCTGCAGCATAGTGATCTATGCTCAACATACCTGAAGGGGAAAGAAAACATGACCTAAATTAGATCTACAGGTGTTTGTAGAGAAACATAATTAGCAACTAAAACTAAAACGCCATTTACATACCCATGTTGGCTGCGTAATGAGAGATGACTGAATAAAGGGAGAGAAACAGTTTTCAAACTTAAGTTCCTCTCAGGCTGTCTTTACAAAGTGACTTTCAGGTTATGTATCTTTTAGAATCAGAGAATCATTTAAAGTCCTTCATTTTACAACGGTGGTAAGCTGAAGTTAGAAAGAATGTTTCACTATCCTCTCATCACCAGGTTAACACTCTAATAAAGGAATTAAAAGGAACATTGTCAGGATGAACTCTTAAAATAAAATTCAGTATAATTTCAGAAGTTACTAAAATGACACATCTTTTCAAAAAGTAACCCAAATTCAGCTTCTAAAATCATTACAAGATACAGGCGCACACAGAGTTTCACTTAGAAACCAGACTCTACCTTTTAAAATATCCTGAGAATATCCTAAAACAGCTTCACTAAGAAAATTAGCTCTTTTGGAGTCAGGAAGTAATTTTTTGAAAACAAGTTTTCATCTGTGGCCTTCATGAACGCAGGAACAACCAGCATTAACCAGAACTTAAAAAGCAATCATCTATCCCATAATTTAATGAAAAAGTAAAAGCATTCTACTTATACTGGTTTTTCATAATGTGAGAAGACAACTCTAAGAAGGAGATTAGCAAATCCTAAGAGTGAAATAATTAGACATGCCTTTCTGTGGAGATGACCTATTTGGTAGACAGTTTTCTATTATCTACAGTTTGTTGCAATAAGACAATCAAATATAAATTCTAAGACTACACAATTTGTTCTCTCTATGCAACAGTTCACTGTGATTCAGCTAAATACTGTGGTTTGTTATCCCACAAATTGTTTTAAACTTGATTTTAATGTATGCCAATTTCCATTTCTCAGAGCTTATGACTCACATGTACAAGTCACACAGTGCCACAGATTTACCATGTGAGTTAGTTATTCAAATAAGAGATACTGTATTTTCTTGAGAAGTTATTTAAATCCTTCTGCAGCAAAGCACTAAATGAAAGTATACAAGCCCAAACTTCCTGGGTCAGTACCTAAAATTTGGAGAAAATGAAAAATGTATAGCTTTGTTAAACTCAGAACTATATTTTCATTGCTGAAAGCATGTAGTTGTGGGTTTACTGAGGTTTTCTTTTCCTTTTATATTCAATCATAGGTGGAAAAACAGCAGTAGTTTTGCTGTAATGAAAATATATCACAGAAGGCTAGCAGAGGAGAAGATGGAAACACTGCTGACCAGTTAAGGTGGAAAAGTTAAAATGCATGAATCGATTAAAGACATTAAGGAGGTGAGTGATGGTGCAGCCTAAGGAGCATGAAACAAATGCAGAAAAATTAGGACAGTCAAGAGGACAGAGACTGGGAGCCTCTCAGTGTATGTATACAATTAAGTGCAATTAAACTCTAGAGAGCACACCCTTAATTAGCACATTTAACAGTCTCAAGACAGAATTCCTTACAAATCCTTAACACCTTCAGGAAAGCCCCTTCTTAAACCCATCATTTGTCCTCATAGGCCTGACAGTAAAAGTAAGCATTTTAATCACTTTTCAACATCTTTGAAATTATTCCTGATGAAACAAAAAACAGTATCCACACAGATGCAAGGTGATCAATGCCACAAATTCAATAGTCTAATACAGTGAAATCTGAGCACATAGGATATAGAGCCTCCAGGCAAAATGTACCATGAAATGGCATTAAAGTGGAGAGTTTTCAGAGCTTCAGAGGCAACTGGTGACCCATGGGATCATCTTCTCTCTTCTCCCACCACCACATATAAGGTCTCACATGCAACAGAATGAGAAATTCCTCTTTACATTTTTATTTCTTTTGTCTTTGCTTATCTGTTTTTAAATAGGCACACTTATGCTACAACTTTTTCATGTTTTTAATGTTTCGGTATAACAAGCAAGACTTTGCCTTGCTCCTAAGGCTCACGTGTAATGTTAGAACCACTGGGACCATCAAATTGCTAATCTTAATCTCCAAACGCAAAAGATAAGGAACCTGGCATTAAACAACAGCTTGGCACAGCCTTGGTATTCTTCCCTTGGATAGTAATGCTGGCATTGCTACCTTCTGAGAGGAGGATTCAGATTATATTTACTGCCTTTTAGTTCAGAAGGGTACTAGTGAGTTACTTCTAAACTTCACTGCCCTTTTTGAAAAGCCCAGTCAACACATGAGTTCAAGGCTATTCTGGTCAGGATCAGCACAGCACCTAAGTCCAAGATAGGTGAAGATTACACAGTACCAGCCTTATGGTCGTTTTGACTCATAACATTCTTTCTAGTATAAAACAGATCTTATTAAATCATTACTTATGTAACAAACTGCATCAATACACCAGTGCAGAGCAGTGCAGGACAATCCCTATCCCGGCCTGGCCAGCAATGCTGTGCCTGCTGCAACCCAGGACAGGCTTAGCCCTTCTGGCTGCCAGAACACTGCAGATTCATGTTCAACTTTCTCTCCATGTCCCTTCCATGCCACTGCCTTTTAGCACCTCATTCCCCAGTCTGTCTGTACATCCAGGGTTGGCTCATTCCAGGGGCAGAATCCAGCACTTTCCCTTGTTGAGCTTCGTACTGTTGGTTGTTTGCCCAGGCCTCTGATTTGTCGAGGTCTCTCTGCAGGGCCTCTCTGACTCCAAGCGAGTAAACAGCTCCTCCCAGTTTTGTACTGTAATGAAATTTGTACTGAAGTGTGTGGACTGAAGTACAAATTTGTACTGAAGTACTGGACTGAACATGGTATTAACAGAGCCCTTTGACTCACTGTTCCTCCCATGATAAAGAAACCCGGTTGAGGATCATTCCTTCAAGTACAATGCTTCTTGAAGACCTAAATACATTCTGGAAGTGCGTTAGTGTGGGTGAAGGCTTTATTGTTCAACCCTCTCTTTCCCAAAGAGATGATTTTCAACCTAATATTCTAACTACTTAGATCAACTTCTGTGTAGTAAGTTAATCTAAATCCATTTTGTGCAACATCTCACAGTCCAGTTACTCTCCTTTAAGAACTGAACCTATGCCAAAAGAGGGAAAAAAAAGATGTCTCTACTACAGTACAGTTCAAAAGAAGTATCATTAAAGGTACCCTTTTACAGAGATCATAAATTAGATTGTACTTTAGGACTGACATTCCCTAAATTTCTGTATTTATCACATTCTCTTCCCACATTACGTTGCCTAGTATCAAGTTTAATGTAGTCATTTGACATTATGCAACACTAAGTGACCCTCTGAGATAAAGTCATTACTCTCAATCCCTTCCGTACGGCTGCTTGACTGATCAGATGATATAATATTAATTATGCTTCCCAACTCATATTTTACAAGATACTTCGTCAGCGGTTGGATCATTCTGTACAAATTCCTCACCCTTCAGAAAAAACAAACAGGATCAAAACAACTTATCTTTCAGAGGGAAGCCAGCTTCTAGGAGCTTTTCCTGTAAATGCCTCTGTTCCTTAGTTACTAATGAACCAATTATTTCAGAAGCTCAAGAGCGCCAGAAAAGGAAACCTTTCAGCATCCTCCCTCCTAGTGAAAAGCAACAAATGAGCTCCCTCAAAAGGAGCTCCTGAATACAGGGAGAAATTCCCTGGTAACACCTGCCAGCTATTCTTGTCCTTAGGCTGCAGCAGCCTAGTACTTACAAGTCCTTCAAGAAAAACAAAAAGTCTCAGGACATCAATAAAGGCAAATCTTGAGAACAGTGCTTAACCATCTGTCCAAGCATGGAAAGCCCTCTGTTCTGTCACTGACTTCAAGTTTCATGACATCAAGCTTTTGAACTCAGAGCTGCAAGAGGAAGCTCTCATCAGACACACAGGACCAACGCATAGAAAAGACATTCCTCTTTCTGCCTCTGCAGAGCTGCTCAGCCCAGATTTCTTTTTCTTTTGGTGGTGTTTGTTGCTGTTCTTTTTGTTTGTTTTAAACCAGTGGCTGAATCTCAGCATTCCTCTGTCTCTCAGCTGAAAATAACCACTGTACCACATGCTCCCTCATCCTGGCCTGCCTGCCCTCATGCCTTTTTCTTTTCTCTTTTACACACCTGCACAGCTTCAGAAGGAAGGTTTGGCTGGGCTCAATCCCACAGCAGCCTTTAATAGCACCTACAGAGGCACTTATCACCACCACCCCATTCTTAAGACCTGTTCTTACTAGATTAATGAAAAAAGAATAAGCACAGGTATCTCTTAAACATCTAGAAATGCAGAACGCTTCTGCACAGAATCTCAGATACGGCATTTTAAAGAACAAAACCAAAACTGATTTGAGGCATATTCTTACTTCCTGGTGCTTCTGCACAGGGAGCTCCCAGTTCAGTTGTGGACTTACTGTTCCACAAATGATTCCAAATGCATAAACTGTCTTGAGCAGGCAGGAAAGTAAAGCCCTAACCACAAGGGTTTCCATTCCAAGATCAAACACTCCAGGTCTGTCCTGGGATCCTTCATTTGCGCTTTGAAAATATCCAGTTTTCCCAGCCCTGAAATTTTTGTTCTGACAAGGTGCATCTCAATGAGAAAAATATCTCTTGGCCTCTGTAATTTTCTGGATCAAGACAAAGTATTTGGCATTCAGAGACATAGATGTCAGAGCAAACTTTTAAAGACCTAAATCAACTTACACAGTATAGTGTTTCTAAATAAAGGGAATAAACTAAAGCCTCGTATTTCAGCATGCTACAAAATATAGCATCATATTCTAGACACACAAATAAATAAAATCAAATTCCCATAGGTCAAGTAAGATAGTCTGGAAATGTGGTGCAAATCTATGTTCGTAGGGTTCAAGTTTCTAAGGTTTCTGTCTACAGTGAAGGGCAGACCCAGGACAAGAACAGAATTTTTCTGTCCAATTCCCAGGCTAGAAAGATTTTTGTCTTTGGTGACTGTAGGACCCATGAATCCATATGCTCACCGTTAGGCAGGTATATGTTTAGATTGGCAGCCACTGTTCCCAGAAAATGTTATTTTCATTACAATGTCTTTCTTCCATTCTGGTAAGTGTTTTTGCAAAGGATGTATTACATGAGCCACTCAAAAATGCCAGCAGAAAACTACTGAGCAACTATGCAGAGGGACAGAAGAAAAATGTAAAATTCAAAAGCAACTACAACTCACAAACTCTTGGAGAGAAGAAAGCAATCCAACAATTTTAGTGAGAGACAGCGAACAGCACTCATGAGAATTATATTATCATACATGGAGACTTTACTGCGCAAATCTAGACATGCATTTTCTGAAGTGCTCTTTAGCACAGGACTTTTATTGATGCAGTCGTCCAAGAGAACAAGCAAAACGTAACAGTTTAATGTGTATTTTTAGACAGTACACAAGGTATAGCTCTAGAAACATTAAGGCATGAACAAAGGCAAAGGTAAAGAATGCTGCAGGAACAGTAGAAGCTACAAAGCTGAAGATGAGAGCAGCACTTCGTATCTACACTCAGATTCAGAAACAAAATTCAGCCTAGGCTATTCAAAGAGCAACTCAGCATTTTATTAAAAAATGTGTAATAACATAAAATCATAGAAGGGTTTGGGTTGAAAGGCATTTAAAGATCACCTACTTCTAATACCCCTATTGTGGTCAGGAACTTATTCACACAAATCAGGTTGCTCAGAGCTCAATTTAACCTGGCCTTGAACACTTCTAGAGATGGGACACACACAACTTCTTTGAGCAACCTTCTCCTGTGGTTCAGCATAGTAATTCTCATACGAAGCAATTTCTTCATTCTGTCTTGTTAAAATCATTCTATCCTCCTTTAGTTTAAAACCATTACCACTTGTCCTATGACACCACAAGCCCTGGTAAAAAGTCTCTCTCCACCTTTCCTACAAGCCCCATTTAAGAATTGAAAGGCCATCATAAGGTATCCTCAGAGCCTTCTCTCCTCCAGGCTGAACTGAGTGCTCTCAGCCTTCCTTTGTAGAAGACTCGGGTCACTTCCACAGCCCTCTTCCAGACCCAGTCTAACAGGTCTATTTCTTTCATTTATTGGGGACCACAGAGCTGGATGCAGCACTCCCAGTGGGATCTCAGAAGAGCAGCAGGGGAAGAATCCCTTCCCTGGCCCTGCTGGCCACCCTGTTTGGTGCAGCCCAGGATTCAACTGGGTTTCTGGGCTGTGAGTGCACACTGCCAGTTCACATCCAGCCCGTCACCCATCAGCACCCTCAAGTCCTTATCTGCAAGCTCTCTCTCCATCTATTGTCCACCAAGCCTGTATGGATAGTGATGAATCTCCTGATCCAGGTGCACGACCTTGCACTTGGCCTAGCTGAACATGGGCCCACTTCTCAAGCCTGCCACAGTCCCTCTGGATGGCATCCCTTCCCTCCAATGAATCCACTCAGCTTCGTATCACCTGCAAACTTGCCAAGGGTGCACTCCATCTATTAATAAAGATACTTAAAAGCACTGGCTCTAGTACAGACCCCTGAGGCATGTCACAATCACATACTATCAAATGGAACAGAGGGAAAATGTGAGATATATATTGGCTGAAAAAGCCAAGAAGGTTTAGGGTGGAACTCAGACGTGTGATCATACGCACCTATGGTTCCCTTCAACACAGCTGTGCCCCTCATGTTGTCTCTTGCCACACCTCTGGAGAGATATAGGATTCCCCTATATCCTACATCATATCCCTTAGTCCCATATAGGGTCTTAAATACTGCAGAAATTTTGAGCAGCTCTAGATGCCTACATTTGGGCAACTGACTAAGCCGCTCAAGCAAAACAAGTAAAGAACATCTGTCAAAGCTGGACTTCTGGCTTGTCTTGCTGAGGTTTAAAATGCAATTAGTTAAGCTGGTTCTTTAGGACATACTGAACCAAGAGTATTTAAAAGGATCTTTATCTTATGCTTATAACTGATTAGTTTCTCTGTACCAGCCAGCAATTGGCCAGTCCCAGAATAGGCTGAACAGAGGGACAGACTGAGCTGGCAGTTCCACAGAGTCAAGGAACATTTGAGTTTCCAAGTAAAAAAAAAAAAAAGAAGTTACCACAAAAAAAACCAAAAACCATATGAACATCACTTCATTGTAAATAATCAGTATTTTCACTAGGCAGGAAAAACTCTAAATCTTTTCACTTTCCATACCAAAACATCTCAAGAGAATTAAGCTCCCCCAAACTTTTCAAATGAGTGTTTAACAGTCTCTCTGTTTAATATCACTCTTCTTAAAGAGCTGTGGTGCCAAGCGTAGCTACATTTTCCAAGATTACAAATCCTGTAGCACTGTAAACTAGTCACCAGGTTTGTCATTCCATCACTGCAATCCCTGCAATAAGCTTAACAATAAGAAAAAAAAACCCCAAATAAGTCAGATACACTGACCTTCACAAACCATTTTCTCACTGAAAGCATTGCCATGTGCACTTTTTCATTTGTAAACAAACTTAGTTCTCCAGTTAAAGAAATTACTCAACAGAAAAACAATCGCCACACAGCTATTTAAAAAACAGCACCACACACAAACCCAAAAACTTCAGTATACAATTTCATGGGTTCTGCATCTACTATCGTTTAGAGATTGCCAGAGTAGAATGCAATCAAATCTGTATTGCTTTTACCGGTCCTAGTTGAGGGCAGTAGTTTATTTTGGTTTTAACAAATGCAAATTAACTCCCTCAGCAGCTCATTGTCACAGCGGCTCAAGGTTCACTGCCCCATTATCTGCCGCATGCCTTGTCCCTGCCAAGGCAGTTTTATGTGGGACCTTTACAAATTGCCAGTGCTTTCATCAACAGTTACGACACATTTGAGAGCAGAGCATACAGGAGAAGTTCCACCAGCGAAGCTCATTCTCCAGACGTCATCTGTTTGCCTTCCAAATCCTAAAACGTAAAAGTACTTGATGAATTCAGCCAGAAGAGATTTACTTCCCAGCTTTCCTGCAATCCCTCTGAGCCAGGGAAGCTGACTACAGAAGTACAGACAGGTCAAGTTGAATCACAGACTCCTTACTCTAGGACTGCAAAGCAACTTATGAACCACCCTATTGCTACAGGAATTAGCTGAGGTTTTTCCTCAATCTTCTGCATTAACCTCTCATACCAATTACTCAAATACTAATATGCAGTCCCTCTTGTGCAGTCAGTGCCAGGATCTCTGGCCACAGTGGAATCAGTAGCAAAGGATCTATGTATTAGTTCTGCAAGGCTCCAATGCTTGTGTCCCTGAAAAGTAGCAGAAGAGAGAACTCAGACGCAAGATTTATGTTCTGTATTTTCAAAAAGTTTTTCCCTACCCCATCTTCAGGCCACTTCCAGCAAGCTTTGGTTTTCATCAGTTGGGATCTCATTACATTATTTTCTCAATACATGGGAAATCAGTGTATTCTCTTCATTCGTGACCCTCACCAGCCCTGGGGCTGGATCTTACTCTTTACTCCAGTCAGACAGCACAGCCTTCAGTCCTGCAGGTCTGCTGTGGGCTACAGCCAGTTTGAAAGACAGCCATAACTCTCCACAGAAATCAGTCTGCCTTCACCTCATTTCTTCTTTCCTTCCCTCACTCTCCAAGGTATAGGCAGCTAAGAGGATTGTGGTTCAAGCTACAGAAGTGAACTGCAATGGTATTGACGTTAAAGCTGACCAGACTTGCATTTCTTGTCACTTTTCCTTGGGGACACCCTCAAAATATAGGGGAAAGTGAGCAGCAGAGGAAGATTGCTGTGCAAGCACACTTATTTTCAGAAAGCAAGAGACAGGATAAAGCCCAAGGGAGAAGCAACTTGGTAAGGCAAGCAAAGAAAAACATGCAGAGAGCTTCAAGTAAGCTGCTCAGCCTGGACAAATGGAAACAGAAGAGAGAGCTGCCCCTACAGACAAGTCTCCCAGTTATTCATTTTGAGGAAGGTGAAGCTGTGCACAAAGCTTCCTTTCCAACCAACTCTAATTTTAAAAGCACTGAGGGAAGCAGTGACCATGCAGTAATAAAGCTGAAAATGGATAGGTCACTTGAAGGAATTAAACTCATTCCATGTTAGCAGTTTCACAGCTACGTATTTCCCCATCTGACACCAACCTTAAATCAAGCAGCACTTGTAGGAACAGAATACATTCACAGAGAAGATGCTAGAGAAAAATATTAGGAACTTAAATAGCAGAGGCTTGGCTTGACACATGTTTTCAGAGGAAAAGTTTTCTCTCTGAGTGAACCTACTCTGCAAAAGACTTATGTTTTCATCTCAGTTCACCCTTAAAATGTACTTTTGAAGCACTGGGTCATCTTATAGCATAACCATCAGCATCTAAAGCAGCACAAACCAGCACCACTGTTGAAAGCAGTGGTTCCTCTGTCCCCAGAGAAAGGTGGTGATTTTCTCCCCCATGCCTCATTCCCCTCATCTCCTTATGCCTCAGGATGCACTCATACCATCAGCAACTGCAAGCCAAACAGCCTTACTCTCAGAGGTAAAATTAAACAGAGACAATATCTGACAGGATAAGTGTTGCTGTGAAGCAGAGACAAATGTAGCACAGCTCACAGTGAGATGTAAGAACAATCTTAATTACCCACCATCTTAGAAGTGAATAGTAAGTAAAATCCTGTATAGCACATAAAATGAATTGCCAGTATCAAAACCTTAAGCTGGGAGTCAAATGTGTTATTCAAAAGAAGCAAAGATTTGAGGACTTCAACAATTGGAGAAACAGCCTCTAAAGTTTCCTCATCTACCCTCCCTACCATGCAGCTCATGATTTTTTACCTTTTGCAATGGTGACCTTGAGGCCAAAGGACTCCCATGATAAATTCATCCATTTCCCTTCTAGAGCCTCACACCAACTGCTGCATCCATCTCACACATGCCAGGCTGACCAAAAAATACCCTCCAGAAACAGATCTAATCCTGACTTGAAGACTCCAAGTGACCAATCCACTGCACTCTTAGGTAAGCTGCTACTGTGGTTGATCTCCCTCACTGTTGACTTCGTTACTTATTTCTGGTCCAAATTAAATTAACCATACAAATTACTTTGCTTAAAAGTAACTACCTTGCAAAACATGAAGTATGACACAAAAGTTTTAATTAGTATGATTGATCTGAAGTAATTAAAAACACATCTGCCTCAGTTTTCCAAGATAACAGGTTGGTTAATATTTATGAGGTTAGATCATTTTTCAGTCTTTTCACAACACTGTTGGATGAATATCAGATTAAACAGTTAAGAGTTACTAGTGAAAGCAAATAGAAATTGGATTTTTCATAGATTGCTACCATTAGGTATACACAGCTGTGGAGTCCTGCAAAGGAGAATCCATGCTCCTCCACCTCACTGCCATAAAGTTGGTTTCTGATAAAGGAGACAGTCGTCATTTAGCTTCAGATTATGCAGACTAGACATTTTATCTTCATTGGCATTTTTAAACTGTTGGTTTGTGCTTCTTGCCATCAGCTTCCTTAGCTTTTCATTGCACTTAACAGGAGTTATTTTAGCCACCACTTCCATTTATTACAAGAACTGTTTAAGTTCTAAGAAGACACCTGCAGAGATGGAGGTATTGCAGGCACAATCAGCCTCACTATCACCTCAGAGTTAAAGGTATTTGTGCTTTTTATATTATGTTTTCCTTTCACGCAATTTTTACTCTTTCAGCTTTGCAGCTGCAGATGGTAGCTTACATTTTTTTCTGCTTTTCCAGTTAGAAAGAACAAATTGGGTAAACAAGTCAAAAACTTACATGGAAGTGCTGCAGTATCAGGGCTGTAGATCACATCTGTTTTTAGAGATTGGTAAAAGTTTTCACGGCTGAACACCTTGCCCAAAAAATACATCTGTTCCTTGCAGCTACCAAAGTAGCACTGCTGTACTGCAGACAACAGTCCCTTTTCCACCTCAGGCATCTATTCTGCTTTAGCATTGTACATTATGAGGGCAGAAAGTTCACTGAAACACTCAGATTTAAAATAGGTAAATAAGCCACTATGTGAAATTTCTGCTCAAACATCACTACATAAGTATAAGCAAAGACACTTACTACCCAAGTAAAATTAAAAGGACTAAGTGGAAAAGAAAGGACAGGTCAGCTCCAAAAACAGGCTGGAAACGGCAGAAACATGAAAAACCTTGCATTCTAACAACATGCAGGAAGAGCTTCTGTTCAGGTCACTAAGATGCATCCTCCCCCTTTATGGCAACCAAGATTTATTCAGTTGCAATAAGTCTTTGTACACACAAACCTCCCACAACATCCTTTATACAAAAGCCTCCAATTATTAAAATGAGCAAGTCAAAAAATCATGAAGTTAAATCCCTTGTAACTCCTGTCTCCAAAATGATAGATCATTCAGCTATATATAGTGTTTAAGAAAGGAGGGGAAGAAATAGACAAAAGGACATTTTTATTAGCCTTTCAAAAACCCAAAGAAACACAAATGCTCATCACTACAATTTAGTCAGGCCCCAGGTGAGCCTAGAATCTCTGTAGGCTAATCATTCTATAAAAAATAATGATTGGTTTGAGGGGGGTGGGAACTTCCTAAAAATCTCCATCTTAACTGGAGTTGTTCAGAAGTACCCATTTCATGGAATTCAAGGGAGGAAACAACACAGCCAAAAAAGGCAGTAACTCACTTCATGGAGGACAGGAAGACAACACTGGCCAGAGCTGGGACATGCTCCCTAGAGAGGCCCACTAGATGAGCAGCTTGGGCAAGCAGACAAACACACAGCAGACAGGCCAGCTTGTCTGCTTTGTTTCTACCAGAACTTTTAATGGAAAGGACACTAACCCACAGAACACTTCTCTTGTCAGATTACTTGGACCAGAAATGGTCAAAAACTTAAAAAGGCGCCAGGGTGGAGGAAAAGACAGATGAGAGGGAAAAGGCAGCTTAAGAGAAAAATGATTTAGTCAAGACCAAAGTAGGCTGACACTTTCCATTCCCAACTGTTCAAATAGTTTATTTTCCAGTTGGGATCATAAAACTAAATAAAAGATAAGTGTTGCAAAATAAGCATGAGCATTTAGATATCAATGGTAGTGGAAGTTGACTATTTCCATGTTGGCTGCCTGTCACCCCATACTTGACAGTGTTCCAAGCTTGCTACAAATTTGCTATGAAATTATCTTCTCATTTCCCAGTGACATAGTCTGCTGCTCATGCTGTCTTTCACGTAATACTTTTCTTCTGTGCTGATCCCAGCTGTCCACTGAGCAGGATACAGATACTTCGGACAATATAACAAATCTGTTTTTTCCACAATTTGGTTTTGCTCCAAATATTTCCAGCATGACAAAAATAGGAGAAAGAGAGAAGAATAAGAAGAGCTATAAATTAAAAACAAACCAAAGAACTCCAGAGGCCATAAAGTAGCATCAACATAAAGATCACCTTTTCAGATGTAATTTGGGGATAAGAAAAAAATATTTGGAACTCAGAATTTTTATCCAAGTTCTTTCTAGCACACTAACTGGAAATTTAGTTTCTACATAATCTGTCAGTACAAAGGCTCTCTCTCCTTCCCCACACAGCATAAGCATGCTCATTAATTACTCTTAATTTTCTTTAAGGGTTTACTTAAGCATTGTGCCAAGCAGCTCAGCTGTAATGACAAAGCCACAATTAAAGAGAACTTCAAGTCTTTCTGCCGAAGAAAAACTATAGAGTGTTTTTAAAGACACCAGGGGAAAGACAACACAGCAAAGCTTAAAAGCCAAGTTGTGAACCAAGGTGCTGAACCTCAGAACTCCTCCTGCAACGGACAAGACAAAAGACAGACATGAAAGAAACTAATCATTGAATGCCTGAGCAAGTAGAAAGTTAACCTCATGAACTATAAATGATGTTTACATTAGCTTTGTTCTCCCAGTATTACAGCCTTCAAGCTCCCTCAGCAGCATGTGTAGCACCAACTGACAGCTTGGTTTGTTGTTAAGTGCCGGGCTCTGAAGAGTATAGAGTACAAATAGTCTCATTGATGAGGATGTCTTCTGTGCAGCTGTAACCCCTTCTCCACCAGCAATCAATTATACAAGAACTGAGAACATTTTCAGACAAACACAGCCCTTCAAGCTTGACTCAATATAAAAAGTAATTCGTCCTCTCTGCTTTCTGTAGCTGTTACAAATATTTCCCAGACACCCATCATATCGGTATTCAAACACACAGACCTGGTGAATTAAGTGCATACAGAAGAAAGCACTACAAGTCCTTCCCCATAACAAGTATTTGGAAGGGGTCTTCTTACCAAATGGATTAATGGATTATAGCCACACACACGCACATTTTTAATAGCAAGAGTGACAACAGCTCCCAATTCCTATGCAAAACAGTAATCCATTTCCCTATTCAACAATAAATATGTAAAACCATAGGAATGTTATTCACCTGACTCAATCTCCCTAAAATGAGGAGCAAGACAATAAAAGTATATAACTGTAAATCTTTCCATACAAGATAGTAAAAGAAAAAAGGAAACACTTCCCCAAGGCCCAAATCTGGACACTCCTCATAATCTATCAGCTACAAGATGTTCCATTAGACTTCACGAGGGGCCACAAAGACATTTAACACAAATCTTTAGACATCTCTGCTTCTTTTCTCACCGGACTATTCCATTTCCTAGTCCTGGAAGAAAGTCTTTATTTGAAAGCACAAACACCATGTAAGCTAAAAAGAAAATAAAGAACAAAAACTAAAACAAAGTGAGCTAAAACTCCAACGAAGAACAACCGCTTATGAGTGAGCCACAAGTGACAGTTTAACAGATTCCTTGTCACCAACAACCACTGCCAGGATGGCACCTCTCCCTTGATTGCTCAGACTAACATGAATACTACAACAATAAGATGGACAGCTTGCTACCCACATTCTCCTCCCATGAAAAAACTTAAGAGTTGCACCCCCCAAAGAGGACCCCAACTACTTTCTGTTGCTGAAACCACATACTTTCCACCCATCCTGACACAGAAATTAAGTTTTTGTTGAAAAACAGTTTATTCTGACAGGGTTTTCAAAGAACTTCCCTACAATACACGATATATACCCCTCAAAGCAAAACAAACAAACAAACCAACCAACCCCACCCCAAAAGCCCTCTCTATCATCCTTCTAGGAAAAGGAAGAGCATCCTGGAAGATCACAGTAAAGGTTTAAAGAAGAGACTGTGACACCCTTTTCCATAAACCAAGCAGAAGCAGTTAAAGCTGCACTAACTCAAGGCTTCTTTTACAGAACATTACTAGTCTACTAATATAAGAACTTCCTCTAAAATTAGGATGTTGGGGAAGATATTAATCCACGTTCTCATTTGCCCATTTTCTTACTCAATGTTTAATTGCTGGTGTGATCATGTAAAGGTCTATTTGAGTCCAATCCAAGGTGATTGTAAGTCTACTGTACAGAGACTTACTAGACCTTTTCACCTCAAAAAAGCACTTAGACTGGCGAAATACCACAGCAAATTCAGTTTAAAGCTAATTAAGACAGAAGAATGGCAGCAGAGTGCAAAAGAAGGCAGGAGCAATGAGCAAGGCAAAAGCTTCATTCAGTCATTGTAGGATGTTCCACCACTCATTTAGCAGCAGGTAGGAAAACATATCAGGGAATACAGAGCTCGGGCACTGATGTTACTTTACCACACAAATAAATAAGTAGCCCTGCTTGACCAAGGAGGTGAAACCAGATCACCTCCAGAGGCTCCTTCCAACCTCAGCCATTCTGTGGTTCCAGCGTCGTGTAGGTATCAAAACAAGTAAGAAACCAAGAAAAGCAGTTTCCAACTCCTGCAATTTAAAACCATCCCTACTATTGGAAGACCATTAAGTTAAGAGTTCAAACTATTATGCTAACATTCCTTTATCATTACATCTTATTAGTAATAAAATCAGTTTTATTTTACAAAGCTTTAATAGCCTCATTCATTACCACCAGGTGCCTTAATCCCCAAAGAGCAATGAATAAATACAGAGCATAGTGACTAGTTATAGAACCATTATTCTACAATTTTCCTCTAGTACAGGTTTCTCCTCTAACCAGCTATAGTTAATTAAAACATAAAATTGCTGCTCCTTGGAATCCCATAGGGAGCAAAGCTGAGTGCAACTGAAGGCAGGTTTTTCAAGCCCCCTGTGTCAACTTTTACTCAATTCAACTAATAAACAGGATTGCCAAGATCTAGGCTCAAAGCACATCTATCACAACAATAAATGTGTTGGAACTTCATTTTCTGAAATACTGTTTGAACAGGATGCTTCTGACTACCTTTATAACTGAAAGCCATCCATGCCATCTGTGATGCTCTGAACTTCATTTAGAAAAGCCATACATATTAAGGATTTAGGGCTTTTTGAAAGAGGTCCACTACAAGCACATCTTAATTTATTTGATGTGCAATTTATAACAGTGTCACTGTAAACAGCACATAATAGCATCCTGTCTTCTCGTTTTTTTCCAGAGCATGCTCTGCCCGCAATGCCACAGAGTTTAAAAGGAATGGGATCTTTTTGTCATTCTTAGAGTGATGCATTTCAAATGGTACTTGATGAATTTGTCTTCATTAAAAAACTGTAATGAAAAGGGCACTATATTAGAGAGCATCACAGCATGTGACAAAAGCAAAGACCAACATGATTCCAAATAATTTAGACCAAATACTACACCTTTAATTTTCCCACCCCAAGGGATAAAAACTAAAAGCTTAATTGATTCTGCATAATAAGCTTTGTACAGCAGAACATTTTTATTTGAGAGGTATAGGACTGAAGTAGGAAGATGAAGATTGACCTAAGTGATTATCAGTGATCTAGTGATACATAGCTGTATATATTATTTGTAACCCATCCACAGCTGTACCAATATCCTTTTAGAGGTGACTGAGAAAGATGTGTAAGTGCTTTAGAGGGCCTGACTCCTTCCACAACAGCAGTAGCACCCCTAGAAATTTTGGAGCATAGGGGACAGGCTGCTACCCAGTTATATTGGTGATCCCCTCACACTTCATACATCCCACTCAACTTCACATACTAATGCAGAATGAAAATTTCAAGCACTGATGCTTATGTTCTTACTCCCTCTGAAAGGCACAAAATGTGAATTTCCATGTACAAACATCTTCAGTACAATGATCAGTCTGTAGAGAAGCCACAGCCAGCCATTAAGGCAACATGTTTCTGGATTCGGCAAACATGACAGGTACTTTGCTCTGCCACCCTGTTCCACCTCTCAGTGTGCTAACTCTGAGCCTGAACAGCACAAAGATCACATTGGGATGAGTAAATTGATTTCATAAAGTAGTCGTTGACTAGAACATTCTGTAACCTACAAAACCAAGCCTTTTGAGTGCCCTGTTTTTCCCCCCTCCAATTAGACACCGTAAGACACCTGATCCTTCCCAATGCTTCTGTAGCCCCAAACCCTTTCTGCATATCAAAATTACTTACAGCAACTCTCAGTAGCTTCTGTACAACACGCTAGACATCTCAGAGGAGAAACAAAGTTACCAATTTCCATCCTGAAGAAAATCTATGAAGAGGCTACTGCATTGCCAGGAGCCTGGTGCATGTCAGGGAATAATTCTTGTGAAAGAGGATTGCAGATATCAGCATGCCAGTTTTTCCCAGAAGACTGGAAAGGTAACAAGTACTACTTTTTCACACCACAGCTTAGTATTTACATTAAGCCTGTACTTCAGAATTCCTACCAGGTACCTACAGAGGCGGAAAACTAGACCAGAAACACCACCCAAAGGGAGCAAGTCTTCTGCCATTATTTTACCTGCAATAGTTCGGAGATAGTCTCCTTTACAGGGGAGAGCAAAAACACCTGCTGGGTTGCTGAAAATAGACATGGCACACTGTGCCATGAATTTATCTTCCACACAATGAAAAGCTACGAAAGAGACAAATATTACAGAAGGATACTAGGTAAAAGTCAAGAAAAAGTTATTCTAATGTCTCCAATCCTTCCCCAGCATTGTGGCTTTAGAGGCGAACTGCAGCAAGATTAAGCCACATCCACCAAAGTTCCTTCTAAAATGGACATAAAACGTTGTCCTAGATGCTTGGTGCATACATCACATCAAACATAACAAGTGAGTTAAAAAACAGTCTCCTCATCTAACTGAGCCCAAAGCCTTTTTCCTTTTTTCTCTCCATAAAAGCTGACTACGTCATCTTGGAAAACATTCAAGACTTGGTGGCAAGATCTTTGCCACCAAGTTGCAGGGACACACCATAGCCACTCATCTGCTACCCTCCTAATACATTCTATAGTTACAGCAAACTTCAGACTAAAAAAGAGATGTTCTAGGAGGCTTTGGAAGTTCAGTTCTGTTTTAGGTTGATTTTCAATTTTGGTTTTTGAAGGTGGTCACAGGTTTTGACACCCATTGAAAGGTAATAATATAATCCTCTGATTTATTTGCTCTAAGAGGTTCTTAGAGAACTGTGGCCCCCTTACTGCAGTTGAGAAGTCATCTACTTGTCATCTGTCCTTTACGCCCCCAGGTCACAACCTATATTGTCATAAAGTCCAATTACACTCATTTTATGAGGGCTTCTTTCAGATGTCAAGAAAGACTGAATTGCTAAAAGAGATGAGTATATGCAAAATTTGACTCAGGTTACATGAGAAACAAACTCCCTGAAACTCAGTTGCAAAAATTATGAGCTGCAATAAAACAACAATATGCTTTGAAACAAACAAAAAAAATCATTTTTCACAATGAAATAACATATAATGATGAATATAGCATCCAGGAGATGCTGGTCACAACATGAGCAGTGCTGATACCTATGGAGCAGAATGGCAGTAGAAATATTAGCAAATGAAAGAATACAGAAGTTGTTTCCTATAATACATAGAAGTTTACTGTTAGCAGAATTCAGAGGAAAGGAAGATTAATGAATGCTATATATTATGAATTAATCTGAGACTGGTTGTGAGAGGTGCAATCCACCCATTTCATTGGCATGACTTTCATACATCTCTCTTGAGTGCTTGGTAGACATCAGGGTAAAGCTTCGTTGTGGCACCCATTCCTCAACTTGCTCCAGCACACACATTGTGCTCACAGGTTGCTGGACCACCTTTCAAAGCACCAGAGAAACATCCACCCTAAGCAGAGCCAGAGCAGCTGGGAGGGCTCTCCCGGCTGCTGAGCTTCTCATCTGCACTGGGTTTGTCCACATAGAAGAGCAAGTCTCAGCCTCCTCACGCTGCCACAAACACATGGTCTGGTGTAGGAGGACAGTTCCATATGCTTCTGCCCCACACCAGAGACGTACTCAATGCAAAAGTCTCAGTGGGCACCATTCCTCCCAATTACAGAAGGATTTACAGGACAGCACTGCTCTCCCCTCAGGCTGCTCACACAAATGTTCTGGTGTACCTGATGCCAGGCCTCTCAGTGTGATTCAGCTTTCAGACTGATGTCCTGAGCAGCACCAGAACTCCTGGTGTCAGAGGAGTTACCAAAGCATCCCAGCCAGAAATGAAAGTCTTAAAAAGAGCAAGACTTCAGAGACTGTCCTATGCAAACATGTCTACATACACACCCCACATCCTCCTTCCTGTTTCCCCTAAATTAATTAAATCTAACAAACTGCTCCACAGGGAGAAGGGGCAGCTGCAGAGCAAAAGGAGAGAAACAGTGCGGTTTTGCAGAAGGGACATGGAAAAATCAGCCTAAACAATGGTAAGAGATGAGTAGATATGGCCAAATTACAACAAAACTTAGATGACAAGCTAAGTCATGCTCACTTGTCCTCTAAGGAATCAGAGGAGCACAAGGGAATGGAAATACGCAAGACACCAAAAGAGTCACAAGCTTCTGAGTTGTGCTCAAAGGGATGATAGTTCCACATATGCAAAAAGGTTCTTCTAAAAAGATCACAACTCTTTAGCTGCTTCCAAGGCACAACAAGCAAGCAGGTTCCTTTTCCTGAACTTGACACACAGGTAAAACAGTATCTATCAATAATAGAATGCAAGTTTCAAAAATTGTCCTGAAATTATCACAGAAGGCACTGGGAGAGTGGCAGGGCATGTGCACAAGTGGGACTAGGCAAGAACAGGGCAAATGCAGATGAGCACAATGAACAGACCAGCACAAGACAAAAATATGGTAATTGAAAAAGCCAGCATAAAACAATTGAGGAAAAAGATGGCGAGAAGGTGAACTAACAACAAAATGCAATCAATTGCAAGAAAAACAGCAGTCGATACCAGACTACACTAAGACAGCAATCTATTAGCAATCAATTATGCTGAAACAGCAACAAAACCTAGTCAGTAAAATGACCAGCTGAAGGAAATACTCTTTTTCACATGTCTAAATGACAACTGCCTCTACACAGTTCCCATATTTTTGACTGTTCATTGTATTAAATTGTCTTCTCTATACAATAACTGCAGTATTTATGATATTAAGAAGCCATATTTAACCTTGGGGCAGGGGCTGTTCACAACATTTCATGTAAACATTTAGGAAGGAGCTGTTTATGTTGTACTGGCCACATTTAAGCAACCTGTGTCGATTCATTCATGTACATCAGAGGCAGTGGCAGTTGTTTGTTTCTTTGGGAAGGCAAGACCATAAAGATTAATGGGAAGACCACTGGCAGAAATCCAATCATGTTCTCCTCAACTAAGATGCGCCACACTGTATCTGTGGCACACAGTCTGCAAGGCTTCCTGAACTCCCAATAAAACTGCAGGGAGCTTCCTTTTGCACGAGCCTGTACCCCTGGCAGTCAGAGTCGAGTCATCTACGTTCCTCCAGCAGTGCAAGGGGTGGGATTTTCATGTTTATACTTACAAACCACAGATCATGATGCTGCTGCAAGTTTTTCTGGAGATTCTCCTCCTGCCTGTGAAGATTGACACGTATTTCCTAAGCTCCTCCATGTTCACACCAAGGCAAGGGACCATTGCCATGCAGATATCATAGCCCAGTGTGATTGAAATTCATAAATACTCGTTTCCAACACTAAACAAAAAGTGGCATCAAAGAACAGTATTCAGCCACCACCACCAAACCTTTTTCACCCATCTAAAATTCAAATTTGCTGCATATGAATCTATGCTGTTTGAAGGGGTTACCTCCTTTTGGCAAGCTAGAGATCCCCAGATACTGTTTACCCTATCCCTTTTCTAATGGGAAGCATTGAATGCAAGCAATAAACTTGGTCTTTTTTCATAGCTAGGTTAGGAAGCTTTATTTAATGAAATGAGTTCCTGGCCCATGGTTTAATTTGGGCTCACAAGAAAACAACACATAGAGCTGAAATAAAAGGTCTCCTATCTACTTGGCTGACAATTTCTTCTTTACAAGACACAGATATACCTGCTATTGTGTACTTACTTTTGCTAAGACACGAACTAATAGAACTGATGTACTGCACAAGAAAACTTGAGCAGGCAGCCTTGGTGGCAGTACAGAGACTGGTTTATCACAGAAACTCAAAAACTGTTAATGAAAGACGACAGTAACAGCTTTCATTTCCCCACAGCACTGCAGAAGGAAACAATCAGTTTTGAAAAGGACTATTTCCAAGTTAAAAACTAGTGAAGGTCCTGTGATTTCAGAGATAACAGCTCCTCCTGGTGTGTCCTCTCAAGTAACTGGCAATTAATCAATGCGGCAAATTAAAGCCCTATTTATACAGGCTCGCAGAAACAGGATATGATACAATACCTTTAAAAATCTTACAGAAGGCAGACAACTGTTTATGTTCTGTATATCAGGCCCAGTTTCACTGAACTTTATCTCAGCCTTTCAGAGTGCAGAAGTTTTAGTTTTGCAAAGCTCCATCACTTCCATCTCACTTTGAGAATACAAGTTTTTCTCACAAAGGAGAGCTACATGTGCTTGTACAGCCATAATATCTGTCCTTCTGTGCCCAGCTGTATCTGTCTACATCCTTCCTCAAATGCTTCTGTGCAAACCCAGTGGAATGGTGATGGCGCAGTAATTGCAACAGAAATTTGGGGAAGGATTTAAGAGCTGTTTCACTAACTTACACTTTCCTAGAACCGGCATCAGAGCTTTTAAACAATGCCAAGGGCCAAGTCATCGTTCTGTTGTGTGAAATAGGCCTTTCCTTTGGCCCTTGGAGATCACACAATCATGGAATGGCCTGGGCTGGAAGAGATGTTAAAGACCATCTAGTTTCAGTCCCTCTGCCATGGGCAGGGACACCTTCTAGTAGATCAGGTTGCTCAGAGCTCCATCCAACTTGGCCTCAAGCACTGAATGGGATGGGGCATACACAACTTCTCTGGGCCTGATGCAGTGCCTCAACACCCTCACAGCGAAGAATTTCTTCCTATCATCTAATCTAAACTTAATCTCTTTCAGTTGGAAGCCATTCCCCCTTGTTCTGTCACTACATGTCCTGGTCCTAGGCCCCTTAAGCCTAAAATGCCATGTGTCATCCCCCCCCAATACAGTTATGGTTGGGGTATTATAACACGTGTCTTATTAGTTTGTAAAATTAGATTTGTTATTTTAGGCCGTCTGGCTTTATAGCACACACACTGTCACTAAAGTTTCCAGAAAGCTAGAGTTTTTTCTAAAAAAAAACAAACAAAAAAATCCCCACATTGTTTAATGAATACCTTTTTTTTTTTTAGCCACTTGGGACAGCAATTTACTCTGCATTGAATTAAATAATACAATCATCTAATTTAAGCTTTACACCATAATAATATAGTAATGAACTTAAATAGCCTGCAAATATTAAGTTTTTAAGAACCTGGCTATATTCCTGGGAAAGCAGCCCATTACCTAGAAGCCAGCCAAGTATCCCTGAATAATAACTACAGCTAGATGGCCCAGTGTCAGACCTTGTCCACCCTTTCCTCCACTGCTTTCTACTCCTCTGCCAGTATGTGCTGCTGACACTGGTCAAGCATACTTTGGTTTTCAGAGTGCAGGCAAACAAAAAACCCCCAAAAAACAGTTCTGTGAAGGTTTTGAAGGGAGAAAAGGAATAACTCAGAACCTCCAGCAAACCTACTAATGGAGGTGTTTTTACCCAGGTGAAGATCCAGCTAATCCAGATGCAGTCCAGCTCACCATCCTCACTTCTGCAAGGAGTCAGCAGTTTCCAGGTTCACTTTTCTTTTTGTTTTTCAGACAAGCCCTATCTGCAGTCATTTTCTCACCCCAATGACTTCTAAAGAACACAGACCTACAGGTCAGTCATAGCCAGGAACCATAGTTCAGTTTTCTCAGCATTAGGGCACGTAACAGAAAACAAGAAGTCAAAATAGACATGGTCCTGCAAGCTGGGGCATGCAAACAATCTGGAGACCTCTGTGCCCTCAAGGGCAGAGTACAGCAGACTAACAAGGCATTCAAACCACCCCCCAACAGTGCATCTTTTTCTCAAAGCTTATCAGGATTTCAAACTAACCCTCCTGAAGACAAACACCCCATCCTATACACCCACGGTTAAAGAAGCAGATGCTGCAAGCAGAAATAGAAAGCAGCCAGGGCAGGCTTGAGAAGGGTGAGCAAGCAGCAGTCACTAACTATGCATGCCCCTAACAAAGTCACGCTGTTGATCGGGAGAACAGCTGGCTGCTGTATCTAAACAAGCCTCGGTAACACAATAGTAACTGAGAGCACCAGCAACATACACATACCCACACACTCCATGTTGATATTTACATAAGTGCTTTTCTTTTCCCATACCACAGCACTTCAGAAGGAAGAGGTGAGATGAGCAAAACATCTACAGCTTTTCCACTGAATTAATCTGTTTCTACTTCTACCCAGACCACCTCTATTATTCCCACTTAGCCTGTGGAAAAAAAACCAGGGGTAGTTTGAGGAACACAACCCCCCAAATCAGAACTGTGGCGCAGTTCTTTTCTGCTCTGCACTGACATTCAAACTACTTCTTCGAGATCATCTTATCAAACCTTTGAGCAAAAGTAGCACATAGAAAAGCAGGATCTGAAATCCAAATCCAAGAGAGGGCTCGACGGCAGGGAACCAGTGGCCAGCTCTCTCAGCAGCAGGGCATCACTGCTCAAGGCCAAACAGGGAAAGGGCACAGGCTTGTCATTAGCAATGAGATTCTGCAATGCGGCCGTGTGCTACCAACTCTTGGTCACTTTACTACCCTCAATGCTGTAAGGAGGACCTAGACCTAGGAATTATCCATCACCCTGCATTTAAGATGATGACACATAAGCAGCACCACCTCAGATAAAACTCCAAACTAAAATTTTTCTTCCTCCTACATAAACTCTCAGCTTTTTCTACTTCCTCTTCCCTTCCTCACTTGTTCGAGAGGGTGAGGGGAGAGAGGGTAAGTCAAAGTAAAACCAATAAAATTCTTTCTCCCTTAACTCTGCATCACATCTATTTGCCTTACTCTCACACCTGTCTTTCACAGATTTTACTACCTGCTGTTTTCAGTGTCCTTTAAATATCACCTTTAACACTACTTTAAACTGACCCCAAGAAAATAATTTGGATAGCCAAAGTCTCATAATTCTGTACACTTATGACTGAGCAGAGTACTTTGCACAGTTTTTCAGTATTCAACAAGAACAATCATTGCTCTAGACAAGTTGTCAGACAAGACCCTCTAGTGTCAGAAAAGGCTATAAAAGTACTTATTTTACTGTGTGTTGGAAGTTACAGTGTTGTGGCCATGGAATTCTCTTTCTTCTCACCTGCTCCCAGTTCTTCATTCAGCTAAAGGAGTCCCCTTGGCTCAGAAACGTGCTTCACTTTAATTCTCTACTGCTGGCAGCTCCACCATTAGTTTGCTCTGCGGTCCGACCTCAGTAGCTCAGTGATTTATCCTGTCAAATACCTTCACAGATAGAAACTCCTCATCCTCTCCACTGGGCTCCTGTTTCAGTGTTTTTTCAGTGTTTGATCATCTGAACAAGGAAGAGATTTTCCTAACTGGAATTTTCCCTAGGGTAAATTGTGCCCATTGCACCTTTAAGGACCTGAGGTGGACAGCACATAAAACAAACCCACCAAGAAAACCCAACCTGTTAGACAAACCTATAGGCTTAGACCCAGTTGGGCATTAAACAGATCCTCTTAGTGCTGTATTGTAGAAATCCAAAGGCTTTAAGCAACTGGAAAGAAACTGGGCAGCATATTTGGTCCGTCATCAGATACACTGTCCTTTCCTTGACCTCTGCAGCCCACAATGCCAGCTTTGAACCTGTCCTTGCTCTCCCTACAGCAGCAGCCTCCTGCTGCCACCCCAACGCTGTAGCCTCCATCCCTCCCCATCAGGCTCTCTTGTCTCTTGTCCCCAGTCCAGCAAATCCCAGTCAGCCTTCTCTGTTCATCACCCCTTCTCTTTTCCCCATCGCCTCCTCCTGCTCTTCACACAGATTGTATTTTGCTTTCCCATCCCCACGCCGTGTCACAGCCGACCCTACAATCCCCCGCCAGGACGCTGCTCTGGCTTTCCCACGGCACTACGTTTGTTTGCCATTACAGACACTCGTGTTATTTCCTGTGGGTGCCGGGGGAACATTACCTCGAGGGCAATGCCCTCGCAGCAGCGTCTCCGCTTCCCTCCTGCGCTCCGCTCGCCCTAAGCCCAGGCCCGCCCGCCGCGACCCCCGGGGGCCGCCCGCCCGGAGAATTCCCCGCTCTCCAGCCCCGCCGTCCCCCGCTT
>JAHLSL010000010.1:19810058-19928914 GCA_025920805.1 Petroica traversi
GAGTCGGGGAGGGGAAGGGAAAAAGCGGAGGAAGCGCCTCTACGATGCCGTCCCCCGCCTTTTCAACTTCTTATTTTTTATTTTATTTTGCTCTGAATCTGTTGAGGCTTGGGCATTTTGGTGACCTTCACGCTGTTGGTGACGTCCAAGTTTTATTAGGTTTAATAGCAGTGAATGCAATTATCCATTTATAACCTGAATTTGCAGAGCTGCACGCAGAGCAGATCAGAGTTTGGCTTCCAAGTTGCGGACAGGGCACAGGTCAGTCCCGCCAGTAGTATGATGTGTAAATCTGGAAGATTTAGAATACTTATTTCCCTGGCAAAAAAAGCCTCTGAATCTGCTTTGTGCTAGATTCATATTCTTATTTATTCACTTTGCACTGACTAATAGAACTAAACCACCACTCAAGCACCTATGTTTGGTGACATTCTGCACCAGAATCTGGAAGGAAGCCCTTAGAGCTAGAAGGTAAGCTGAAAATTGAACCAGGAAGTGGGGAAAATATTTGACATTGGTCAGTCAGATGCAGCTAGAATATAAACAAGTTAATAGCTTAAATATTAATGGCATGTATTAATTTCAAATACAACCCAGCATCAGTCTGACGCTTTGGAAATGTAACTAGTTAGAGCATTGATGCTGTGAGATTATGAAATCATGAAATTCATCAGAGTGTGAATTGCCAGGCAGCGCTTACATCTCAGCAGCTAACTCCAGACAGAAAGAACCTGTCAAGGTGGTTTGGTTGACTGAAGGCTGAAAAGATATTTCCTTCAACTTTCTTTAAATGAGAGAAAATAAAGATTTAAAAAAAAATACTACCTTCAGGCTGGGCAACAGAAACCTTTAAACAGAGAGAAAGAAACCTTTTCCACCTGGGTAGCAGTGCCAACCTTAGCATGGTGCACCTCTTTCACATGTCGATCTTTACTGCTCTGCACCAGGCGTGTTAATTAAGTTTTCCAGTTAAGACTTCTGCTCCTGAGATGATTCCCAGCATCTGTGTGCAGCAGAGGGCCAGCTGCTTTTCCAGACCTTAGTTCATGCCTCCCTTGAAAAGCCTCATCAGGGATATGACAATGACTTATATCCTATTTGAAGCAGGAATTTTACTTTGGAGAATAACTCTGCTTTCCAGAAATAATCCAAGGTAACTCTTCAGGCATGATGACATCATACCAGGGGATGATGACCAAGGAGCCAGGCAGGGGCTAAGGCTTAACTCTCACAGCCTACACTGTGTACCCTCTGCGTTGTCTTTGTGGAGGGAGATCTATATGGCTGATGTCAAGAAAGGATGAGTTGGCTGAAGGAGGAGGTGGTTTGAGATTGGAGGGTTCTCCTCAGGCTCTGACGAATGAGCAGAATGGAAAAAAGTCATACAACCAGAACTCTGAAAGACACCATGGCCAAAACCTCCACTTTTGCCTTAATAAAAGGACATTTAAATATTAACAGGCAAACTCTGCATAGGCTCAGTGAAGTACATTGCCACATACATGACCTTATCACTCAATTCTCCCTTAGATCCTGATGTACAGAGGGAGGAGAAGGGGTAGAAGTTTGGGCTGCGTACAAACAGGCAGAAATGTCACGTGGTTAGGAAGAAGACCCACTAGGATCTTGGAGACCATTGATGGGCTACTGTCTTCTCCCCTCTTCTCCCAAGCAAGGATGCCTTTTTGGGTAAGCTTTTTTGCATTATTATTATTATTATTATTATTATTACTATTAGATCTCTATTGCAGCAAGTGCATTTATCAACCTCAGTTCTGAATCTGTATTTCTGTTGCTTCACTAAACCACACTGTTTGTGGATCTGTGACTGCCCAAGTTCCTGTTGACCACAACCAGACCTAAAGTGTTGGAACTGCAGTATTTGTGAATCAGTTCCTATTGAACATGACCAGATTTAGGGCCAAGTTGGTTATGATCAGAAATCAATGGCAGTTGCACCCAAACCCTCTGATCTCCAAGGTCCAGCTGGAACACAAGGGAGTTTATTTTCTTGCCAAATTTCTATACTCTTAACAAAACACATACACTAGTGTTACCTCTATGAGTAGAGGAAAAAACCAAACTGGATCAGAGTAAACTTTGAACAGGTGCATTTTCACTGTGTCCATTAAGAAGCTATTGTCAAATCTCATAAGACTAAACAAATCCTGTTGACTTAATGACTATACTAAAAGACAGGTCATTTTCCTAGTGATGGAAAAGGTTTTATTCAAGAAATTCAAATCTTTTTTGTGGGGAAATACTGTTGAAAATTGTCTCTCAAACCTGGACCTGTTGAATTTTTGTTATATTTATTAATGTTTTTAATAATATTAAAATTTAACTTGATCATTTGTCAGTGGTTATGCAAGGAAAGGACAGTTTGAAAGAAGCCGAGTGAATGATTAAAATGAATCATTAAAATGCAGGACTTTGTAACTGCTCTCCTCTTCCCTTACCTTCCAGCTGGACCAGACCTCTCATGTCTTAAGGAGGAGCTGCCTTGCAGTTATACTGCAACACAGGGATTGTCATCCTTCTATGGCCATTAAAGCTTTTTTAATGCAACTGACACTGTTTGGAGGACAAAACTGCATTTTGAAAAAGATCAGTGTCTCTTTCAATAATCTCCCCTGCAAATCCCTTTCCATGGAGATGGCATAAACGTTACTGCAGGCAAGAGACAAAGCCTTCTCAAGGCTCTGGGCTCTCTGCTATCTGAAAATCATGACCACTGGGCTTGTATATGCAGAAAGTAACACCCATGTCCCACGAGAGACTGAATGCTTGGTCTCTGAAATTTTCTGAAGGGAAAAGTCTGTGTCGTGGAGAAATTGCATGTTTCTGCTGTGACATTTGCTGAGTAACAAACATTTTCCTAAAATGCCATAAGCAGGCAGCCTAAGGAGCAGGTTCCTTATCCTAAGGAATGTTATCAGTTTTAACTGCAAGTTATGCACTTCGTGCCTCTCCATGACCAGTAACTACTACCTTTTATAAACATCTTATTTCATAACAAGTTTATTTGGGATAGAGATATCATCTTGGATCTCAGTGCAAATAGATCTGAACTCTTAGTGAAACAGTAGTCCTTTCTACCTTGCACACGTGTATTTAATGTTACAGGGTGCAGAGTTGTTGACATTTGGAGAATTAAATGTTTTCCAAGACTCAGGATTTAAATGAAAATTGGAGGGAGTGGCTGCCATGTGCAGTGGCTGTACAAGTGTTGCCCAAGTGCCTGAAAGGCAAGAGCCATTTGCTCTTGTGGTTTGTACCTGTAGTGTGCTGCAGCAGTAAATGTGCTTCGGCTCATTTTTTTCTCTACAAAGCTAAGAAGTCAGTAAAGATCTTTCCAAGCTCAATAAAAGCTAAAGTGTCTGAGCTGAGAGCTAGCACCTATGAAGTAACTCAAATAAATCACTTATAAATTTGAAATATGTGCTTAGGAAAGGAAGAAGAAGAATTTCAGGGTTGAATCATTGAATTTTAATAGTGTTTGTGGAGTTGTAAATCATATCAATACCTTCTTAACAGAAATAAAAGTTTATCTAAGCAGAATCCTTCTGTAGGCCTCGTGGGAAAGGAAAAAGGTGACTCTGAGCAGGATTATGCAAATGAGAGTTACAAACATATAACCCACAAGTGTGATTACAGCACATTGGTTTTTAGAAAGTACATTTAGTCTTGGAGCTATATATACTTCAATATCTTTGGAGATACTAAATTACATGAGTTGCACCTTGAAACCTGAACTCTGGGTTAATTTATACTTCTTAGGAAAACTCAAAATTATCTTATTTTGAATCAGAGCATGACCACTGCAAATACTTATGTGACAGATCAATTTAAAAAAGCTTCTAAATGTTTTTAAAGGGCATTAGCAGGAGAATTTGTTCTGGTTGCAGGCCGTGGTACACATTTTGCATTAAATCTCGGTAATTTTAATTTAGCGCTTTTAAGTGCTAATTGTTCTGTTGCTTGAGTTACCTGCCCACAGGTAGGAGAATGTGCTCAGTTCATGAAATGCCTCATGGCAGCTCTGCAGGACTGGAATGCAGAGGTTGAAATCAACCAGCTTTCCATAATTATAGATGCAGACTCAGAATGCATGAACACAATCTGTTGCTCACTTGTTTTTCCAGACATGAGGGCCTGGTTGTAGGTAATGGACATCTCCATTTTTCAGCTGTTAGACAGTATGGCTTGTACACTTTGGGCTATATGTTTCTTGATGACAACAAAGAAATTATACATTTTTTTTCCTAAAGTTTTGTAAACTACATAATGAACTGAAATAGTTGTATCAACTTTTGGAGTCTAGCTGCTTTGTGGAATTTATTCTGTGTAATGATTGTATGGAGGCAGGGATTTAGATAGGGATTTAATTAAAATACAATACAATTCTCTGTCTTATAAAGAAGAAATTGATTTAAATCTTTTCCTTAAAATGTTGAAGAACTTGTGACTGTTAATTTGTGAATATGATCCAGTCATTCCTATATTTAAGAATCTTAGGAGTTATAGAATTGTCAAAGCTAGTAATATAATAGAAAAAACTTTTTTACGGTTTGGATTTCTTACCAAAATCCCTGACTCCTATTTAAGATTTCCTTATTAAAATCCCCTGTTCAAAAAGCTTTGTTAAGAATTTTATTTTGGACTACAGAAGGCTCTAGGATGAACTAATGGAATGAAGGGATGGTGAGAAGTTCTCAGCAAAGAATTAAATCTCTTTGCTCATTTTTTACAAGAAAATAGGAAGCAATGACTCACAGAACAAAGGAAGAAAGTATAAGTCTACTTATTCTTTATTAAGCAAAATTGACTGAAATGTTGCTCTCCTATCTCCTTTTGTTGTGGTAGCTTTTTTGCCATGAGGAAATTATTTGGGAATCCCCTCCATTCAATGTTTTCCCACCAAAGGAAACCTTCAATACAGAAGAGGAAAACTGCCTTATACAGTTTGATACACATTTTGTGCAATGATCTAACACTGGCCTTTCCCAAAGAGACAGAGAGAACTTCTGTCTACTCTGCTGCTGGATGCCTCATAGGTAGGACCTGTATCCCCTCAGTAAAATGCTTCCCAAATGCTGACACAAGCATTTGGTTGTTTGTCTGCAGTATCTAATGGATTTTTGAGAAAAATATCCTTTGAAGAGGGACCAGGTGTGTCTCTTGAGAAATAAAACTTTGTAGTCCAGCATTTCCCATCAAAATATTCCTCACATGAATGAGTGAAATTTGGAACGTGTTTCTTGGATTTCCCATATGTTATCATGACTGTGATTAAAGTGAGAGAGAAGAGTACTCTTTAGATTAAATTCTCTAGGTTGTAATTATACAGGTTTAATAGTCTTCATTTACATTTACATGGCCATGTACATTACAGTAGTCTTGACTTTTTGTGCACAGTGAGAGGGAGATCACAAACTCCTAATCACAATTAGCAGTGGCTAATTGAGGCTGCTGCTTATCAGATCATAAACATCTCCCTGAAAAGAGAGGTGACCCTGACCACCCTTCGTTTCCATTGCTACCCAGCAGCTTGCTCACAGGCTTTGGTGATTAGCCAGCCCATTTTGGTGATTGAGAAATTAATATTTGGGGTTTTAATTATCTAGCCTCTTGAACACCCACTTGACTAACATGAATATCAAGCATAAACATATAAACCCTGGTAAGAGAAACTACTGAATAGTGAATACACGCAGGAAGCTGCAGACAGTTTACCTGTAAACACATCCTTCCATGATTGCTTGGGAAAACAAAGCATAAGGTGAATTGAAGGAGTCAGCCTGTTGATATTGTAAGGATATTTGAAGTTGTAGATCCACGAGGAAAGTCCAAGAGTTGGGACAGGAGTGGGGAAAAAGGCAAGGAGTCAGAGAGGAAATTCCTTAACTTTGGGTGTGTCATTTTGTCCTGGAAATAGTAAAAGGTAGTATTTTCCTAATAATCAGAAGGTGGAATCACATCTCCATGGCACTGAATGAGATTTAGGTGGAAAATACTGAAAATTGTATGTTAATTAAGGTAAATGTTGGCACTGATACTAAGGAGGAATTTTGAATGAGCTCTCAGTATTTATGAAAAATGCTAAAATAACTTTGATAAATACTAAATCTCACAGGAACAGCATGAAGAGCATCTTGCTTCATAATAAAGGATACAAAAATATAAGGCAAATTTTAAGATCTAACAGCAAGATAAGAATTAAAGTCCTAAAAATTTAACTTTTTACCTTGCAGAATGCAACCACTAATCCTTTTAATTCACAACCTGGGAATGTGAAGATAGTGGAAATTGGATAAGTTTGGTCTTGTATTCCTGGATATTCCTTAATTACTAGTCATATAACTAACTAATACCTTGGTCGAGTCATTCCTTTATTAAATAGTCAATGCAGTAAGTCAGAGACTGTTAGATGTCCCCAGTGATGTTATCAGCATATAGTTACATCAAATAAATTAGAAATTGTAATGCAAATAAAGAGGCATAGGAATGAGTCAGACATGTTAGCATTGCCTTATTTACCCTTGCTAATACCTGCTATATAAGAATCACAAGGTATTTCTAATTTCAAAGTCTTTTTCTGGATTTGACCCTTATCATGGACCATTGCTAAGCTAAAAAATAGTTCTCCCAAATTTCTAAGGGTTAATGTATGCATGTCTCTTGGTGCTCTGAAGGCAGTATCAATCACTGGAAAGGACAGGGGGTTTTGGCTTTTATAAAATTAAACTCACCTCAAGAAGATCCTGCTTGTGTGATGCAGATACAGGTACCAACTCTTACAAATTTTGGTGAAGTATTTGTGAGGTATAGGAGTATAAATAATAGCAGTAGCTTCTGAAGAAATCTGAATGAGAAACTTGTCACAGCAATGCAGTTATACTCAAATATTCAAAAATCAGCAGGAACATCAAAATACTTTAAATGGCTGCTTGCACATTCCATACATTTGATTTTCAGTATTTGTGTCAACAGAAACACACTTATATACTGCTGTCACATGTTCTTCCACACTATCAAAAATAATGAATTATTTTAAATATTAAGAATAGATATGGTCAGTGAATGAGGTGACTGATTAAGAAAACAGTGAGTCCTGCCATAAACTATGAATATTCTGAACAAATTTTGGTTACAACTAACCAGAATCTAGAGGCAGAAACAGAACGTGTAGATGAACAAAACAATTCTATGGAATTAACAAATCTTTCAAGTTAAAACTTGGCTAAAATGTTACCTTCTTGGAACAAGCTTATTCCAGTCAGTGGTTTTGTGAGATTTAGAAACCTGACCAGAAAATAAATCCTCCCCTTCCTGCCATTTGCAAGCTCTTTTCCATAGTGTTTTTTTAATTCTTAGCCATTGTCACATAAAACCTCATCACACAGCCAAGCTCCAGGCTTCTCATGAATCATCACCTAAGAAGGAAAAGTTCTGTGAAAAGTGAGTATCTGGATGTACCAGCAGATCAACAACTCCCAATTAATGTGTCCCTTCTAAAGCAGCAGGAGAGAGTAGAAGTGCCTTCGCTTGCCTCACTTGCTTGGATTACCTCTGAAAATCAGAGTAAATGGGCAGGAAAATTCTTCTGGATGAAATTCCACCGTGGGAGGAAAGAAAAACACACACTGTGAATGCACTCTCTAAACCAATTCTGGGCATGTTCTTCTTTACATTCTCAAACAGAGACCGTCATAAGTTAGGTCTTTTTTCATAGAGGCTAATTAATTGTCATATTTCAAGTACTTGTGGGGTTTTTTTATCATCTGTTAAATATTTGTGTTCTGCTGACATGGTGTTCCGTTCTAAACTCCTGTGAGTTTAGGCACCACAATACTGTCTCACAACTTTAACAGCAGTGACTTGAATGGCAAATGAGCATTAAAAAGTTCAGGGAATAACTTTTTTTAGTTACTTAAAAAAAAACCACAACAAACTGTGTTAGAGTTAATTTAGGAATTTGAATGCTTATTACATTATCCTGGAGTGAAAAGTGTTGAATCAAAATCTTGAATTCCTATAGGTTATGACAGCTGGGAGGAATGACTTGTGGTTCAAGTAATTAAGTGTACCTCTTCAGATATTTGAAGAGCTGACTGTAAACAAATTAAGGGTAAGAATACTATTCCACATATGAAAATACTTCATAAATATTCTTGAAGCATGCAGAGACAAAAAAAGAGCCATCTGAATACCTAGTAGATTATTATTGTCACAAAACATAGATTATTTCCATAAATTAACCAGAAAGCTCTATGAAAATTAACATTCCCTGTAACCTGAAAGCAGTGAGTTAATGCATAGTATTGAGGAAAGAGAATGAATTTAACCCTAACACAGGCTCACAGAAGATGGGAAATGGGGATTGGACTCTGACAAACAGAAGAGAGAGATGCTCTCAAGAATCTGATGCAATATATTATAAAGCTGAGATAACAATATACTATTCATCTCTATTCTTGGTATTATACTGGATGGAGAATAAAATCATCTTCAGTGTAAGTTGTGTAACTCAGCTCATTAATTCATACTTTCACTGCTATTTTTCCGTATAGACTCTTACCTGTAAATGTATCAGTGCACATCTTTCACCTGTAAAAGCATTCAAGGTTACTCGCTGTTTCTCCATTGTAATTAAGGTGAGAGGCTAGACCAGGAAAAAAACTTGTAGAAATGAATACATATAGTTCTTGTGCTGGTTTTTGGATATGAACTGTTTTCCCCTTTGCCTCCACAGTGAGAATAGTGGACATGTGCAAGAACGTGGGAGGAGAAAAGACCCAAAGTGTCCAAAGGGATATTCCATAAACATGATGTCATGTTCAGCACCAGATACTTCAGGAAAGGAGCAGGATAGGGAACATTTGTTCTCATTGAATCCATCTTGCCAGGTAATCATTGTGTGCTAAAGCTCTTCCCAGAAAGCAGCTTAACATCTGCCTGCCAGTGGGAAGCAGAATTCCTTAATTCAATTTTCTTGCACATGCAGCTTTGCTTCACTTATCAAACTGTCTTAATCTTGGCCCCCTCATTTCCAGCTTCTAATCTTGCAACTCTTTGCCCAATTCTGCTTGGCAGGGCAGGGCCAGGTAAGCAACTGGGTACTTACCTGATGGTCAAGCCACCACAACTTCTATCCTCAACATTGTGATTACTTGGAGAAAAATCTCTTGCAATGGCAAATTCAGTTTTTTTCCCTGTTTTTGTAGATGTAATTCTGTGGTACAACTTCTAAAAATACATAAAAGCTATAAAAGTTATTCAACACTGGTGGGTTTCTTGTATTTGAATCTAAGTAAATCCATAGCAGAGGGAGAAGAAATGTTTTACTTAATTGCATTTGGAGATCCCACTTTGTTACTCTGCTCATGATGTCTGTCTGTGTATTGTTATTTCCTTTATGCCACAGACTTTCTGCAAGAGAATACCCTTAGATGGTGACCTCCAACAGAAAGCCATTGGACTCAAGGAAAGGCCTTTTATCATCCCAACAGATGCCCAGGTCTTTGTCAAGCAGCAGCAGCCCTTTGCCACAGCAGATGTATTTGAACACTCTTGAATGGCAAAAGGAAAAACATCATCCAGTCATGGGGTGTAAGGGAACAACTCTGTTGCCAAATAAAAGTATCTGAAGGAAGAAACTTCCTGGAGATAATTAAAAAGATAGTGCAGACTGCTCATCTTGCTTAGTATTACATGAATAGAATTCATTTAATACTAATTATGTCTGAAAAACTCTT
This sequence comes from Petroica traversi, assembly GCA_025920805.1. Taxonomy (NCBI): domain Eukaryota; kingdom Metazoa; phylum Chordata; class Aves; order Passeriformes; family Petroicidae; genus Petroica; species Petroica traversi. The sequence continues at coordinate 19,819,817 of JAHLSL010000010.1, forward strand.
GGTTAGGATATTCCTAAATATCATCGCAGAATAATGCTGTGAGAGTTATTTCAAGGATTGCAACCCACACTTTAGACCTAAAAGTAAATGCAGAAAAAATAATTATTCTTGTAACTAATCTGGTTTCTCTAATTTAAAAAAAAAATTCCATATTTAGTAATTGGAACTGTTCTACTTCTGTTCCCACACAGCTAATCTGGACAGAGAACATACTGGTGTAGTTTTTCTTAATCTAGATAGTTTAACAAGAAGAAGTGAGTTCTGAGAAAACCCAAGCAAAAAATGTGAATCAAATACATTATTTTCTTTGAGTCTGCAGGAAACTATATGACAGAAAAATATATGTATCATGCAGAATCTAGGAATTTAAATTTGTATGTAGGAGATTTTAAGTTTTGTTGTCATATGTCACTGAAACACAAGCTAAAAAGTTGTACATGTGAAAGAATGTAAAAAAGGTTTTCTTTTTTTAAGATTTAACAACATTTTATTTGACATTAATTGTATTATTAAAGCGAATATTCATTTAAAGTAATATAATGCATGCTTCAAAGACTACAAGCAATGAATTTATTTGGAAAGATTTACTTTAAAACTATCAAGAAACAGCCAAGGCAAATTGAATTTACTGAAAGCAGAGAAAATAAAAATCAGTAAGCCAAGACTGGAATGCAATTTCTAGTACAATGACAAGTAGCTACGAAATAAAGAGCAGTGGGAGAATTGCACATGTCATTTGTTACATGTGCCACATATTTCTCTTCTGCCACAGTAGGAAAAGCAGCTTACTTGATGTCACAGAGAAGAGCTACTCCTCTCAGAATCCAGTGGTCTGGAGACTTTGCTGTCTTTAAAAAGACCTCTGTAATAAAGTTCAAATCTGTCCTCTTGGGCTTCTTGTAAAGGGGACAAACATAGAGCTTGGGATCCCTAGGTCTGGTTGAATCAACAGCAAACATATGGAGCACAGGCAGCTGGACAAAAAGAATCTTTGGTGTAGACTCAACGAGGATGCTTCTTCGTTTGTCCCAGCCTGCACCTTCCAAGTAGAGCCCATAGATATATACTCCTTCCTGTGTGAACAGTAAGCAGGTACATCACAACATATATAGCATAATAATGGTCTTAAGCCATTAAAAGAAATTTGTGTTTTATAGTAAAAAATATCTGACATTGAATCTCTTCAAATTATTTCATGTTAAACTATAATATAATCCTTTTCAGAAGGTAATGCTACTGAAATGGAGGGCAACAAAATTTGTTTAATAAAGTCTATATATTAGAAAATTTCTTGTAAAGTTTACTAAAAATTCAGAACATCAACAGGTGGTAAAATGAAACAGTTATTTTAATTAAATATTTTTTAAGTTAATTAAAATCTTCACACTTAGTATTTGGTTTCTATGCTACGCAAAAACATTTAGGCAAAGAGAGTAGTAACTTTTTCCTCTATCAATCCAAAATACCTCAATGATGCATAATAGAAACTAAATACCAAAATTAATATTGAACTATCTTTGCATGTCATACATACAGAAGGAGGTGATACGATTTCTTCTCTGGTTTGCTTTAGCACGTCATTATGTATTGCAACTTTATCTAAAGCCCAGTCTTTATGTGCTCGAGTTGCTTCTTGTTTCATTGCTGTCAGGAATCCTTGAGAAAGTAAACCAGACTTTTAGTATTTATCACATGATAAAATAAAATCTTGTTCAGTTATCAGTTAGTTCTGCACTGAACTTATAGACAGATAATCAGAGTTCTACTGACAATGAACATCCTTACTAATGACAGCAACTTTGCTTTGGGACCAAAATAGGAACAAATTTAAAAAGTGGCATAGTGTGCATTGAGCTGAGAAAAATATTTTTAAATGGCAGTTATCTTTTTTTTTTTAATAACTCAAGTAAGAAATACTTTTTCAGGATACTGACTTACAAGTTATCATAAGGCAAGCAACTACAGGATCCATGATAAAGGTGTCTTTCAAGAAAACATTTCAAGGCAAACAGGTTGTCCGTTGTGTGAGCTGATATTTATGTAAAGGCAATGGCTAAAAGATGGGGTTGTTTTAAATGAAAGAAGTAGAATGAATTGCATTGATGGAAAACAGAAAACGCGTGTCTGAATATGCTAATAAAATAACTACATAAACGTGGGGAATCTAGCCAATGCAGTGCCTATGAAGAATAAAAAATGTATGTTAGGGGAGAAAAGGGTGTCAGAAATTAAGGTAGAGGATTAAATAACTGAGCAAGTTAAGTGATTTTTTCAATATTGTTTTGATCAGACTTCACAAAAGCTTGAAATAAGAAAGGCTTGAGAAGCAAAGGGCTGAATAGTTTAAGCTCAGGTGACTGGGCAGCAAAGAGGTTTGAATGTGTTATAAAGGAAAAAGCTACAAAGCCAGAAACACTAGTGGCAAATACATGGTCATTTCTCTGTGTGTCAGAAGATAACAATGAAGTCACCAAAATCTCAATATCTGCTATTTTATGCTACTGGATGAAGAACTGCTTGAAATTGTCATAGAACCTGAGATGAAGAAAGATAAATTAACACAGAGACCTGCATACTTAATAGTGAATTTCCTGGTGAACAGTATTAAAAATATAGCGTGATATTATGAATATATTCACCTAACCCCTACCCATAGCACACATTTTGCACTTAGCAAACCTCTCTCTAGCTGCAGGATTACTCTTTTTTTTGGGGGGGGGGGGGTTTAATACAGAGGTTGAATCAATAATGAAGGTCAAGACCATCTGTATCTCAGGTTTGTTGCCTATTAGGTAGATGTTTCCATTTGTCAAAAGAATCTGGTCCATTATCTTCTTTTACACCACCGTGAGTGCTGCTCTTGAATCACCAGAGATCACTATGCTCATCACCTGTGCCACTTAGGATATAAATGGAGTGATGTTTTGACTGGCATCCCAATACCATCTTTTAATAATAAATTGGATGTACTCCAGGCACCTCAACTGTTTCTGGAAAGTGACTCTAAAATAGACTTTGGTATTAGTACTTTGTACAGTTCTGGCCATAGGAAGGCCAGTAAGAACAGAAGAATTACAAAGCAAAGGTAACTCATTTAACATTCGAGAATTTCAGAGGTTAATCCTAATTTAAAAAACAACAAACAAAAACAAACAAACAAACAAAAAGCCCACCAAAAAAAAAACCCTCATAGCAGTCACAGGGAAGTTTCTTATGAGAAGTTTCTATGGGTAGTTGTGTAGGCTAAAGGAGATTCACCTATGAACACACACCTAATAATGTAATGGGGTTTTTTACTAATGGGGATGGTTAAAATTTGTTTTTCTTCCTCTTTCCTCTAAATGATAAAAATATCAAGCTATAGCAGATAATAGGGTTTATTTCTACTGTGCAGCACATCTTTGATGAATTTGTAGAAAATGTCCATTAAATAATCTGTGACATCGATATACCACAAAACTACACCTTTGTCATTCTCTGGAAAGACAAGTAACTGCAATAAAATCTAGTACAGTTGCACATTCATAGAATCAGAAAAGCCCATGTTGGTAGAGACATGAGAAGTTCACCTGCTCCAGCCTTTCATGGGAAAAGGAGACTAGATGAGATTATCTAGCAATGTCCAATTACATCTTGAAAAACTCCAGAAATTGGGACCATACCATCTCTCTGATAATGTTGTTCCAGTGAGTGATTGCTCTTACAGTACTGTAAAAAGTCATTTTGTTCCTACTGTAACATCTTGTTCTAGATTAAAGTTCTTCCTTACTCACAACTTACAGTTTGGAATGAGTTAAAACAGTTTCAAACCACAGAAAAATAGTATTTTCTTTAAAAGCTGTATCATTACCATTAAGTATACTTTCTTTAGAAGCTGTATAGTATCATGCTACAAATGTCTTAACCCCTCACAGTAAAGAATTTCTTTAAAATATCAGTTCTAAATCTACCTGTTTTCAGTTTAAATCCATCCTCCCTTGTCCTATCTCTAAATGCAGTTGTGAAAAGTCCCTCTCCATCTCTCTTGCAGCCCCTTCTGGGTTCTGGAAGGTGCTATAAAGGTCACCACCAGAGCCTTTTGCCCCAGGCTGAACTGCCCCAACTCTCTCTTCCTGCCTTCGTAAGAGAGGTGCTCCAGCCCTCTGATCATCTTCAGGGCCCTTCTCTGCACTTGCTCCAACAGGTTCACATCCTTTCTGTGAGGGCCCCAGAGCTGGAGGCACCATTCCAGGTGGGGTCTCACCAGAGCAGAGCAGAGCAGTGCAGAGGGGCAGAATCCCCTCCCTTGCCCTGCTGGCCACACCTCTGTTCATGCAGCCCAGGCTATGGTTGGCTTTCTGGGCTGTGAGTGCACGTTGAACCCGTTTATCATCTCAGCTTCTGTGAGACACTCTGGCTGTATATACATTAAATTACTATTCAGTAAACTGTTACTCAAGTCTTTTCAGTAACCTTACCTTGTGGATTAAAGAATCCAGTTATCCAAAACACCTTTGGTCTTCCTTGAAATATCCAAGTATTTAGTTGAGCATTTCTCTCCAAAAGTTCAGTAAACCAGAAGCCGAGTGTGGAAGACTCCCAAGACACTCTTCTCCATACTCCAGGGATTCGAGCATCATACATGTTATCAAGTGCATCTCTTAAATTCTGAAGGAATTAAATAATATTGAAAGTAATTAAACCAACTTAATAGTTTAAAGCACAGTATTCCTTATGTAATAATTGTACTTTACTTGCCTCACTCATAACAATAGTTCCTTCTATGGCTAATTTGAGATCATTCAAACTGGTACGGACAACTGTGATCACCTTCTGCATGCGGTCAATTTCTTGACGAAGAAAAATATTCATAGAGTTAAGTACTCCCATTTTAACTAAACGGGCCTTTACCTAAATTATAAAAACACAGAAGAATCTTAGTTAAGATCTTAGGATCTAAATTGTTGAAATGCTGTGTTGTATACAACATCTTAACTTTCCATGTATTCAGAAAAGTAAATATTTCATTTGTATGGTATTCAACAAACATTTATCTGCTTAAAACTGTTGCAGTTTTTATTTTTTGTCTGATGCTACCCAATTACTCATGATTTTGCTAGAACAGGACTTCACCAAGAAGGCCCGGGAGACTGCTATCACAAATGTCAAGACTGATTTTGTTTTTTCCTGTTTTCACAAGTAGCTTTGGAAGTCCGAGCACAGTCTCCATGACATATCTCCAAAATCCTCACACCAATTCATGCTGGCACCAAAAATGGTGTTGGTTCCTTACTTGGATCTGCTACAATTGATATGATCTTTTGTACAGTTTGGTATTTCTTTTTTGGAATGTGTAATGTGAAAAGTCAACAGAGAGAAGAGTAAGACTAAGATTAGCTTGCCTCATGAGGTACATAATCTGGAGGAAGTTTCTCTAGCATGTCTTCAGCTGTACGATAAACTACTGATTCACGAGTTTCTCCAGATCCTCCAGCACTTTCTTTAGGCTGAATGTTGGTTATAGTATCCAGAACATCAGCTGATGTATTTTTCTGGTATCTGAGAAGATGCGAAATATGTTGTAAGTTACATAGGATTTTTTAATAGTTAATGATAACTTTGTAGAACACACAGAAAACAGTCTGTCATCAAGTCAAAGCAAAACTCACACAATTGCTTTCCTTTGCATCCTGCACCAAACTTAATCATGAACATTTGGTTTACCACAGTTTTAAAGAGTATGAACTTCTCTCTTCCCTGTTATACACTTGCTGTGTTTCTATTTCAGGGATAAGAAGGACGTTTGCAAGCTCAGATTGTGAGGTCACAGAAAAACCCATCATACTAGGGATTCTGAGGAAGGGGAAGGAAATGCTATATTCCTGATTAAGACCTTCTAAAGAGCTATTTGTTGGGAAGAAGCAACAAAAGTTTTGTAATAAGGAAGAATATTCGCCTCATATAATTACTTCTTGAAATTGTAATGCAGAAGCAGGAAAAGGTGGAGGTATAACTCTGCAACCCTTTAATAATTAGTAAATTCATTCTGCTTTGAGGTATTTCAGGATTAATGACAAGGGCTGCTAGATTTACAGCCCTTCAGGTTAAAAACTTCTATTCCATAGTGAAGCCTGGGCAGTGCTAAAGTAAATTTATGTTCTGAGTCAATACAAAAATGTGAATTAAAATTGTGAGGCATTGGATAATGAAAGATAGTAGACCACATCAGTCTGTCAACACAAGAAGAATTATAGAAGTATTTTGGTTTCAGTGCTATCCAGTGGCACAGAGCTATGAGAGGAAATGAGAACGAAAGCCTGAAGTACTGAAGTGTCTGCAATGTCTGCTTTTACCTTTTGGAATCAACTACACAAGAAACATACATCAATGAATGATGTAGGACATCCATTTATACTGATTCAAAGCATAGTTTTGTATGTCAGTTTTACTTTTCAGCTTTCATATGACACCCATCTCCTTCTATTACTTTGTTGTACATAACTATATAAGACATTCCACAAGACATAAACCAAGAGTAGAATGTGTGAAGTCCTAAAGCACCTAAAGATGCTTTGGATACAGTATCATAATACTAGAGAAGCTAGATACTACAGTATTTCAACAAAAAATTTTGTGAATGCAATAATAAAGGCTATAAATCAGAAAAATAGAAGAAATACTACTGGGAGTTTGCTTCTCAGAGGATATAATTTCTGCTTCTAAAAGTAGGGATGGTGGGGCCTTTCAAGGTTTTTCATAACCCCTGACTTTAGACTCAAAACTCTCAAGCTTTTTTTCAATTTATGGCCCCATTAAGAGAATGAAAGATTTATTCAAGACCACATATGAGCAGAAAAGATAAAATTTCTCTTGTACTTATGGCTTCATTGGCAATTTGGATGACATACTGGTGGTTGTAACCTTTACTTTTTGTCTTGCTGATTTAGCAAGTAGTGATAAGAGATGTGAACTTCCCTCTTCACACTGTAAGCACTGTTCTTCCAATTCTGCTGTCAGACTATTTTATGTAAAAGGTATAGGTTTCCTGATTATTACATCAATTAAATGATAATAAATTACAGATTTTTAAAAATGGTCTTTCTAAATCTAAAAATAAAATAAACCATTTTAGAAAGAATGCAGTATGCAAACTTTGGGGGAAAGGAGAGAATAGCTTTTGAAAAACAGCATCAAAAGAACAGAATCAAAGGTTAGTGACATTCCTTTCTTCAATGACACAGTGACTAGGAACCTTCTGAAGAGGAGAAACTATGTGAATCTTGTATGAATAACAATTACTGTTTGAACCAGACTTTTTTGTAAATGAAAATAGAAAAGACAAAAATGTGTATCTCAGTCTTTACATAATAAAAATAATTTTCCACTGAGGAAGTGAGATTAAAATACCAAGAAGAAATTTTATTCACATACCACTGGGACATATTCAACTTAAAAACCACTCCACAACAAAATTTTTCTTGTCTTTGGAAAACCTGACATTCCTTTAGATTGCAAATTAAATGAAGTATGGATGCAAACAATAATGATAAAAAGATAGTCTGTAGAAGTACCATATTCCCAAGAAGATAATGGATTGACCCTCACCACATGTATGTGACATTTATGTGTAGATATCTTCAGAGCAGCTTTTTGTCTAGATTGCACAATTCAGCTCATGTATTTTAGATGTCTGCTTTGTGATCAGAAAAACTGCATTGTACAAGGATCTGTTTTCCTCTATTACTGTTAAAGAAGTCTAGAGTAACCATAAAGGAAGCTACAGTAACAGTAAATGAATCTCATTTATAGTGTCAGTGTTGCCCGAAAGTATGCAAGATAAAGCACTCAATACCTACTTATACATTGTTTTCCCCCGAAACAGTATTGTAAAGTGAATTGTGTCATAAGAAGAAAAAAGAAAATTAATTTTCTATGGATTTTGATTTACACCAAAAAAGCATTATCAAGAGTATTTTCTAACGAGTTTGGATGTAACATACTATCATTATTTGAGAGCTGAAATCTGTGCCATCAGGGATTTTCTGTACTGGAAGTGAAAACTAAGAAAAAAATGCATGTGACAGAAACATTGCCTTAACTTTGTATAGAAAACAGCAATATCTATTGCAGCACGGTGTTCAAAACCTTACACTCATCAGCTTGCAATGGCTTTACAAAAATTCAGCTCCATTTAAGGCTTCACTAGGGAACAGCTGGGTAAGGGGTTTTGGCAGAAGACTGTCAGAATATTCCTTTCCTGCTCAGGTACCTGTTAGCTGGGTGGCTTTTGCAGAGCCTATGATTCATACAGCAAGTTAAAATCATTCTGAATCACTTCAGGTGTTAATCCTAAATGAAAGCATTGAAATTCATTGAAGCCTTACTACTGGAACCAACAGATTGAGCTTTTGGCTGAACTGTAAAACTGTCACAGTAAATTAGTGAGAGATAAAATTTCTCTTGTCCTCAGTAATAGTAACACAGAGAGGTCCTGGCTCGCTCAGGGTTCCAATTGCAGCAGTTAGCCTTTTGCATACTCTGAGATGACTTGATAAGATGTTATAAGAAGAATCTGAAGGTAACTTTTTATATTGTATGGGATGTTAATCCATTTGGTCTGTGCGTCAAAGAAGAAATTCAGACACAGTAGCTGTGCATAGTTGCCTATAACAGACTGTGAAAAGCCTTGGAAAAAAGCAAGAAGCTGTTGAACATTTCCCCCAAACTCTAAAGAAATACCTACAAGGCAAAATCTTCAGGAAAAGAAAGAAGAGGGCTAAAGTAACAGGAATGTGCCAAGTGGAAGAAAAACTGAGCAGTAAAGGGAAAGTAAAGAGCTGTTCCTACTCACTAAAGCTCCCCCAACCGTGTTAGTCTCAAGTTTCCTCCTACAAATTAGCTCTCCTCTGAGCCTAATTTTGGATCTAAAGCATGTCTCTCCTCAAGACTTTGTTTAGCTCTCTGTTAAATCTTGGCTCTTCTTTCTTCTTTAATAATTTCTGGAAGGAAGGTCTTGCAAGTATCAGAGAATGACTTGAAATAGAATGTACTCTTAGATTCTTCTCTTCACAAGCATATATTAACAGTGTTACGTGCAAGGCAGAGTTGACAATAAAACTGTGTACTCTCCTCACAGCATGCTTAGAATACAGGCCTCTTGACACTGCATCAGCCTCCCAACTTTGAGACTGAAAAATTGTGAGAAATTATTGTTTCATCCAAACATATTAGAAGATGTTAGGTTTTCACGGCAGCTCTGCATGTGAATAACATTTGTTTTATTTTAAAGTAGAAAAATAGCTACGTGAAGGCACAATGAATGTGGAATGTTGACATACTGCATATGAAAATGAAATAATTCATGGCAGAATTATTAAGACCTTCAGTGAAAAAATATGATGATGTTCATATCCTTTCACAGGGCATATAATATTAGAAGGAAATAAAGGGCAAGCTGTTACACATATTATTTGGAATGAAAAGAGTGTGTTCAGTCGAAGATAAAATTTTTAACTGAGCTAGTACTTGGTGCAGCTGAAAAGCCTCTTTTAAATTATGGAAATGGCAGGACTGATTGCAACATACATTTGTAGGTGCATCCAAAGGCATGCTTGTAAACTAAATGAGAATCCAGAGAATCATTTAACAAGTGTGCAGAGAAAAATAAACTGCTTGAAACAGAAGGCAAACACTATAAACGTTCTCTAGTTGAACTGTATAGAGCCACCTATCACATGTTCAAATAGAACTTTCATAATGCTTTCAATTAAAAAAAGTAAAATCATGAGGAATAAGTAATAAAAGTTCCAATTGCTTTAAAGGACATCTAAAATGTAGCTGAAGCTACTGCATTTATAACAATGAACATACACAGAAGGTGTTCCACTCAACAGTGAAATTCACATGAATCTTATGTTTCCTATGAAAAATATACTTAACTTAAACATTTGATAGGAATCTGTTTCCAAATATTAAAAAAATATTCTCTGTTTTCAATTTGTTGAGATCTACTTACGTAATATCAGCGTTGGGATGGAGACCAAACACCTCTGGGCTGTCCATAGCAGGGAGTAACTGGATGTAGTCAAAGTACTGTTCCAGGGTTTTGCAAACTGGAATTTTATACCCAGTGTAAAAGCAGAAAGTGCTGTCAAACATACTTTCATTAAACCATACCTGTGAAAAATCCACGGGGACAAAATAAAGGCAACAATTAGTTTGCTAGTTAGAGGGCTTTTAAGTCTTGTTTTTACTCTTGGAGGATTAGGGCTCTTGTTTCAGCTACAACATCTAATTTTACTTTAACAGGACATCATTAAGAATTATGTCTACTAAGTCTGACTTCCAGCTGAATCTTTTTAAGCTTCTGCTCCTCATCAAAGAGGAACCAAGGGGAAGAACCTCAGTGCCGAAGAATGATGTTTTGAAAAATTCGTTTTACTTTGAAAAGTCTTATGAACTGGTGAAGTGCATATTGAGCAGAAAGAAAGCCGCCTGATTTCTGTATTGCAGCTGCCAATAAAAGTGAAAAATAACTGTATTTCCAAGGTCTCCTACCCTTGCAAAGCAATTAAGAAGACGTTTATCATAGTCATCTGTGACTCGGCCTCCATACTGCACTTCTCCAATCATGTAGCGTACCGTGTTCCACGATATCCCCTGGTTGCAAGGAAAGTAAATGAGAGACTACAGTCATTACATGGAAGAAGAAGATTGTCATTTCAATATAATCTGAATTTCGTAATGTTCTGAAAAGTAAACTGAAAAAATCATATAACAATAATACTTTATTTCTAATGTATCGACTGGGCTCAACTCCATAATTTTATAGAAGAGTTGGGCTTGATTCTGCTTATTATAAACATAGAATCACAGGATCATTTAGGCTGGAAAAGACCTTGAAGATCATCACGTCCAATCTTTGACCAAATATCAATTTAGACCATTAAGAGCTGTGTCCAGTTGTTTCCTGAACACCTACAGGCACAGTGACTCCACAGCCTTCCTGGGCTGTCCATTTCAAAACTTGACTACTCTCCCTGGCACAGCCTGAGGCTGTGTCCTCTTATCCTGGCACTGGTTGCCTGAGAGGAAAGGCCAATCCTCACCTGGCTAAATCCTCCTTTCAGGGAATTGTACAGTGACAAGGTCTCTTCTGAGCCTCCTTTTCCCCAGGCTAAACACCCCCAGCTCCCTCAGCCATTCCTCATATGCCTTGCTCTCTATAAATAAAATCTCATTATATATTATATATATATATAAAAAAAATAAATATTTCATTATTACCTGGTTTGCCATGAAATCACTCACAGCTGCTATTGCCTGTCTTCTTACTCCCCATCCCCCCCTCCCCACCCTGCCCCTTCTCCCTGTTTCTCATCTTTCTTTCTTGACTGAGTGATGCTTCCTAAGGAATGGCTATTCCCTGCTAAGTAGTGGAAGACCAAATGGTAGCTGTCAAGCTCGGTAAATATTTTAGCTCCCTTTCCAAAACAGATAACGTACAGACTTGTAAATTTTAGATATAGTAGTGAAAAAGAAAGAAAAAAAAAAAGGTTCTAAACAAATATGTATTTTTACATGCATGACAGCACATAAAATATTTCAGCCTGATTTTCTTGCAGAGAACCTCAACCTTTGATCATTAGAAGTGGCACTAAATGAATAGCAATGAGTAAATTATGATAAACATGAGGAAAAAACAATTGCTGCTGCCGTACAAAGCATTAATATTTAATTACTTCAGATTTTAGTACTCACCTTCCTGATGTCAATTTTTTTCAGGTGATTTTGTATAAATTGAACACTGGATGTGAAGTCTGCTGAGTTAAATTCGTAGGGAATATTCCAACCCAAAGGTCCAAACTTGCGTCGCTCCTTAGGAATAAAATTAAAACCAAATATATTTATGAAACAACTTATAATTTTCTTTTCTTAACAAATTTTGATAATAACAATGCCAACAGAGTAAAGAATTTAACTGGAGAAGAAAGGTAGCCTAGGAAATAGCTGTATGCCTCCTACACATCAATAATACTCAGCTAAGTTATACCATGAGGGATAAATATTTATAGAAAAAGCAACAAAATCATTTATTAATAACTTTACTAATCAATTTATAAGTCTTAGGTTTGCAATGCCCCACTTCAGTGTGGATATGAGATTTTTATATTAAGTAATTAATTAATTTAGAATTGTACAGATTTTAATTTCTTTTTACACATACTGTCGACTAATGACAGTTTCAAATTTTCAAGCTCCTACATTTATGCTCAGTTTTCCAAAGGGTTCTATGCTGCCAATTTTGTGGTATTGTTTCAATATTTTTCTTAGTGTGCCTTTTTCAAATTTCACAACTTCATTTTAAGGTTCTCACCATTACATTACTCAAATTTATAGCTGCATGCCTATTTGGAAATAAAGTGATAACAGCTGTAGTAAGAGAAAAATAGTTACCTATCAAAGTAAAAGAATAAATATTCTGTAGCCCAAACACTTCAAACATCCAGTACCATTAGATTTCTCACAAATTTGTTAAAGCCATCTCAGTTAAACTGCTCAACGATTTTTTCTTTCAGAATGTAGAAAAAATTAATTCAAGAAGTTAAGAACTAAGTTGCTGAACAGTGCTGACATTTATCAAATTAATAAATTACATTCTAAAATTAACTAAGTTATAACATATTTATCAGATTTTATATTACCAGGACAGCAACGACTGACAGTCTTTGACACCTGAAGTAACATTTAGGCACCCTAACTATGGTATTGAAAAATAACTAGAATTGAAAAAAAAACCCCACCTTTTGTTTTTCAAAATCAAATATTGTTTGAAAGCAGACGAGACAGCATTAACTAATAATACCATGCAGAAAGTTATAATGATTTCCTGCCAAGTTTTTTTAATTACTTCTTAAGCTATATTTATCATAATGATCTTGTCACCAAAGGATATTAAGAATTAATCATTTGAAAGGCAGGACAATGTATATATTGCTTGTTGGTTGGCAATTCATAAATAAAATTTCTTAATAGATGAATGGCTGTAGTAGTTTTTAAAAATACTGATGGTTTGAATAAGCATAGATCTTTTACTTCCACAAGACCACTGCAATCCCAAGGCAGTACACAGAACAACTTTGCCACTGTTTATAAAGGGTAGAAGAAGGAAAAGAAAGCAGAATGCTGTATCTTAATAGCGAGCCATCAACAAATTGCTCTTCTCTCACCAGCTGCCTATCCTAAAAATACATGCTGCTCAGTAGAGCCTAAGGCTTAATCAGTGTTTTATAATTATTTTGAGATCCTTGGTGAAAAGGAGGTACATTCCAAGAGCTCAAATTATTAGTATTTATTGTGATCTCAAAACTTATTTATCTCTGAAGTACATAGTATAGGTATCATTGTTCTCACACTGGAATTAATGTAGAAAATATATTGACACAGATAAGAACTTTATTTTATTTTAGCCATCTATAAAATAGCTACTCTAAGTTAGGCATCAGGATTGCCTTTGAAATCAATGGAGAGAAAGAAAAATATTCACTCTTAGAGAAAGACAGCTGTGACAGATAAGCTGGTTTTCTGTTTCAGCATGCTTATCTATCTCTATTGACTACAGAGAGAAATTTTTCCCTATACCCAATGACTAACTTTTGATCAGATGAAGTTAGTAATAACAAATTCTAAATGCCCATCATCTGAAAATTGTTTAAAAGCTATTTTAAACAAAGATATAACAATGACACTTGAAATATAGATTACAGAAATTAAATCTTTAGTCCTGCAGCATGATGATATGACAAATACCAGAATGTGTTTTTTCAGGAACCTCTATTAGAGTTACTCCATATATTATACCACTATTGGCAAGCCTTTTAAGAAATACCTGAACAGAAGAATGCAGGAAAGCTACAGTGTAAAGCAAAGGTTTCCACACAGGCAGGTTGCTAGCATTTAATAGATCCTGACTAATTCCAGAAAATGTTCTTTTCAGTCCAGCACGTATACCTTGTGGAGGTTCATTTGTGAACTTTATAGCAATCTGTCACAGGAAAAACATGGAATTGGAAAAAAAAGGAATTGGATTTGTTTACTGAAACAAAAATAGCAACACATGAAAATGTCACAGCCATTAGTTATAAAAAAAATGTAAATAACTGAGACCTCATAGAAATGAAATTGATATGCATTTAAACTGCATAGAAAGAGTACATAGAATCATAGAATAGTTGAGTTGGAAAGGACCTTTTAAAGACCCCCCTGCAATGCAATTTGGACCCCCCTAGTCAAACCCCCCTGCAATGCATTTTGAAGTGGCATCTTCAAATAGATCAGGTTGTTCTGAGTCCTATCAAACTTGACCTTGAATGTTTCCAGGGATGGAGCACCCACCACTTTTCTGGGTGCCATCTGTTCCAGTGCCTCACCATCCTTTTTGTAAAAAAATTATTTTTTATATCTAATCTAAATAAAACCTTCTTCAGTTTAAAACCAGAACGCCTTGCCCTATTGCAACAGGCCATACTAAAATGTCTGTCCTCATCTTTCCTATGGGCCCCTTCAAGTATTGCAAGGCTGCAGTAAGGTCTCCCCAAAGCCTTTTCTTCTCCAGTCATACGAGATTAGGCTATGAAGGGTTTTTAACAGAGACACCTTTAATGTCTGTTAGTTAAAACCATCACTGACCCTTGGCCATGGATGTAAAAATTTTCATCATTGCTTTCATAGAAGCAGTCACTGTGCTTTTTAGAAGTCATATGCTTTTATATCCCTGGTTCAATGACTGAATGATGGAAGAGAAGCATCCAGTATAAATGACAAGAATAGCATTGCATTTCTGTTCCCAGAATATCACAGTAAATACAAAGAAATCTCACTTCTCCTAAAATCACATCATTGTGTTCACCGTGGCTACTCTGGACTCTGTCTGACTACAGAGTCCAGCATATTAGATTCACCAGAGAATATTCCTGAGCACTGTGGTCAGCAGGCATTGAATCTGCATTTGTGGATTTAATCCAAATACAAATTGTCACAGCCCCTTTGAACTCAGCCCCTTAGTTTCATGCAAACTGCCTAATGGGAAGAGTGGCTACATAATTTTAATTTTCACACCATATCTGCAAATTATTTGGAAAAGTGCTGGTGAGCACAGGTTTTCACCTCAGAGAATGTTGTAACTACTTACCCCTACAGGCTACTGCATTCTAGAGCTGGATAATGCTCATGGGACAATTTATTTGTTTAGACACAGAATGGCCCTACCAGAATCTGTTGCTCAAGACAATTACAAATGCCAGTGGAACCCAAACAAAGGGTTTGGTTTTTTTTCTCCAGCTGTAGTTGTCTGTCTGGCTTGGGTAACATGGCAGCATGCACAGAAAGGACAGTAAATGCCAGGCAGCACAAACACACTGTGTTGTGTTCCTGTGTTACTATAGGACTGAATGGGAACACTTGAAAATCAATGTTTTCACATTTCAAGTGATTTCCTGTTCAGTTTTTGATGAAAATTCTATATTAAAAAAAATAAATCAAAGGAAATTGTTTTCTTTTTCTTCTGAGAAGGGGCTTTGGTTTGTTAATTATTTATCTTCTGGAATTTCTGAATATGGTAACATTTTAACAGGTAACGTGACACTATAGAGTGGGAAATCACAGTGAAATATTTGAGATAAATGCAGTGAAGATTCATCTGAGTTCTCTTTTCTCACTTTTAGCAAACTGTATGTTTATATAGCTCACTATTTGAGATGCAAGATGATTTCATTTTATGTTGAGAGAACATAGGTGTCCATCCAGCCAGCTTTCCATACACAAACCACAGTGACAGACAGTTCTTACTAAAAGTTATCTCTAGACTCTTTCAAGACAGGAGTACTTCTCCCCTTCACATACTGGGTATCAGGTGAGGTGTCTATTTTTGTTCAGAGAGAATGAAAGCCACTAAGGAGACTTCCACTGTTTTTTAGAGGGGAAGGAACACAGAAATGTCAACATGCAGCTATTACAGTAGATATTAAGCAGCATTATGACCCACTGTGAGAGTGCTGGGAACCACCATCAGTGACTTAAGTGCACTTTGTAAGAGTTTAGGCAATTTTCCTGGTCCTGACCAAAATTGTATCCTTGACATCTATAGAACAGCCATTTATAGTTCATCAAAAAAAAATAGGGTAGATGATGTTCTCTGAGATGTGCTATCCATGTGTGTTGGGTCCCATTTATGCTTTATTTATTATAGGGGAATCTGGAATCTTTCTCTGGAAGAGCATTTGTGGGCACTAATCTGTCCACAAGACACGTGGTTGGACAATAAGAGATACAAATAAAGACAAATAGTTTTTATTAAAGTGTTTCTGTGTATAGAATTAGTGTGGACTCCCACATCCATAGTGCATCATCAAGAGCTTCCAGTTACTGGTAAGTAACCTTCCTGTTTGCAATGATTTTACATTGTAAGGCAAGTCCATTTTTTCATGAGTTTGGGGTTTTTGTTTTTTTTTTTCACTGCCATTTACATGATTAATTTGGATAATTTTCATGAAGTAACTGAATGAAATATTTGAACAAACCTGTAAGAGTGTAATTGGGAATTTAGGATGTTGTTCAGTAGTTATCCAAACTCGAAACGTGTCATTTGGGATCTCAGCAGTAAGAAGTGTCTCCAATAGTTCATCCATGAAATCCAGTCCAAGGTGACAATTCTGAAGTAACACCCAGCCACCCTAAATAAGGATATCAAATATTATTATATAAAATTTAGAACAAGTTATTCATAATGCTAAAGCCAACTGTCTATATAAGAATAAAATTTGGTTTTCCATGTAATTTTTTTAAAACTTTTGTTCCGTTCCTGAATATATATTCTCAATTGATATTACAGGATATTGGCACAGATAAAGGAAATGGGATAAGTTAGTGCAAAAGTTATTTCCACATTTTCCTGTTCTCAATGAAAATAACATCACCAGACTCAATATTGTAAGTAAAGTATCAGTGCTATCTAGTGGCAAAAAGCAGTTCCTGTACTCCCTCAGCCAAACTCCAGTGATAAGCAATATTGTCATCAGATCCAGAAGAATGTAAGTAGAAAAGTAATAGCTGAAATTTAAGTAATACATATTTTTTAAAACTGATTTGTTAATTACATAATCTAAAGTAAGTATAAAGAGGTGGTAATAAGATTCTAAAAGTTTCTAACTCCAATTAGTTTATCTGCAATAAAGGCATTTGGATGAAATTCAACCTCCACTTATTTTGATATTATTCATCTTTCAAATTGCATGAAAGCTGTAGTTTGATTATTGTCTCTCTAAACTTCAGCTTATGAATTTAAATTCAATCAGCTTTTACAGCATCACTTTAGAAGCCTGATGAATTAGAAGCCAGATATTAAAATGGGACATTATTTAATCAGTTCTAAACAGTGATGGACAGTGGATTTCATTACAGCTTGTAATTTCATTTCAGCAATTTTGTTTTAGCTCATTTAAAAAGAAAACAGTAACTATTGCAGAAATAATATAATTGAAATATTTGTGGTGAATTGATGACTATTTTTAAAAATATTAAACTAAGGAGGATTTTTTCCTTCCTATATGGGGATCAACTTTTTTGAGGGAGATCTTTAATCAATTTGGTACACATCCAAATGAATCAGTTTTAGTTTTTGAAAATTCCTGTAACACGGCACAGCAGTTTTAATTATATTATATACCTTGGCCAGAGGAACAAAAAACCCCAAATAAGTATTTGTCTTCATATTCACTAATTCTGTTTTGTAGTTTCAAATCTGATGTTTACATGTTCCTCCCTTCAGAAAATGTGTGCAGCACTAAGGCATGTAGTTCAGAAATTGTTACTGGTAGCACTACTGGAGTGATCTTTTGAGTGTCCTTGTGCTTCAAATAAAGGGCAAAAGAAAGGAAGGGATGCTCCTGTTTTCACCATTGCAATGAACTGGGAGTTGACAGTGACAATTCTAGACATACGAACAAAGAAATACCAGATGTATGTGTGCACTAACACATAAAGGAAATTGTCATTTGCTATAAAGAGATTTCTTTTTTCTCTTTTTCCAAAGTGGTGTACATCTATACTCCAATACTCATGTTCTGCTCTCTATTAGAGGAGATATTCTAGCCCTCCAAAATATGTGTATAGGACCAATTCCCCATATTTTGAGTTTGCAGGCAGTTGTGGCTGTATGTCTTCATTTGCAAGACTGTCCACAAGTCCACAACTCCTTGAATTGTCTAGCTGACCAGAAGGCACCACCTTTACACTGTAACTTTTATATTGTATTTGAGGTTTCAATTACTGGCTCTCTGTAGCTCCTACTTAGCTTTTTAATGGTTTTCGTGTTGTGAAATATCATCTGCCATAACAAAATATACTGCAACATTAAAAAAAATTCTTATATATTGTTTAAAAATTATTAGACATGCTTATGAGTCAAAGTCAAATCACTGACAATTAAAGAAATTAAGAAGAGACACCAAATGCTGTGGGTAAGAGGTCCTGTCACTAGTAGAGTGGCAAGGAAAACATGAAACAGTATTAGGCACAAACACATCCTTCTGTATCTTCAACTTTAAGCTACGTGTGCACTCACCATTTTATTTAGTAGAAGCTATGCAACATACAGGTATCTCTTACAGGGGAGGGGAAAAAACGGAAAAAAGTTTCCAATAAAAAGAGGTGGGATCTGCTGGACAGGACCAGGACTCAATGTCCTTTTACCCTTGGTTAATAGTACAATGGTAAGTAAGGAATGTGCTGCTTTTGGAAAGCTGCTCAGTAGCACTTCTGCCAGAAGCATTGATTTGGACTCCACTGACACCTAGATATCCCATAGGGCAATGTTGTTAAACTCAGGCATTCCAAAAGACATGTTCACCCTGAGATATGCTTGGGAGTGAGATGAAAATACAAAACATTATAGACTGCATTCCAAAGAGGTGTAAAAGAACACCAAAATAAACAATCAACTTGTATTCCAATGTTTTTTCCCCACCTGTTCCATGGACACCTCCATGAGTTTGCGTGCATGAACCTCTTGTCCCTGGCCCATAGAGATGGTCCTACATTCTATAACATATTTGACAGTATTAGATTAATGAACTTACATCTTTGAGAAAGAGTTTCAATTAAGTTCAAAAACTAGTGATATAAATACAGCAAAATTAAACAAATTTAGTGCAAAAATATATACCTATGAAAGCAAAATCAATTCACCATCATAATTATTCTGTGTAAATTTTCTAATCACTGATATTTTGTACAACAACATTGAAATACACATACACAATACTTACAGAAGTTAAAAACTGTGACTAATGTTATGACTGTGTTGTGAATTTGTGCCAAATTTTAACGATCCCAGAGCATTTGATATATGATCTGAGATTCTTTCAAAGTGTACATAAACACAATGCAAAGTTGTAAAACTGCACTATTGAACATATTAATGTGACTGTCAAGATTATATGTATCTATCCCAATTCATTTTGTATTCACACTTTTTCAAAACTTCCATACAGAACTCAAGTCCAGAATAGACAAATGTAGATCTTGCAGCTATTTTTTTTTGTCACAAAGTACCCTTGTAAGCAGGTTACTGGCTGTTACATTACCTGCAGCTAAAACAAGGAAACATTACCACAATTGTCACCTTAACAGAATTTTAAAACGAGAATAAACTGTTTTACAAGATAGGGATTAAAAAAGTTATCATCACTGGGTACAATTATAACAATTTATTAAAGAAACACCTGAATTACTGTCCAACTTCACACAGAATGGTTCTAAGCATACTGTCTTCTATTTAAAATATTATTTTATCTCTAAGGTGAGTTTTCAGGAACAAACAATAGTGCAAAAGTATTTAAGAAATACTTCTCAGAAAAAAAATCTCTGAAATTACTTACACTGTCCCTCTGTGTCTTAAAATATGACAATGAATAATTACTTTCATACCCAAATTAAGCTTCCTAGACAAGGAATCAATCTGATCAGTTGGATCTGATCCCATAGACAAGAAACAGATGAGAGGTGTTCGCATGTCACTTTCTTCCCAAGTTTTTCTTAAATTCAAAATCACTGGCTCTGTATATTTCTCATGCAAGGAACTTGCAATGTATTTCCTGGCTTGGGAAAGTGTTCGGTCTGGACACCAAGACCTAAAAATTAAAATACATACAAATATATAAATTCACTGCCTCTTCTCCCAAGATCACACTTAAATTAGAAATTCGGTTTTTATCGAATAGAGGGATTTTTTTGAAATCATAATATGTATATGTATATGTATACATCCACACACATATATACATTTGTAGGTTTGTCTTTACAGACACAGTAACAGGCAAACCTGATCATCTTCCCTCTGCTAATGACAGTTTGATACTTTCCAGTTGCTTACAATTTAGCCTTAACTGTTTGCATTGGAATTTCCTGTTCAAGGCACCTTTATTAGGTTGGGACATTGTTCATTTTAAACAGAACTTTTGTATTTGAGAACACAAAGAGGGAAGTGTAGGATTGTTTTTGCCTTTAGTAAAACTGCAGATTCATTTGGTCTGTTAGTCTTTTAGGGTACAAACTCAACTCTTTTGCACTGGATTGCATTTGTGCTGGTGATGAGTGTTTTTCCCCATGAAAAAACAAACAACTACTTTAGAATAAAATACATTACTTTGAAAATCATCAGTTCTTTAAGGATATTTAAATGCTCAGACTTAGATGCTCCCCTCCCTATCAGGGTGTAGGGCATTTAACAATATGGTATTTCCATCAGATTCTAGCCTTTTTTACTGCACAGGTTGAAACCGCTCCAAAGACAAATCACAGTCTAGTAAATAATATTTTGGGGGGTTTTCATAGTTCCTCTGATTTATTTGTTACAGCACTTGGAAAGTATACAATGAATGGAGGAAGATATGATCTCATGAATAAGGCAGCTGAATGTTACTTTTATCCCAACATCTCAGAGATCTTACATGATGCAAAACATATAATTTATAGCACACTTTTCACGTGTGGTTTTAAATATCTGTTTTACATTTTCAAAATCTCTCTTCTTTTTTAAAATTTTTTATACTTGTATAAAGCTGTTTAAAATAGTTAATTTTAGAAGACATTTTTTAAAATTGAAAACCAAATGGATTATTCTACTTTTCCATGGGCTGCTCAAAGAAGGCTGCAATATAGTTCCCAGTTTCTATTTGTTCTGCCATAAAATCAAAGCTATAAAAATGTTTTCTATAAATACCTTTAGACCACAGAGGATAGCTCCAAGTAAGTGAATAAAAACATATTTCATGTGAGTGAATTGATATTTAATGTCACCCAGAGATAACTAAAATGACACTATTATGAGAACAGCACACTGATAGGTTGAGACATATGTTGCAACAGTGTAATTTCCCAAAATTTCTGAGGATGCTCACCTGATGAGTAAGAGCTTGCGAAAGGTGTCAAGTGAATCACTGTATCCATTAGGTATAATCTCTTCCTCAGGGGCATCTTTATCAAACCAGTTTTTCCATGCCTTATCAGTTTCAGCTATCTAAATTTATTACATTAACACATAGAGAAATATATTTCAGTTGCAGCAAATCTAACTTTAAATGAGAGGCCATTATTAGGAAATATTACAAGTAACATTGCCTAGAGCATTTAAGACATATGCCATGTGAATTGCTATTAAGATATTACAAATAATATTATTTCAATTGCTGCAATTAGTGCTAAGATGCAGTCTCTCAGGCCAGTCAGTTATCTATGCATTCCCCTCCCAAACACATGTAGCTACTTAAAATAAAAAATCAGTAATTAGCAGAAGTATTCTATACTGCAAGAGGAACATAGTGTGATTGAGTGATTGATAAATTAGTTCCTTGGTTACAAAATATGAAGAGGACCAGAAAAATCTGTCCCAGTACAGTCTAGCCAGCAAATGAACCACAAATTGAAAGTAACAGATTCTAATAAGCTTTTGGCTTGGGAAAGAATAAATCTGGCCATGATATGATAAAAAATGATAAAAAAATTTAGGCACCTCTTAGAAACCCTGACCTAATAGGGCATGGGATACCAGTGGACAGCATATAGTGGAAATGCAACAGAGTCATTAATGCAGTGACTGAGAAGGGTCAGCCACTGCAAAATTCTCAGATCACTGGAAAAAGAACAAGGAATGCACTGATAAAGGTTTAAAACAGAAGGTATCTATGTTAAATTAGGCATCTTGGACTTATTTTTTTTAGAGGAGAAAAAAAATATTGGAACTAGCATAAAAAAACAAAAGAATAGGAAACCTCTTGAGAATTGGGAATACCTTTTTTGTCACTTTAAATAATTTCCTGTTTCATCTAAATGAATACCGATACAGTTGTAGTTAACATGATGAATCAAATAGAACAGTGTTTCTAATAGATTCAAATAATTATTAAAAAGATGTTTTTACCATATTTGCATTTTTAATTGATAGCCTGGTTGGCACCCTCCCATGTTCCATTTCTATCTATTACTAAAATAATTTTTTCACTTTTTAATTTGCAACTACATGGCAAAAGAAAGACCATGCTAAAAAACTAATTTTAAAAGGAGAAGTTTTGTGATAACCTAAGTGTTTTGAAGTCAAAAATTTTGTTTGCACACATTCTAGAAAAGCCCTGGTGAGGTTTCTAGAAAGAACTTTTCTAGAAACAGGGTTCTGGTGCCCTAAAACCCAGAGTGAACAACCTAACTAAAGCTCCTTCAACTTTCTCCTAACTTAATATCCCATTTTGATACATCAAGAAAGCAAGAATTGGGCTGGTGTGTATCTTGCCTTGATATGGGGCTGAGACACAGCCAGGACCACTTCCAGGTAACCATTTAGCTAAAATGTCTGCCACCCTTCAGGGCAATATGTGCCATCCCAAAATGGACTTGGCTGGGCAATACTCTAACAGCAAGGACAATTTACTGTCCTGGCCATCACCCTGATTAACAGGGAGTGCTTAGGTACAAGAAAAGCTTCGGATGTGATTTGACTACATTAAAAAAAGAAAGATAAGTTTACCAAATGGAACATGACACAAGTTTATGTGCATATAAGTTCAAGTATGTCTCAATAAAACACATTTATAGCTAGCTCATCACATCTGAATGGCATGTTAACCTTGGAATGGAAATGAGTATTTAAAAACAAGCAGCAAACCATTCACTTGTAAAAATATACCAGACTCAAATCAGACAAAATTGTAACTTAAAATCTGACACTCAGGTTAATTTTATGAGCCTTTTTGATACCTCTACCTTTTTATCCTATCTCTTTTTTATTTACTTCCTTTTTCCTTCACTCCTGTTCCTTCTCTCCTTTCCTACCTCAGTTACTGTAATACCAAATACCATAAAGCAGATAAATAAACACACCCCCATTTATGCTACCTAATTGTTTGTCTCTATGATGTCATTCTGTATTTTTGTGGAAACACAATTATCATGACAAAAAGGGTTATTAACATTAAAAATATAGTTAGTAAATATCACCTGGTCCAAAATTGCTTCAAACTGTGGAAGTTTGCTCAACTCCACTAGATTTAGCCATATCATGTCAAGAATCCAGCGGCATGGTTTGGGTGGGCACGCCTGAAGATCCAAAGCTGCACCTCCTGTGGATAAAGACATTCTGATGAAATATACGTGATATTCCAGGGGTCAAGATATAATTGGTATTTCTTTTAAAATTAAGTATTTTGACCTATGTAATTTTCTCCAGGACATTAACTGTACTCTTGTGTACTTAGCATTTCATACCAAAGGATAACTTAGTTTTATTAATGGTCTTCTCACAAGTGCTGGAAGCCTACTACTAGGTCTTCTCTAAGGCTTCCCTTTGCCAAGCTGAACAAGCCCAGTTCCCACAGAACTGTTGGTAGAAACCATGTACATAAAGAAATAAGATTGAAAGGCATAAAAGTTAAAAAAAAAAGTTGAATTAGCTCTACATGTACAAAATTTTTAACATTTACCTCTAATGAGAGTTTGGAACTCTCTGTTTTCCACATGTCCTCTCTCAATATCGATTTTTAAAGCCAGGAGGAGGGTAAAGAGGAATTTGTGGTTTTCATAGAGGCCTCTAACAGAATATGAGTGAATTTCAAAGGTGAGATATTCAATAATATTTGAGATTCTTTTCTGAGCCACAGGAGACTTCTTAGACCTAAATCATGAAAACAAAGCCCAAACAAATCACGTTAATAAGAGCAAATACATTGGAAAGACAAACATCTGAATAGTGGGGAATACCTGTGTCTTCCTACCTGGCTATGGATTGATCAAATAGCTTCAAGAATTGAGCCAGTGAAGTTTGATACATATTATTGACCATGCTCATTGCTGTAAGAAGGAAATAAAGAATGCTTCCACGTGTAGCAACAGGTCGATATTCCTCCTGAGCAGTGTTAATCTTCACTTCAGTTTCTGCTGCCACAGATAACTTTACAGCTATTTCAGCAGCTGTATGCTTAGTTATTTGCAGGACACCAATTAAGGATTCATCATCCACAAGTGAACCTAAAAAGTAAAATACTGGCTGTTTAGGATATTTTTGTAACATTTTTGCTTCATATGTATATATAAAACAAAAGGCCAAATTACAGGAATTATTTTTTAGAAATTTGAAATTATTTTCTGAATAACAGAAAGCTTCTAAAATAGAGACCAAACTGGACATATAATACTAAAAATTAGTTTTACATCCAACATATTTAAGCCAATGCATTCAAAATATGTCAAATATATTTATACCAACAGCTTTGAAACATGTACTAGATAAGTCACCTATCTTATGCACATAACATACATAGTCAACAAAATACTTAAATTACTTTGAAGTCTATTCATAGGCACACTCAAAGTAAAAAAGATTTAGGGTCCTAAGGGAAATGGTCATTTAACAATATTCATGAATCTCCAGCAGTTTCTCATGGATTTTCTGTTACCAGGTTCTTTTTCCACCAGAGATAGTAACTGGTCATGTTCAGGCTCATAACATACTGCAGAAGAGTTTCAAAACAATTTCAAGCCACGCCATTCTAATTTACATTTTCAGTTAGTTAAAGATTCACCCATGGTCAGATACCTTATCTCATCTGAGGGGCAGAAAGCTCTCTAAAAATGGATTTATTTCACAAAACTTCTTTAGGTGTTAAACTTCAGTGCCTAGAGTTGCATATAGTGTCATGCTATAGCCCCCAAATCCCTCACAGTCCTCATACTCCTACCACTGTATATTCTTTAATTGTATCTTAGATGGATAAATTAGTTTCTGTGTGGAAAGGAACAGTTTTATCTGCCTAATCCAATTAATCCTTTGATACAGTACCTTTGGTTGTACTTAGTTTGTAAAGAAGATTGTCTTCCAGTTCTTTCATCTTCCTCTTGTTAGAAGTTACATCTTCCATGAGTTTAATTCGTTCTGCCTCTAGTTCCTGTTATTAAAAAACAAGAAAATGGCAGGACACTTTTTCAAGTTCATGAATTATGATTGAAGATACAGGTAAAGAATTGGATCCAGCCATGAAATGTGCATTTTACTTTTCTTGGTATCTAAAACTGTTTTTAATAACATTTTTTTAAGCAGTGTTTATCAGTATCTTATGATTATCTTATCTATATCAAATCCTGGTGTTTAATTGTTTGTGTTGTATGCCAGTCCTATATATATATATATATATATATATATAAAGAACCTCCCAATGTATTTTTGTTATTTGGAAAGGTTATATTGAATCTGAATATAATTTTAGAAAATGACTAATATCTTTTTTCCATTTGAACATTTCTTTTTATCCACATACCAAAACTAATTAAGTAAAAAAAATTCAATATTACTATGGTTTATGTGTACTGTTCACTTACCTGCTTTTCAGTAAGTATTACTCTTCTCAGTAACTGATTCTCAAGTCCTTTCATTGTAACAGTAAAATCAATAATTGATGTTTTTGCATTAATTTCAGGTGTGAAAGCAGGATTAGGTAACTTTGTAGTAATGAACAGTCTAAATGTATTCATGACATCTACTTCCTTATCACCAACTTTCACCTGTGGATTAAGTTAAAATAGTATTAAACAGAGGAAAATGAGCTTTATTAAACTAAGTAATATTGACCAGAAAAAAATTACATTATTTGAAATGTCAAAGAGAGCAAATTTATTTTGCAAAACAAATTTGTCATGAAAATAAAAGTCAATGACCAAACACAGAAGTTAGATTATGTTATAAAGTAGTGTTTCCTTCTAGCTAAATATGGACCACTTCAGCTGTGAATTCTGATTAACAGCTTCAGAACCATTTGGTTTCTAATCACATCTCAAATGAAGAGGTAGTAGAAAATACTGATCTTTGTAGAGATCATCCTTCTCTTATGCCCAAGGAAAAAGGAATTGTGTGATACAACTATGGAAAAGAAATTATTTGACATACATTTTATCTTTATTAAGAATAAGTAGGTTTTAAAGAATCTTTCCAAAGGAATTAAAAATTTTTCAGTTTTCCAAAGAAACTTTTACAGAATTAAGATATTCCAAATCAGCAGTCTAACTCAAGAGCTGCATATGCACAAGGAAATCTGATCACTGTATATATAGCGTGAATCAGGGAATTGTTGGTGTTGGAAGGGACCTTAAAGATTATCTTGTTCCAACCCCACTGCCATGTGGCACGTAAGGCTCCAACATACAAGTCTCCAAGGTCTTACAAAGCAATAGGACCAAACCACTCCCTTCAGTATATTTGCATTGCTTGAAAATCAGCAGAAACAATTTTGAACATTTAATTGGATAAGCATAATTGGTTCCAGTTTGGAATCTTCAGTAATAACTCTGGTACTTAAAATCATATTTTAGACTTGTCAACTTACTGCACAGCTGAGGCTCTGTCTCCTATAATTTATTAGTTCAGTATGATTCTTTACACTTGTCTACTGAATACAAAGTTTACCCGATCCAGCAGGCATTTGTAACAATGGTAAAATAACATTTGTCACAAGGCTAACTACTTCTTCCGCTTCTTTTGTTTGATTACTAACCTTAAAAGCAGATCCAGATTTTATGAAATTTTTCTCTAACACATTATCAAGGACTGGATCCAGCTCTTCCTCTATATCTTCAATCAGGAGTGATCGTCCCAGTGAAAGACTGTCTTCTAGGTGTTGTCGGAAATACTTGTCGTTCAGAGTTGTTACCTCAAAAAGTAAATTATAAATTGGTGTAAGAACAAAGCATTTCCACAAATTCTAACCAGAAAATCTAACCAGGGAAACTTTTTTTATTGTTTTTGTTAGTTGCATTTCAAAGAAGGTGCTACAAATGTTTACCAGGCAGTAATTTATGCAGAAATATTTCTGTGTTTTTAATGAAAAGTACCATGAAAAGGTGAATTAAAAGGTTGGCTGTAATTGAATCCTCAGAAGTTCATAATGAGAGTAATAATGTACTAAATAAAACTGGCACAGCTTATCGCATATTAAAGATGTACGTCTATTTTAGAAATCAGAGACACCGACCCTTTAATTTTCTGTTCTATGTCCTAGAAGAACTAGATTTTCTAATTTTAGCTTTGAAGTGCTGAGAAATTCTTTCTGGAAATCTGAACTCATTCTAAAAATCAATCACTGCTGCAATATTATGAATTGCGATTGATATTTCATGAAATGGGATTAATAATATATGGAATTATTTAAAAACACGCATAAACTACTAAGTTATAAAATTAACTAATTATAAACCCTCCATAATTTATTGATATTCAGGACACATGAGCTTTCTCAGCATTCGGGCTAAGGCTTTTTAAATTGGCAAATTCCTTTTGCCACGCCACATCATTTGGGAAAAAATAACTTGTGATGCAAATGGTGACACAAATGAACATCTTTGTATTATATTTCAGGAGCAGTTATTTTATCCTATTGGCTTAACCTATAAAAAGAGCTGTGAAGATTGCAGTAATGTTAGGATTAGGCAGATTTTTCTTGGGTTTGGCTTCAGCTGAATTTCCTCAACTTCTTTCTGTAGTTGACAACCTCAATACCCTTTCAGGTCCTAAATTATAGACTGCAACACTTGAGGCACTTTGCCTGCTTTTATAGAGCTGTAAATTATCCTGTCTTTATCTTTAACGTTACTAATAGTTGCCCAATTTACTCTCATTTAATTTTTTCATATTATACTCTTTTGCTGTACTTACCACCTCTTTGTCCTCTTTTGTGTTGAGACCATAATCACCCATCTTTTATACATTTACACTTTTATACACTTTGCTAGAGTTCATACAAGTCAGAAAGTCTTTTCCAAGCCTTTGAGTGGGATTTACAGCTGTTGTCAAGTTCCCTGCTGATGCATCTACATGATTGTCAGTCTCCACACTTGTTGAAGTTATGTCAGATCACAATGACTCAAATGCAATCCTCCTCTAAAGTAATAATGTTTGAAGGGCTATACTAGAGCACACCATTCCTTTAAGGCCGTTTACCTGTAACTCATTATCCTGTTCTTTATTTTTAACCCATGCTTTTCCTTGAGTCTGTGGGTCTATCAAAAGCGGGTATCTCGATGCCTTGGTGACAATGATTCCATTCTGAATTGAGAGGTGATCTCCAGGCAAGCCTTGAAGATTCCACTCACTAATCTAAAGAAAAAGAAGGAAAAGGTATCAAGAAGAAAAAAGAGCAGTTTGGAATAAATTATCTCTGGAATTTTTCTTCAATTAAAATTATTCTAAGAATAAACACTGATATCAAAAGAAATGTGTATTTGTACCTAGTGAAGAATTATTAATGCAGAGATAAAGATATTTCCAGAATTTTATTTGTAGGGCTGTTTTTAACTATATAGAATCGTAAAAAGTGTATTTTAAAGTGTAAGGATGCCAAAAAACAGCTTGACAGACAAACATTGGGATCAGTTAAGTGAAAACCAGGCAAAGAGAGCTTATGGGTATTAATATTTACTGAAGGAAACTTTAAGATTCTGGCATTGCCCACGCATTGGCCAATTCTTATACATTCACACTGAATAAAGGAATTTATGTATTATATTCTAAATATTACAACCAAACCCACTGTTTTACAAGTGCCCTGGTTTTGGCTGAAAAAGTTCAATTTCTTCTTAGCAGATGGCACAGTGCTGTGCTTTTCTGATTTAGTGTGAGAATGATGCTGGCACACTGATGTTTTGGCTGTTACTCAGTACTGCTTACCCCAAATCAAGTATTTTTCAGCATCCTGTGCTCTGCCAGTGAGGACGTGCACAAAAAACTGGGATGGAGCATGGTCAGGACAGCTGACCTGAACTATCCAAAGGGATAGTCCACACCAGAGAATGCCATGCCCGCTATATAAACTGGAGCAGTTACTCAGAAGAGGGTTGATCGCAGTTTGGGGATTGACTGGGTATTGGGCAGCAGGTGGTGAGAAAATCTATTGTGCATCATTTATTTCTCCTGGGTTTTATTACTATTAATTTGCCAATATTTAGTAGAAATTACCAAGAGTGTTTGGAAACCACAAACTACACACACAGCATTGTTTGGAATATTAGGAATGATAGACCTTCTCTAAGCAAGCTTAGTGATGATTGACAGGGATAGAACATGCTAATGGAAATTCAAATTAAACGCTCTTAGCACCAAGAACTTACTGTTGGTTGATCTACCAACATAGAAATCAGATTCAAATCTTCAGAAAAGGGGATTTTATGAGCTCTCAACTCTGTTTCCCATAAGTCTTTGAGCAAAAGGTTCCTGAAGTCTTGATTAAAAGGTCCACAGTATGAAAGAAAGCCTGTGCAGAGCAGTACATCTCCCACAAGTCTAGAAAAGGAAGAAAAATCATCCTTAAAAGGTGATGCACAATTTCCATTTCTAATGACTTAGACAACAAGCTTTTGAAACATAAGATTAAAAAGAAAAAAAAAAAGTTGTGTTTCCAGAGTATTTTTGTGGCAAAATTTGAGTAGTATTTTATGAAAACACTGTCTTCACCCCTAAAAACCAATAAAACTCTGATGACAACTATTCCTTCTTTCCTGACTGAAGCAAGAAAATGGTTTATCTCTTAAAAATAAAAATATGCAATACAATATTTATCAAGAATACAAACTTAGCTCTATTGAAGTGAGTAGACCTCACCAGAATTTCCCCATAGGAAATTAATGATAATATCAGTGCTCTGTAGAAGCTGAGCTTAGCTGAAGGTTTCAATTCCCCAGTGACACCAGAACAAGGTGCAGTATTGGGGGGCTGGAGAAGCAGCTGTAGCACAGGCACATAACAGAACTAGTAATCATTTCTTTGGAAGCCAATTCAAAAATCAGAGGTATTGTTTTTAAGTGAAATACTAGCATTCAGCAGCCAAGTACTCTTACTAAAGGGAGAAAAATTCAAATTTCAGGATAGTTCATTTGAATGGATTGCTATATTAAGATTTCCAGGAAGAAAATGAAGTACCACAATTAAAGCTTAAAGATTAAATTGCTTACCAACACTTCAGTTTTTACAAGCATTTTCTTTTTTGTTTCTCTGCAATGAATTTGATACCTTTTAATCTGAGCTTTAAATTCCTTGCTTTGCTGAGTCCACCTAACTTTCTCTCCACTCAGTCCAGCTATAAGGTCAGAGGCTGCTTGCATCTTTCTTTTGCACGTTTCTGCATCATTCTCTAAGTCCTAAAATTGGAAAAAAAGTCCTACTTAATCATAGGGTGCAAAAATGCACAATTATTTTATATATTTTTCATCCTCTTATATTTATTTTAACTATTTTTTTTATTTAAAATTCATTCTTGAGGACTCTTAAGGACATCTATTGTCTAATATGTTCCTATTCACAGAAAGAAGATAGGAGAGAATATAGACTTAAATCTCTTATACCTGAATCTCAGCCATGTTATTCAAGTTAGCAGATAAATGTGTGTTTGCAGCAAATCCTAATTACACAGCAATATTGTACAAGCATTATTTTAAGACTAAAATACTTTTATCTCACCATTTTCTCCTTCATTGCTGCATCAAACTTTGCCTGCACTTTATCCAGTTCAGCTTGCTTTTCATCTAATTCTGCCTGAGCCTTTTCTTTTTCTGCATTAGCTATTTTCAGGCGACCTTCCTGTTTTGCCAGGTTAGCCTGCAAAGGAAAAAAAAAATTAAATTACAGTAATATATAAGATTTTAATATAATTCAAGGAACTATTAAAGCCTGCTTAAGTGGTAATCACAAGATAATAATACATAAAATTAACTTATATAAATATCAAAATCATTTAAGCTGAAAATTGTATCACACATACACTGAAGAAAAGATTTTTTTGTTTGTTTGTTTAATGACAATACAGTACCTAAAGTTCTACTATATATTGTCAACTTTATTCCTTTAAAAAATATAAATTACATTTCAAGAAGCTGGTTAAGGAACTGAGGTTTCTGATCTGCACATATTGATTAGACTTGGGGAACAATCACTCAATCTTCTTGCTTGGCTATATGTTTTCTCTATATGTAATATCCTTTTTTATTAGTGCATTTTGTAGCAGTCAGCAATCACAACAGGAGATTGGTCCTTTATCATCTAACACTATTGCTTTTACTCACTAGAAAATGGTCCTAAAACAGTGACTCTTCCTATTGCTTCTAAAATTATATTTCTGGTGCACACAGGAAATTAATTAATTTTTTAAACAATTAATCTCTATTACTGTTGCTTCTTAAATAACATTTCTACCAGTGACAAAAATTTGAAAAAATTATGGAATCACCATGTGTTCACTCCTTTTACTATTTTTTTTTTAACATGATACATTTAAGGATTAAATACTTGATTTAAAACCAAAAATCACTGCCTTTGAGTTTCATGAACCTGAAAAAGAACACCCACAGTAAAGTAAAAATTTACTCTTACATTTCCCTTATTTTGCTTCCTACTGTTGCAACATAGCTTCTTTATTGATGTGAGCTGTGAAGCTCTTTAGAAAGTCAATATTTAGGCAAGATATCAGTCCTCCACTGCCTCTTAGTTACCAGGAGAAAGCAAAGAACCTAAAATAGCTGCAAATCTCTCTTTGCAGGACCCTTTAGAGAAGGAATGAAGATCCTGGAACAACATTTTGAAAACAATTATAAAGTAATTATAACTTAACAAAAATGAAGACTGGAAACACCTTTCCCTATACACAGCAAACCACATCACATAAATTTAATTACACTTTTTTTTGTTCTATGTTCTGTCTAGAATCAAGAAGATTCTGCTCCTACCATCTTCATTCACTAAAGTCACAGGCTAATAGGTCTGAATAAAGATTTTTATCTATCTATCTATCTATATGTAGGATCCTATTAAATGGAACTAAATTGTATTACAGGATAAGCAAACAAAGTATTACCTTAAGAGGCAAGACTTCTCTGTTAACACCATAAAATACCACCATGGCTTGTGTCCAAGAGAGGAGTCCTGCCACGTTGCCACACACCTTCTTACCATGTTGCAGTGTGTAATCTTCCATTTCAAAGTAAGGCTGGACTAATTCTACTGTCTCATCATTGATTGTATCCCTAGCAAAGTTCTGTAGGTTGCTCAAGAAAGGGCCACTCATGAGCTACAAAAAACAACACACAAGTTATTTACACATTTTATGTTCAAATCTCGTTCATTGGTGAAGCTGTTAAAAACTGCTCCTAAAATTCTTCTGTATACAGATTTAATTCATATAGTTAATACTACAAGTGTGCAATTCATTTGTAACTCCTCCCACACACCTTCTATTATTTTGAAGTTTTAACCAATTACACTCCAATAACTAGATTGAAAAGTTACTGATGTATTTCCATCTTCTATATCCCTGTGTTGCCATTTTCATGGAATAACTGCTTATCTCATTTTATTATATCAGTGGAAAATAAAAGCTTTTGATGATTTTTTTTTTTACTGTAAAAGCCTAAATAAAAAGCAAGAACACTATTTGTTACCTGTAACCATCAGGCCATATGCCAGGAGCAGGGCAAGGAAACCCTAAAGCTTCTGCTGCAAAAGTCTCTAAGCAGCTCACCTACTATTTCTACCAGTTAGACACAGTGTAGAGATACAGTTTATCCTAAAACAATACGTTTGCCTTTTAAAAAAATTCTGTCACGTTTTGGGTAAACAGCATCCTAAGTTCTCTGACAAGCTGATTGCCATTTTTGGCATTTGGGAAACACTGTTTGAAGACTCTACTTACTTTTAATGATTCTCCCCATGATGGCTTGCAGCAAGGCTTTTCTGGATCCATGGTAACTTGATCCAGTCTCTTTTGAAATAGTAGCAGACAACAGTCCATGATCCTCATAATCAGGTGAGGAGGTTTTGCAAGCTTTCTGACAGTGGCAATATCCTCTGGTTTGATGGTCTATTTGAAAAAAGATGTAATAGAATCCTGCCTCAATACCATCATTCTGTTTTCCCATTAAATATCTTGGTTTTCATATTCATTTACAATACTTTTCTCTGTGGTAAATTTGTATTAAAGGCATACCAAAAAAGTGAGAAACCTGACCTAATTAATAAATTTCATAGCTTAATGAAACTTTAGTAATTTTAATGAATATCAGACAAGAATATCTTCTCAATATTAAAGACATCATTAAAAAATCAAATTTACATATGGCAGCATTGACTTGAATTGTAAGTCTAAGTGTTTAAAGAAAACTTTACTGTAAAATTGTATAGGACTTAATTAATAGCAATTTGCTTGATAAAACAGTATTTCAGATTTTTAGCACTTAATTTTATTCTAAGATGGATTTGGTTATTTTTGCTCCATTTTAAGTTACTATAGGCATGAGATACCATTTTTAACTTCATTTTCTAATATCATCACTGTCACTGGAACTTTGCTTAGGTCAATAACCATTGCAATACTAATAAAGAATTTAAAATTTTAAAACCAATATTTATTTGTGTCTTAAAATACACACATACCACTACCTGCCTAGAAGGAGTAGTTAGGGACACATTCCAGAAACCGTTTTCTAAGTCCACACATTTTGTAAGTGAATTTTGTGACCATTTTTGCAAGTTTCATTCATCTCATTATCTAAATGTCAGTGTAAGAGCAAACAATGCTCCTTTTTTTTGCTTTTTCCACTCAATAACATTCTGATAACTGGAATGGAAAGCCATCACTGATTTCTGATTTCAGAGTTTTTTTACTGTTTAATTGTTCAGACCAGAAAAATGAAATTATGGATATGAATTAAGCACAATAATGCCTCCAAATTTCTGAACCTTGCTTCTGATTGCCCTGAATCCCTTTTTATTCCTGTTTGTCTTAAAAGGAAAAGCATTCGGCTTTTTTGGTGAGGGAAGAGATAGATTTTTACTTGTCTTAAAAGGCAGGTGTAGCTACTTAAGTCTGAATTAAAAACATTATTTTAGCACAAGAAGTATTCTCTTGAATTCAGAATAACAGATATTCTAAAGGGATCTGCAGCTTTTGGAAAGATCTACACCTTCATAATGATCAAGTATTGGGATGAAAGGAAAAAAATACTATAAAATAGTCCCTATGAGTTTAAGGTGAAATATGTGTGCCTTAAGTATTTGTGAGAGACATGGCCAGCAACAGTGAGGAGCTGGTGGCAGCAGTCAATACAAAGAGACAGCTGTTGGTGGCTCATGCCTCTTACAGGTGATGCAAATCATACTATATTAATAAAAATGTAAGACTTTTACTCACTTTCAGAGCTTCCTCTGCTGCTTCTAGAGCTGGTTTAGCTGCCTCCAGCTTTTTCTCTGCTTCCTGTTTTTCTATATCAATTGCATCCACGATCCTTTGTGCTTTATCTTTCACATCCTGGACTTCAAGTTTTATTTTAGTTGCGGCTTCAGCACTTTCTTTGACTTCTTCTAGTACCTGGAATGGATAATAAACTCATAAAATCTATAAGTCAAAATGGTGGAACACGGGATTACGAGACACAAGATAGAACAGGTATGGAACAGCTATTAAATACATAAATCTAACCCCAACTACAGCTAACTATTTATGGTATCATATAACTATTGAGTAAAAATTAAATGTGAGAAGTTCAATTTCATCTGTTTCTGTCATAAATTTCTCTCTTACGAGAGAAGGCCTCCAAAAATGCAGGCAGTCCCTTTGTCATCACCAGCCAAAATTCACTCTCCAGTGAATATTAAATATGCACCATCAGAGCACTATGGTATCTTTCAGAAAACAGAATGCCTGCACTGATCCATTCCCTAGCACACCTTTCCAGAGAGTCCTTTTGGAAACCAGATTTCTACCAGACCAGCAATGTTGTCAACACAAAGATACCTTGTTAATGTAAAAGACAAAATCTGAAACTGAACTGTGATGAACATTTATCTAAGGGATTTTGAAATAGAAAAGTCTCACTATCATGTTAACTTCTTATCTGCTAGTAGTGCACACACAAGCCCAAATTTAATAATGTCAATTAAGCCCAAAGTTTTTAAAAAAATGCTGTGGGAAAAAATGAAATCTGATGCTTATCTGAGTAGGTAAGAAATGGGAGAACAAGGAAAGCACTCAAACTCTGTTGCAGCCTAAAAGCGCCTCACTTTCAAAAGCACATACTGAATCAACACTCTATAGAGAGAGTAAAACCTCACTTTAGATGAGGCAAATTATGAGAAAATTCTGTAATAGTATTTTACCCACTGTGCATTCTAGTGCTGTTTTACACTCCCTTACTTTATCTGCTTTAACAGATGTCACAGCCAGCTCCTTCTCCTTAACAGCCAAGTCCTTAGATAGTTGAGCAACAGATTCACTGGCTTCCATCAGCTTGGACAGACCTATTAAGTAAAAGATAAAATTCAGAAATATAGAAACTTTTCTTTTCCCTAGTTAGATCGCAAAGAATTGAAGAATTCAACTATAAACAAGAAACCTTTATAGCTTAGTGAGGTCTCCTGCATACTTTCAACAAGAACTATTAAAGCAGTACCATCTGTGATGTGAAAAAATCAGAATATTTTCTAATTGGCATTCATATTGCTGATAAGCTGAAAGACATGGTTTTCTAGCCATCAATGATATGAAGATGCTGCAGTAGAACAAAACCCTGGCCATGTTCATCTGTGCACAAACATTGTGTTTAGCAGAACACGCAAGGAACTTCTAATAACGTCAGAGGCTACGAAAATCTATATAGGAAATTTTATTGAAAGTGCTGAAAGCTGCTTATCTTACTACTTCTTAATTATTTTTGGAAACCGAAAAACTGTAGAAAGAATACAAAAAACACTTAGACCAACCCAACCCAACTCTCTTGAATCTTTTAGCTTCTCAGACTCCCATCTCAAAGTGGACTGAGGATAAGTATTGATTTCAAGAACTGGCAACAGATCCATACAACAAAACCTAAACAATTTGAAAATATTGAGGATCACTTGCTCCTCTACAGCTCACTCTAATTCAGCAAAGAGTTTATGAATAAAATAGCAACACATTCTTATTCTATTATTTTCTTCATGTGAAGGGTACCTGTTCTATTACTTATCGTTGTCTAAGTACCACATTCTTTACCTTTGTATGAAAAATTTTATCATGTAGAATTCTTTATTCAATTGAATTTGTATACAATATCTTTTCTGATAAAGGCCAGGTTTCCTAAGCTGTTCAGTTGACTTGATGGATTTACAGAAGCATGCAAAAAACTGAAAATGCCAGAAAACTGGTGTTCTGAAACCATTAAATACTAATGCCAAAAATTAGGTAATTTCAAACAGATATCCAAAATCTGTCTGAGGAACATTTCAGCCATACCTTTCTCTGTATCAGATCCATAGCTATAAAATGACCCCAAGGAACATCTACTTATTCTATTGCAGAAATCCAAAATAAATTACCCGTGAAGCATTCAGATTGTATCGTAAAAATTTCTACGGACAAGTCCAGAAGTAAATTAATAACTGTGTTTAGAATTACCTTTCTCTACACCAGTAAATCTCACTGCCTCTGTTCATTTGCAGGTTCCACTTTCTACTACAAATTCGGATTTGCAAGTACTGAAGTTTAACACAGTGCTGAGCTGAATGGTTAAGCTGGTAGCTTCCTTGAGGTATTTTTATGAGAGAATCCTTGTGAGGTTGTGACTGGGGCAGTGTCTGATAAAGGTCCTCATATGCTACCACTTTTGGACTGTGATACCCTGTAAGTGATCACTGACAAGGAGATCTAATATTAAAAAACATATATGATTTGAAACCATGCATGGAATGTATTTGCTTACCTGTCTGCATGCGTTCAGCTTGCTCATTGATGCTGTGTAGCTTCTCAGAATAAACCTCTTTGTAGCCATTGACAAAGGCGAGGTAGGATTTAGGAGTTACGTAAGCTCGTCTTCGATACCTAAACAAAAGCGTATTGGCAACATGAACTTCACACACATTTTTGATATATACATCTATTTGATTGCTTCCAAAAAAAAGGGAAAATTTTATAACTCAAGTGTTTATTCATTCAAAATCAGATTTTTTCATGTTGCAAACCCTTACTTTTAGTTACATTGTTTTAATCTACATAGGCTATATTAATGACTGTTGAATAGTGGGAATGAAGATAAAGAATTTGCAAAATAATAGCAATTCTTTTTCATGGCCTGAGGATATAATGGTATAGCAGATTTACCTTTTATTACCCCTAAAATACATTTGTTGATACATATAACAGAAGTTCAAAAAACAATGTCAGTAGCAACATTTTTGAGATTAATTATTGCGTACATAGAAAATATTACCTTTGGAAATAATTCTCACAGCTTTCTGAAACTATATCATGAAAGAGACCCATGGTTTCTACTATTTCTGTTTTAACTGATGGAGCACAGACCATGTTAAATTCTGAAAGAAAATAGTTGGACACAGCCACAAGAGCTTCCCTGGGCCACCGACTGAACCAATCCATGGTGCACCCGGATATCAGACCAGGAAACTTCAAAGAACGTGCACGGAACTTCTCACCAACCTGAAGAGAGAATCATTGTTTGTTAGTAATATGATTCTTAAGCAAAGGTCAATGAAAGTGTTTAATTTGTATAAATCACTAAATAGTCTATTTTCTTCATGATAATTTTCTGCTTAGAACACCCTGCAAATGTTTCTCTCCTCATACAGAGTTTTGCAAAATTTATAACATTCAATAGAAATGAAGAAATTTTAAGAAAGGAGTTAATTACAAATATATATGGTTTTAATACTTTGAAGCATCAAATAATGTATTTTAATTACCAATAAAATACTCTTTTCCAGTAGCAAGCCATAATTTCACAAAAATGCATTCACTGGTGTGTATTAGGAAAGAATATGTGAGAGGAAAAAATAAAAATACTTAAACTTGTCAGAAATTAATTTTTAAGTATTTTGCTACTTAGTTCTCACAGTTGTACTATTACTTTTATTATCTCAGCAATTACAACTTAACTTCAGTAATCTTTTTATGCATCTTGAACTTCCTTAAAAATATAAAACATGAATAATTCTCTTACACCATACAGGTAAATTTGCTAATGGAGGAAAGGAAAATGGGAATGTAGAAAAAACTTACAGGAGAAAAGCAGAGGACAACATGCAAGTTCTTCTTTGCTCGACTCAAAAAGTACTCATAAAGATTGTCAAAGGTAGGAGGATGCCGAGGCAGCTCTTTTTTCATCACAGGTACTAATGATTGGGTGATTTCATCCAATTCATCCCGGGCAAATAAGTTAGAAATCTTTTTATAAAATAAGAAATTGATAATTAATTGCACGGATGTAATTATTGCAGAATTCATAAATATTTGCCTGTTTACATCTGTATCTCTCTCTGCATAAACACAGAGTTTAGACTACAAACCACGGGTTTAGACGTATGAAACGCCATTGAAAACAAAGAAGTTTAATTCTGGAACTTGACTGGCAACCAAGTCATCATTTAATAAAAGTCTACTGAAATACTGACCACAGATCCTTTTATATTCTCCTAGCTTACACTGAAATAAAGAAACTACATATCCAGAGCACTTCTTATTTAGTAAGTTGAAATATTTTAATCTTTATTGACTCTACAATATATTACCAAAATAAATAAAGCAGTGAGAACAAGTTCTACAGAATTCTGCTTCTAAAGTACATTGACTGTCAGGCTGAGACCCTTACCTCTCCTGAAGACAGCAGATTATTCACATATTCCAAAAACGACTCATCTTTTATCTCATTATCAGTGAAAATAAAGGTGATACCTTGCCCTTCCTGTCCAGCTGTTCTATACAATTCTTTTAAATCTTCTGCCAAATTGCTTACATTATAGGATCTAAGAGAAATAAGGAACATTACTTATTAATTGAAAACAACTCAGAATACAGCTCTTTTTGGATTATAGCGTTTTATAAATGGCATTGCAAGCATCCTTTATAAACACATATATTTTGGTGCAGGAATAGCTAACACATGGTCTACCTTTTTCAACTCAAAATAAATCCAGTGTTGTTTACAAACCAGATAAGAGTGTACTGTTTTCCATATTTTTCCAATGGTGACAAAATGAAAACAAAGAAAAAGAGAAAAGGAGAAAAATCCATGCCCATGTAAAAACAAAGCAATACCATAAACATGATTTATGTATTTCTTGCATTTCTTACCTGGTTAAAGTGATCTGAAATATTTTATAGCCAGCAATGAAGGAGGCTAACTTTGCAAGACTTTGTTTTCCAGAACCACCAACTCCAACAAGTAAAGCATTTCCGTATGCTGTCCGAATAATTCGGGAAATCTATAGAGGAAATAATAAAGAAAAATATCACTAATAAATTTAAGTATTAGTTAGCAAAATTAAAAATCTATTATGCTTTATGCTTAATTTACTACAACACAATGTAAAAATTATTAAAAGGATACTTGCAGAATATTCTTCCTCAAAAGAACACTTGTAAATTCTTTAGGAATTTTGTGCAGCTAATGAAGAAGCTGCATATAAGACTGTAGGATGTTTATAATCAGTTACATATAGCATTTAAATACATGAAAGGGGACATTTTGACCTCCAGGTTTGAAGACATGAATGTGTTTAAAAATATCAATAAAAAGTTTTAGCTGGAAGAACAATCATAGTGCATTCCTAATTTTAGGAGTCTGAAAGAATTGAACACAGTTAAACCATTCTGTAATGCTATCTTCTAGTCTATCTACTTTCAACATTTCTTTTGTGGCAGTCTTCTTACCAATTCTTCCAGATACAAAAGCTGAATTACAAATTTACTATTCTACTGCTTTTTGACACATATTCTTTGGGTTTATGATACATTAGTGCATTATTGCTTTTAAGATTCTACTATTTTTTTGGTCTACATGTAAATTATGCCCAAAATGCAAAAGACTGGCATCTACATCAAGTCTTTGAAATATATTCACTTTTATCTTTTATAAAATTTTAGTTTATTGCAACTCCCCTCTGCGCCTATCCAGATAACTACATTAAAGAAGTCTAAATATGAAATTAGGTGGGTGATCTATTGCCACTAATTGCACATTGAAGATATTCTGGGTAAAACTTGCCAATAAAAATGGAATGTCAGAGACTTTCAAGGTCTTCTGAAATTCACCTAGCATCATTTGAACCCCATTTAAAAAGAAATTTATTTACTTCTGTTTAAATACAAAGCAAACAAACCTTAATAAGATGTGTCATTGCATCCTTGAAAAACACCAAATCAAGAAACGACCCTCTAATATTCTCATTGTATTGTGACTGATATGACCGCAGTTTGTTACAAAGGAATTCATAGCTTGGAATCTAAAAAACAAAAAATAAATAAATAAAATATATAACAACACTATTAGGGCTCTTCAGAATTTTAAAACTTCCCTGATATTTTACGCAAACTTTTGTTTTA
Source organism: Petroica traversi (assembly GCA_025920805.1). Lineage (NCBI taxonomy): Eukaryota > Metazoa > Chordata > Aves > Passeriformes > Petroicidae > Petroica > Petroica traversi. Next base: position 19,860,736 of record JAHLSL010000010.1, read on the forward strand.
TGTGTTGGCCATGTGTAATGATATTATCTTGCTAATTCACCATAATTATTGTAGTTGTGTTTCAGCAGAATTTTTTTGCTAATGGTGGAAGAAAAAAGAAGCAAGGAGAACAGAAAAAAATAAATGACATTTATACGTCATTATTAAATCTAACATTACTAAAATGATTTATTGCATGCTAACCAGGAAAATCTAGATATATATTTCACAAAAAATGTGGTAGCTATTCAACAAAACTTTCTGTATGGTATGAGTTCAACAATATAACATACTTAATAATTAAAGGAAAATTCCAGTGCCTAATATTTTATGCATAATATGAAATACCTCCTCATAAATTTTTGGGGCTTGAAGCTCAACATCTTCTGCTTCTTCACCAGTTGCTTCAGGCTCATCCCGTAAAAAATCTACAAAATATGGTTCAGCTTGGAGAACTTCACTTAAATCTGCCTCCACATATTCTTCAATTGTTTTATCAATAGTTTGTTCAAACCAGGCTGTATCTTCAGGTGTATTAAACCTAAAAAACATAAATTAGTACAACTTTCAAAAAATATTCCTAGTTATATAGAGATAAATCAGGTCATTAAAGACTAAGGAAAAAAGTAAAACAAAAAAAATTGTAATGTTTTAAAGAAAAACACATTTTAGACAATACAGACTACATGGTAATCACAGAAACGGGTTAGGCAACAGTCTCAGAAATCCCCAGAAGTGCTTCCATACTATAAAGTTTAATAGTCAGTGACGAAAAATATAAAACAAAAATAACTTGATTTTCCAACTTCACCTAGAACGAGACAATGACAGACCATTTAATTTTTCAGATGAAAAAGGATAAAAAAGGGTGAATGCTTTCCCAAATAAACATTGCTCAGTGAGCTTTATCATCTTTCAGCTTGCAGTAGGCAGGATATTTTATGATATGGTAGCAGTGCCTATGGAACTGCAATTAGACAAGGAATAGTGAAAGGAAGGTAGTACATGTCACTACAACCTGACCCCATCCTCAACACCTCTTGCACCAAAACCCAAAACTGTCACAAAGGAATACACATTGGGGCTGAGGGGACTACTAAAATTCTGGAAACAGCTACTAGTGACTACATTTCCTCATGTAAACAACTTTATCTGCTTCCCTTAAGAGATTCAATCTAATTTTAATACAGATCAGACCTGTGACTACTCTGCTTGTCTGTGGCTGTGATTATTGGTGAAGCAATTAAGAATGCTACTTAGGAGTAACTGGCAAAAGTAAAAGACAAGAACCACCTCATCCACAGAAAAAGTTAATTCACTGTGAATGTCAAAGTATAGGAAAAAAAATTGCATATACTGACTTCTTTAAAATCAGCATGGAAAGAGGGAATGCAGGGCTACACTCTCCCTCTTTCCAGCATATAATATATCTGTACAAATGCATATCTTCCATGCATTTTTAAATCTACCACAACACATTAAAAATAACATATGAACATATCAAAAAATGCCAGTGATATTGCTCTCAACTTTGAAGCAGAAAATAATCTACTGTATGATTCTGTATGATACTTTTGCCTTAGTAAGTCGTATCCTAGCTTTAAATTAAAATTAAACATTTTCCCCCATCTCATATCAACAGCACTCCATTGTACATAAAAATGTATAGACATAATTTTTAGCAAATATGTAAGTTTGCATTATATACAATATTAGAAATATCAGACAGTTAAAAATATCAGTGCTGCTAATATTTTGTGGTGGACGGACTTTCTCTGATTACGGAGAAACAACTATTTAAGTCAGCAGAAAAGTCTGGCCTTTGTTTTTATATTCTTGACAGCTGATGGATAAGATTTGCTTTTACATTTCCTGCATGCATTTTCTGAACTCAGCATATGTATCTTAAGAGAGAGAAGAAAGTGAGCAAGGTTATGGTTCATTTGGGATATTGAAACAGGTGATAACAGCAATCTTCCTTGGCTCTTAACTCAAGTTTTGTTAATGCAGCTTCTGGGGAAAAAAGAGAAGAGTTCTGTCAGCTGACTCAGAGCTCTCATGAAAGAAAATGAGGCATTCTAGAAGATCCGGGCAGGGGCAGGAAACATAACTTTTTGACAATGGTCTGTGTTCTGTTTGGAATTGTTTCTAACGTTTACATGAAATGGAGGGCAGTTGTTTTATCCACCAGTTTTGGCAATGTGCAATTTGTCCTTTAAGTTTGAAATGTCTTCGTTTTTTTCTGTTTAACTAAGCATATGCCGAAGCTCACCTATCAACAGATACTTAGGAGGATTTCCCTTTGTCCCTCTTGTATTTAAAAAACGAGATGGAACTTCTGATATTTCTTCTATACATCTTTCCTTTATGATGACATGTTAATTGAATAACATGATTAAGGCTGACTCTGCTTGAATACAATGCAATCATTATGTATTTGTCTTGCCTGCTACTATGCCAAACCATCTTCATCAGACTGCATTTATGCAGTCAGCATCTTAAACCAGATAAATTTCATTTTAACATTTTGCAGCTATGTTAAATACTGAAAACATTCATGGCAGGTAATGCCTGATCACTTTTCAATTCAAAACCTTTTAGGTCTAACTAAAAGCAAAAGCACTCTAAGATGCACTCTTGTGTCCATGGCAAAGTATTTGTCATTCCTTTGACTTTGTGATAGCTTTATAATGTCAATGAAGTGTAAGAAAATACACATAACTGGTTTTAAGAGTCAATATTTAAATTTCATGCCTTAAGTATAAAATATTTCTTTTTAAAAATTATGAATGCCGTTCCTCAGGGCATCAGAGTAAGAAGAAAATTTGTATTAATTATAATTACTCACAGCAGTAGTCGGTATGTGTCAGGTTTTTAGCAGCAGCTATAGTGCTACATCTAGAATTACACAAGAAATTGAAAAACAATGAACCAAAAAATAATACTAGTCTCCAAGATATCCAGGTCATAGATATATCTGTTATATTAATATTTTGAAAGAGATTTCTAGGAAATGGGCCAATTTTTAGTCATAAGAATGCAATTCTGGTTTTTTTTCTGTGAGAAGAACAAAGAAATTTTAAATTATCTTGTGAGTATAAATTTAGGATACCATAAAGTTCTCTTTTCTACCGTGGAATTGGCTGAATGCAGCCAAATGGAGAAACAAAAGGTAGGCTAAAATATATAATATGTGAATATTTTTATGTTTTTCATTCAGTTACAGGGTTAATCTATCAGTACATAGCATGATATTTGTTGGAATAATTCAGACTGTATGAAAAATAAGATAATTTTTTTCATATTGGCCTATTAAAGTTTATAATATTTAGAAGTTTTACAGATGTATGAGAATAAATGAAGTCAATGGCTAAACCTACTAAATATAAAATTCTATAATTATTATACCTGTCAGCAATTACTCTGGTACATTCATGTTTAAAAAGTCTTAGAAGAACAGTGCTGCTTTGGCATTCTTCTGCCTTTATAGTTAACATTCCTTGCCAAATTCTAGAAAGGTCTCGAAGGTTGAAGATATAGTGGAATTTAGATGGTGTAGGTAACATCTTTGCCTAAGAAAAATATTGTTAATATTCAAAATCAGTAACATCTAGAAAGAATCAATAATAATAAAATTTATAACTTTATCTTTAATAACACATATTAAACATAAAAATAACAAAAATACTAATTTTCACACCTAATACTGTGCGAAAACTCTTTTTAAGAAGTCACCAAGAGTATCTAATTATTTGAAAGCAGGATCTATCACTAAATGCAGGATACCAAGATTTACAGCATGTAATTGTTTCACACGCTGCTCTGGCTTTATAAATTAAAAATTATAATTTGTAAAGGATTTCACTCCCTGTTCCTTAGCTATGGAGATTAAAGCTTTGGATAACATGAATTAGCTTACAGGAATGAATGGACTGACATTTCCATTCATCTGTCTTGTATACTGACATCTCATATTTTCCAGATTTCATGTCAAAAACATTGTAGCCCATCCTCTGTTTTCTTAAATTCTTTTCTTTTCAGGGGGTGGTGTGGTTTGGTTTTTTGCTTGGGTTTTTCTTGCAGATATGATCTTAGGGAATAGTTGCCTAAACTAAACTAATGGCCACTCTATTCAGACATAAAACTTCCCCTGAATTTATACCTTTGTCCGCTGCCACAATATTCTTCCTGTTGAGACCAATATTTCCACAAGACCACATACTTCAGGGTTGAATTCTCTACAGGGATGAAAGTATCCACTGGCAATTATACCTGAAAATATAAAATGCAATGAACAATCTCCTCTTGTAGGATATAATAACATAGGTCATGAGCAAGACAAATAGGTGCTTATTTTAAACATTACTTGATAAAACATAATTTTAAATTACAGATGAAATTATTTTCTCTTATTGTTTATGGCTTCTCTGAATTGGTAGAGAAACATCAGGCAGTAAGTGCTGGATTTCTGCCATATCCTGCATTGACAGAGCTACCAGAATTGAGAATTTTTGCAAGAGAGTGCATCTCAGACAGTTGAGAGGTGGAGTGTAAACGTACAAAGAAATAGCAGTGCTCATAGTCTTCCAGGAAATGCCATTACTTTCTTAATATTTGTTTGTCCAAAATTAGAAAGACAAGTATTTAAAGGGTTTCACTTCTCTTCCACATCACTATTTTTGCCTACCACAGCTTCAGTTGTTTTATTGGAAGAACTCTGAATTTGCATGATGATAGTGATAAAGAGAGCATACTTAAATTTTAATCCCATTATGAAAGGAAATAATGTGTACTAAAGCAAGGGAAAAAAGTACCAAAAATCTTATCGATGGATGCGTTGGATGGCAATGTACAATTGAATACAGAGAACTGCCTTTTTAAACGCTGGGGAATATCGTTACGGCCTCCTCCAGGATGTATCATTGCTGCTATTATTTGTACATCTACAATTGTAATGAAGTCTCCAGGTTTATCCAAGCTGTACATTCCTCTCATTTCCATCATCTGACGGACAATTTCATTTGTTATCTGTAAATTTATGTGATTTGTACAAATTAGAAATTCATGCAATAGAAGAAGAAAATACACCATGATAATTTAACTTCTTTTTGTAATTCTACTAATCCATAGAGTGATACTGTCACCTTAATCTAAAACCAGATTAAACCACCTTCCTGAGTCATATGTAAGATCTTGGTTTATATGATTTTAAATGGCAGGAAAATTGTTTCAGAGCTCAACTGCCACATAATATCAAGAAAATGTGTTTTTATTCTTTTGAACTACACAAAATCAAATCAATGCACTGGGGGAAAATTGTTTTGTTCCTTATTTTGTTGCTGGAAATTCAGCTACAGATGTTCCAGCTATGCTTTTCAGCTTGTTCTTTGGTCTCCTTTGAAGCAAAACAACAGATTCTTTTTTGTTTGTTTTGGAAAGGTTATTCACTCTTCATTCCACTCTACAGCTCCAGAGTTTGCCCCATAGCCACTGCTCCAATCATATTCAGCAAGCTCATATACCCCACCAAAATCAACATGATATGTAGCATGGCACCAATCACAAACCATTATCCCATCAAAAATATTTCAATCACGTCTTGGGGCCATAATGCAAGACCTAGTGGAGGCCTTGAATTTTTCACATCCTTTATTTCCCTCTCCAAAGTATCATACTTTCTCTTGGCAGAAATTTATTTACTGGTGCTCTCAGATTAATGTCAATCTTGAAATTGATCATATGCTACTTTATTACAGTGCCAATTTTTGTTTAGTCCTACAAAAATAAGGAAGTGGAGATTATGTAAAATACAGCATCATTATATTACAAGCCTCATCAGTAAATCTAATTTGTTCTCTTTTTGTGTGTGTGTCAGTGTATCAAAATTATGAACCATTTCCAATAATTAACAGTTAACTAATATATTTAAGAAGTCCACTGATTCCCATGTGTGTGTATATATATAAAAAGCACAACAATTTGAGAATAAGTAGTACATACTAAAAAAATTTACCTGATCTCCCCATTCATTGATAAATGGCATATTGATATCATCAATAAAAACAGTCATCTTTCTGCCTCCAGGAGGTCCATAAGTACTTCCAACACGTTTGTCCACATAACTCTCTATGGTTCTCTAAAAAGGTAAAGAAAATTTTCATTTTATATCTAAAGCAACAATGTTTAAAATGCATTGTTGAAAAACCTGCTACAGCACTTAGCCAGCGATTCCCTCTTTTTGATAGCAGTTTCATCTTTAATTTTAGTATTAAAGAACCCAATTCCTAAGGAATCCAACTCCTGTCCTGCAACCCATCTCTGGCCACCAGAGGTTTTTTAAAAGTTTCCAAACTTAGAAATTATTATTTAATTATCAGCATTATCATTCCCCTAACTAATATCAATTGTTTAATATTTGCAATACAATTGCAGAGCACACAGAGGCAACTTTAATTATGATTTCACAGGTGTCTTGTGAGGGATTAATGCAAAATTTTAATATTTTGGTGAAAGAAAGAGGATGCAAAAGACAAGAAAGATTGATGTATAACTGAAATGTTTCTTCAAAGTTCTACAGCTCTACAGTCTTTTTAAAGATACATAAATAATGACAGAAAAAAACAAGATGGTACCAGATGTTTCCCTTAGACAAGTAATGTTTTCTGTATAAAAGCACAAATGTCATCCTATATTAGAATTGTAGCATGTGCTGTCATAAAGATAAAAGTATTAATAGTATTCTTGAAACAGAAAATATATAGAAAATGGTTTTTTTCCACTTTGACAACAGTAGATTGATGAGTATTTTAAGTTGCAGACAGAGAATACGTGATTAAGGTGAAAAAGAGAAACTGCCAAGTGATTACATAAGAAATCAAGAACTTTGTAACATGTCTAATCATTCAGAATCACACCGCCTTTCAAATATCCTCAGAAGGGTGAGGATTCTGAAAATTTAAAAAAATAAAAATCTCTTGAGTGTAATTCTTTCAAGTTATTAGAAGCATTTCACTTGTTTTTGTGCTTCATCTCTCCATTGGAAACCAGCAGAATGAACCACATCTTGAACAAGTCTGGGATTTGCTTTCAAAAATATTCTAAGCACCCGTAATGCGCTTAGTAAAGGACACTGGGACAGAGGTACTGACTGTGCAATAAGTCTTGCATATAAAAGGATGTCTGCCTTATTCTGTCTCATTTCTGTACAAACCATGGCCAAAGGTCTTACACATAAGAATACCTGCTGAGAAAAACTCAGCAGCCATTCTGTGAGTCTGGAATTTTTTAAAAAATAGGCATATAATCCATTATTTTTCACCATTTTATTAATACATTACACTAGCTTCTTTAAAAACATGCTTGATTTTGGAGTGGAGTTTGTAAGATCTTCCCATGAAAAGATTTTTCAATCAAGAAATATTCCAAAATTAATTATTTTTCCTACCATGGGCTTGTCACCATGAATTCATTGCATTGAAATGGCAAAGAAGCCAATTTAACTTACAGAATCACATCCTAGCAAATTAGTAATATCAACACATACCACAGTGTTATAAAACATCCTTTCAATTACTTGAGAAAACTAAATACAGCAATTTTTAAGTTTTTATGTGGATTTTTACCAGTTACATTGGGAAAGGGATATTTCTACAAAGTTGTCATGCTAGAGGTCATTAAAGATTGCATTTCTGATGCTGTAGTTACCCCTGAGCTGAGGAAAAATAAAATTATAAGTGGAAACCTGTTCTAAAAATTAAAATTAACACTAAATACTAAAGAAAGAGGAAAAAACCAAAGTATAACGAAAAATCTAAAACAAACCAAAGGTCTTCAGCAAAAAAATTGTTTCTTAGAATTCCATAATGAAAAACCACAGAGCAATCATGAATATATCTATAACTATGTGAGTGGCTATATTTTATTCTGATATGAAAAAATTATTTTAAATAGAATTTTCTGAAATGTTGAAGTGACTTAGACAAAAAAGAGCCTTTAGAATTTAATTCTAAATCACTTATCATCAGAACTAAATACCCTTTATACACTTAGCAAGGAAATTATATGCAAGATCATTTAAAATCTATATTTTTACCTGAAACATAAACGGTTCTGTGGCAGATGAAAAGTTTACACTTTTTGACAAATGCTCTTCTGGGTCATATCTCTTCATATATCCCTTAATCATGACTGTCTTCGCAGTCCCCTGTTCTCCTATCAGCAAAACAGCCTGTAACAGATATTTAAACCACACATGTAATATCAATACTTATATTTATGTATGCATTACAGACCTATTTTCGAGAAAATAATAGTTTCTGTGTCTATTAAATGATACATCTTTTGACAAGTTTTTCCTGTGTCTCCATATGCAGTGAGACCATATGTGTTATTTATCCCACACAGATTCTCCATGAAATTTCTTTGCAGAGTTAAAAGGGAAAAGGAAGAAACAAGAATGTGCAAGAGGATTTTCTTCCAGTTGCCAAACTTCTGTCAGTTTCTGACACATGTGCTGCAACAGCCTCTTTTAGTGGATGACCCTAAGAAGGCTTCCTGTAAATTCCTTCCTTTATATTTTAAAGTTTTGTTCATGCACAAAAACAATTACAGAGCATCTGTGTCAAGAAAACAAAAATAAAACAATATAATGATGCACCGGGGAAGCAATGACTAGAGACAGAGAAGAAGGGTTGTGACATCCAGTTACTTTTTAAGCAACATTTTTTTATTTTTCATGGTAGGTAGATACTAAACTATGCAATCCTGTACTTACTTTCTTTTGTTTTGCAATTATGTTTATCAAAAACTGAGTTCTGGTATTATCAACATTTGGAACCAGAATAGATGCATAGTCTGGGACATGATCTGTTGGATAAACAAATTCCTGAACTCTTTTACTCCAGTGCTCCCACTCACCTAAAATGACCAAAAAAAAAAAAAAAAAGTAATTTAATTTTATTCTGATCATGTTCAATATTTCATTAATACAATAATTTTAAAAAATAGATATTATGGGTAGAATACTACAAACAACAAAAAGGGATAAATTTTCTCAAATCCATCTAAAATGCAACTTACAAATGACATTCTTAGTCATGACCTGTAATTAGTCTACAATTCTACTAGATGTGGACATAATTATAAATTCATATGTATTTATCTAAATAAAAACCCTAAACAATGTTCACCTAGAAACTAATTCTCACACTGCTGGTGAAAAATTACAGAACATGACAATATGGATTGTTTAGTGAACATTTGTGTTCACTAAATCAGTGTTGCTGGCAAAAAAACAAAAAAAAGAATCAGGATATGAGAGAAATTAATTTCTTCAGAAGAGAACATACCCTGTCATAACAGTAATTTTTTTGTGACATTGGTTGTGTGTGCTATTTAAATTAAAAAATTTGTTCTGCAAAATAGCACACTAGTTGAAATATCAAGAATCAAAATATCTCACTATTCTTACAATTCTATAACCTTTCAGATTTATGACCAGAGTAATAATTACTAAGCAAAATTAAAATCAGATTTTATTCCCTTAACAAAAACTACCAGCTGTAAGAAAATTAAACATAAAATAATATTAAGCTAGACTAAAACAGCCTAAGCACAAATTATCTACAAATTGTAGACTGGCCGAATTAATAGAAAAGTAATTTGTAAGAAAGAAATTAAAAAGAAATAAGCAAATGTTAGCAATGAGCACTCTACCTCTTGTCTCTGACTTCTCACATCCACAGATGTGCTGGTACTACACTGTCAAAAAACCTCAACTCATATTACTGTATAATAAGGACTGAAGGAGTAACAGAGTTTTAAAATTACCGTTTAAAAAACAGTATTGGTTCTTTTTCTTACCATGATCACTAACATAGAACTCATACATCGTTTGATTGCTGCCATGAGGGATTTTGGGTAAGTCTAATTTATTATCATGAGATCTAATGAAGGCTTCAAGCTTATCTCGACTGTCCAGCTCCAGAAGGGCACCCAAACTCCACATTATTGCAAAGTTGAATAACTTATGCAGACGACTGGTAGCTGATACACCACGTTCTTCCTTCACCGGAATCAAGCCCTCCAGAAGATTAATAGACTGAAAATATTTTAAAATATGTATTTAGAAAATATTACACAATCACTTTTTATTTACCTATATATGTATGCACGTGCATTATTTATATGTATTCAAAATTTAAATCAATCAACAGATTACAAAAAAACCCACAAAATATAAAATTTAGAACACCAAACCAAATAAAATTTATTGAAGATAGCTAAATAGAACTGAACAAAATTTTCAAAATTACTTAGGGAATTTGATCATCAATTATCCTTTTAAATTATACCAACATAATAAATGTAATTTATGAGCTAGGGTAACAAAACAGCTTTTTAAGGGATTTTATAATATTCAGAACTCCAAGAAAAGATGAAGCCTAGCCATTTCTGTCCATTTTATAGCATAGAAGAATTTTCAGCATCTGTCTGATGTATTTCTCTTGATTACGGTAGAATTTATGTATCTATCACTAACTTCTATTTTTTGTTGTTTTTTAAAAAATAGATTAAATTGTTCTGTGATTGCTTCACTCTGTTTCTAAGGAACTAGAGTCAAGATTCTAGAAAAATTAACTTCTTATCTACAATTCTGTGATGTGGCTTATGAATTGGGATGTTTGACTTTCTTAGGTAACTCTATTTGTACTCCCCTTCTATACAAGGCAGTGTCTGGCATATTATTTCAAACTACCTCTTTTTAATAGTGAAACAGATTTTTCAGTCAGTTCTTGGAATTAGTACTCTTTATGCTGTCTTGCATGCTATATTTGGAATGGGAAGTAACACAGTAACACATGCTTCTAATGCTCGCCCAACATCTCATTTGCAACAGCGGCCAAAAGTGAAGAAGAAAAGAAAAAATCTCTCTTGGCTTATGGTGGTGCTGGGCCTTTACCTCCCGTTGGTACTCTCTTCAACTTGTGACTTCCTCAACAATACGCACTTTTTATAATAGGTTTTATAATCCTATGTGGTTTTTTCCACCCTGAAAATAGCAAGACTGTTCTTGAGCCTACATAAACTTTTATTGTCCATTACAGCCTTTGGCAAGATGTCCCACAGGTCTGCTATTCACGGCATTGAACAGTTTGTTTTCTTCCTGTGTGAACTCCTTCATGCTTATCTTTACTGAATTTCATTTACCATTTTATTACCTATTTATTCAGACTCATAAAGTCTGTCCACAGTTCTTCATGGTTAGTTGTTTTGTCCTTAATACCCTGAATAATCTATGTCATTAATAAATTTCTTCATCTAAAACTTTTCCAAAATGTTTGTGAACATTTTGAACAGCACTGATTCCAGCAAAGGTGCCCCAGGATCAGTGACAACCTCTGTACTTCCTAAGAACTGATAATTCAGTCACACATTTTTTATCTTCTAATAAATTGTTTATCTAGAAATGAAACCCCTATCTTCTGCTATGACTATTTAGCATCCATGTAAATGCTGGTAAAGAAAGATGTCAAACACCTTTTATCCTCCATGCAGACTATATTAACCAGATCTCCTATAGCTACAAGTTTACTGGCTTTTCCAATAGGACTGTAAGGCAGGTTAAGTCTAAACAAAAACCCAGTACTGAATCTCTGAAGGTAAATTACATTTGTCTCCCTAATGAGATGGGCCACAGGATGCAAAAAGAGTTAAAAAGTCAGTGGAAATTACAAGGAGGAAAGCAAAGATGAGATCACATTTATATGAAACCATTATAAAGCTGTTGTACCTGAATAGGCAGCTTAAATTGTGAATGCTTACAAAAGGCTTAATCAGGTACATGTGCATGTTTGGGTGAACATCCAAAACTGAGCTTTAGAACTCAGATGCAAGTCTGCCAGATGCAACTGCTTTGATTTGGTTGTAAGTTTTGAAAATGCATGGACTAAACAGAAGCAGCACATCCTGAATCCTACAATTGCTAAAGAGACACAAGACCCAACAACTCAGGAGGCTGGTAAGGTACAGGGCTTCTGTACAGAGACCCTGTATGGCAAAGCTGGGACTTTAAGGTGCAAGTAGGGTAAAATCTCTGGTGCCACCAGCTCTTAAATAACACAAGAGTGGAGGCCTACTAAGAGTTTTCTAATTTGTCACAGATGTGACAGAAACTTACTAGAGATTTTCATTCACAGGAAGAAACATCCAATACAGCTCAAATCAGGGAAATATTTCCCTGATCAAGCAGTATGAGTAGAGTACTGACGTGCTGACACTTCCTAACAAGCACTAATCAAAAATAACAGAAACTTCTGATCACAGGAAAAATCTTCCACGAAGACAAGCTCAGTTCAGTCAGAGGTTTCATAGATAAGAAATGTAGAAGAAAAATAATATCTCTCTTAAAAATGTTGTGCATTGTACATCATAAAGTGGTTAGTTCAATGGTTTCTGCCTGGGGACTTCAATTCTAAAGATAATCTAATTGCATTTGATACTAAACAGTTAAGCTCTCCAGCATTTACTGTGGCTATTAGTTTGGAGTAAAATACTTCACAACCTAGAAAATCTGAAGCTAACTCTCTAATGAAGGGCAAAAAATTATTGGGTGCAATTTCGGTAGTTTAACATTAAACTGCAGTTCTATCCAAACCATTATCTTGTCTAGACTCTTCTTCAAGGGCACCACTGAATTTTTAATTAATGTGTCAAAATAAAAGGGAGATTACATGGACAAATAGAAAGTCTGGAACTTAGAATTTGCAAATGTCAACAGACTCATAAACAAATCAACTGGAGATATGCAGGGTAGGATTGAGAGTCTTGCAAACTCTGCCAAACACGTATTATTAATAAATCACTGATATTGTTTGGACCTCATTCAAGGTAGAATTCAAAGTGATAGGAAAGGAGAGGCAAAAATTACTACATTTACCTTGAAAGAGTTGATGGACAGAATAACGCCTATTACATCTGAAAATAGAAAGATAAATAGAATTCTTCTTCTCTCTCTCTGCCAACACTGCCAGTAGAAATTTAGTGACCCTTTACCACAATTTTTTGGTATTAAAAGAAAATTAGTCCAGTAGCTTATTAAACATACACTTCTGGAAATTTACTAAAGCCTTCAAATTGCAGTCATTAGAAGACTAACCTAGGTATGAACCTAACCTATACAGAGAAGAAAAATTTTCTTCTGCACGTCTTCACATGTCCTCTTATATTGCCCAAGAAACAAATACTGAGTTTGAGCTTTTCTTTGTCAGGGGACAATATTTTCAAATTAAATTTTATGGCTATCAAATGTTCTGCTTTCTATTTCTGCACTTTCGCTATTGTCAGTCAATTCCTACAGACTCATTCCGTTTCTGTTTTACCTGCATAATGTAGTTACATTCCAGAAGCTCCATTTTGGGGTTAAGGTTTAGTTTCATATAGGTATATGCTGGTTCAAAGATTCTGTCATACAAACTTTGCAGAAGTTCAGCTTCTTGAGGAGTACGTTTTTTCAGCCATGCCTGAAAAAAAATCCACAATAATGTTCTGTATAAAGTGTATAGCAAAGTATAATAAAGAGCAGCCAGCAACAATTATCATACCTGCAATATTGGTCTCCAGCTGAGGACAGAGGAACTGATAAAGACCATACCCATTCGAGAAACTGTTGCTGGAGAGGCATTCTCAATGTTGTGGACCTCAAACAACAGTTTGCATGAAGGAGACATAGGAATTCGATCTCCATTTGCTAGAGTGAGGGTCTTGTTATCATCCAAAACTGAATTTAAATTCTCAATCCAGATTGCATCTACAGGACCATCTAAAACCAGAAACACATTTTCACCTGGAAAAATAATCAAAAGAGAGATAGTTCATATCACATTGCTGAAAAAAACGAGAAAATAACTGCACAAGAGATGGTTTGGTACTTAAACATCCTATAAAAATTTATTTCATGCACAGTAATTTCTGCCATCTCCATGGATGCTCATTATGAATAAATTGCATACTTAGTTTAGGAAATAATTTTGAAACAATTGGTAGCAAGTGAGGGCACAAATATACCTTTATAGTGTTGAATATTTGTTACCACGGCTGACTCCCAGATAGAAACTACTACTCTCTCTCTCTACCCTTCCTCTATAGGACAGAGGGAGAGAATACAGTGAAAATATTTGTGGGATGAGATGAAGACCAGAAGATCCCTTGACAGCTGTCGTGGGCAAAACAGACTCAACTTGGAAAACATTATTTTATTGCAAATTAACATAGATTTGGATGATAAGAAGCAAAGACAAGCACCTAAAATACCTTTAGCCCACTCCCTTTTCTTTCTCCAGATTTTCAACCTCTTTCTCCACAACCTGGTCTAACTCTTCTTCCTCTTCCCGCCCCAACTGTGCTCCAGCAGCACATGGAGGTTGGGTAATTTAATATTTTGTCCCTAAAATAAAGGTTCTTTGAGCAACTAAACAAGAGACATTGAATATTCCCAGATGCCTCTCAAGTTAATGAAAACTATGCTCACTCCTCTGTTCTTAAAATCTAGTTGTTTTCTTATACTTCGAAATACAAACACCTAAATTTTGGCAACTAAACTTTAGAATTCTGGCTTTATTTGGTATATAGAAATTTTCTAATAGAGAAAATATATGCATTTCCAATCTAAGAAATTCAACTGTCTTTTAAAATTAACATCCTTCTAGGAAGGTTTCCAAGAAGAATTCCCTTTCTTTATTGTAGTTATTTTTTCACATACAAATGAAACACTGTGAAAAGGAGTTTCAGTATGCCAATCCTAAAATACTGAAATATAAATACAGGCAATCAATGTATGTAAAACCATGGGAACACCATTATTATAAAGGTAGTGCCATTAGAACAAGTTAATCTAATTTATGATTTATCAGCTTCCAAATAACACATCTACACTGTAGAACTGAAGTGGCAAGCAAATTGTCTTTTTTTTTTAATGTAGGTATACTACTGAAATAATAAATCTTTGAACTGGTGTCCTTTCTTAAGAGGTGACCTGTAATCTCATCCCACGTGTTCTCTATATTTTTCCTCAAGGGGAACATTTGTCAATTCAATATGCTTTTTTCAATATATCATTGAAGATACCTTTTTATGATACCACATGAAAAGTATTTACATACCCTTTTTGGTTTTCAGTGTTTTCCTCCACAGAGTAGAAAAGATTCCATCTGTCCAGTCATTAGTTGCAGCATCTAGTTTTCCAAACATCTGAGGAGCAGTAATAGCTTTGGGGTTCATGCGCATTTCCTTGTGAGGGTGGCCACATTCTGTGAGTGCTCTCATTAACACAGTTATGACCATTGTTTTTCCTGATCCACTGGGTCCAAGTGTCATCAACCCATGACGCACTAGATTAGTTTCATACAACTATTAACAAAATCAAAATAAAGTATTTCAATTTCTAAAAATCAAAATCAAAATATATACATGCTTTAGAAAGATTTTTGCTTGCATTTAGTAGTGATTAAGATGTATTAGACATACAAGTTTTATGCTCAGGATTGATCTTAGCATGCATTTGCTGAATTTTTGTGTTTTGTGGAACAGTACATATCTTCAGTTCCTAATGTTCTTAGCCCTAGGCAAGTTCACTATAAACACTCACAGAACTTTCTCCAGAACTGTGTATAGGTTAAGTCTCAGAAGAGTTCTCTACTGAATTTTCTGTTTGTCTTTTCATATTAGCATTAGGTTTGCTGGGGAAGTGTCAGTCTGTCTATACAAGTATGCACGAACTGAATGGCACAAAACAGTGGTAATGCTCCTGGGTTCCAAAATCTTGTAAGGTGAAGCATATACAGTTCTTCCTCTGCAAGCTGAATAAAAGCTTGTATCAGTCCAGGATGAAGATCTACAAGCAACACAGTGCAAGTTCCTTGCATTGGTCTTCCAAAGTGTGGTGCACACACAACCTTCAGATTTTCCCATATTAGATGTGCAGGTTCTTGGGTAAGACAGTGTTTAGCCACTAACACATTGTTCTAACTCCTGATTGTAAAAAAACATTTTGGAAAAAACCATTTTACCTGAACAAGTTTAAGATTCCATGGGGGATGGTTAACCAAACCCGCCTCTTCAACCTGATGAGCT
The DNA here is from genome assembly GCA_025920805.1 of Petroica traversi. NCBI lineage: Eukaryota > Metazoa > Chordata > Aves > Passeriformes > Petroicidae > Petroica > Petroica traversi. The sequence goes on from JAHLSL010000010.1 coordinate 19,876,843, forward strand.
ACTGCAGCCTGAAGCTCATCATAGGTGCTGCTGTCCAGCTGCAGCCCCGGGAAGAGATCATTGATGAGACTGAGAAACAAAGGTTCATCTTCATCTATCTGAAACAAAAAATGTTAATAAATGTTTAGAGGATCCAAAGAACGTTTCCAAATCAAAATTAGTCTCTGTTTTAACAAGAATAAGCAGAAACAATGTGCTTTCTCTATACAGATGCTTACAGACAGCTAACAGGAGAGCTCTCCACAAAAACAGCATTTTGAAAATGTCACCCACAAGTAATGCAAAAGAAAAATTCAGAACTGAAAGAAATTCCCCACTCAGTAGACTGGAATCTATTTATAAAATTAATTTGTAAACCACTTGCAGCATATATTGGAAAGAATGTCCCATCTGGAAAGAAATCTTTAAAAGTCTGATTTAGTGGATACTCATTATTCAATTTACTTATGGTACAGTGGTCAGTTTGTGCACAAATCAGTACACTGAACCTAACATGTACAGGTAAGCTCCTATTAATATAATTGAACCTTTGCATAATGATCCCCCTCTTTACCAGTCTAATAAACTCTCCAGGCCATTTCATGATAACATGAAGGTTATCATGTCTCAATTTTTAAAGACAAGAATGTTAGAGATTTTTTTAAATCTCATCCAAAACCCAGGGATATCTCTATTAGGCTTGCCTCTATATGGTGCTAAAATATTAAATTAGATCCTTACCAGCTTAGAAAGATTCATGTCTCTTAACCCTCTCATAACAATACTCAATTCGCCTTCAGTTGGCCTGGATCTCTTTTGAGCTCCAAGAGTCCTCAGTACTGAGAGGATATTCCTCAGACCAAAGTCATAATGGACCTAGAGAGTGGAAGAAGGCTTATGCATCAGTAACAAGTTCACTAGCTTTATTTCATCAATATATCAAGCTTTATTTGCATAATGTATAATACAGTTGTCTTGTCTGGAAAAGGCAGCTACAACAGGAATTGTTGCTGCTGCTTAGAAATTCAATAAATGAAGAATAATAAAGTTGTTATCTAGATGATGTGTGTGTGATATAAGGTTATTCTTCTCTAATTTAAATGTATTTAATTTAACCATTTATCATGCCATACAGCAAACATTTTATAGCTCTGAATAGCAGGGTTCCAAAAAACTAATATTCCCTTCTAGACCATGTCTTTCCAACTAAGGCACCTTAAAGCACCGACTTCAGGTCAAGGCAGTGCTACAGGGACATGAGCAACCTTAATCAAACCAGACATTTCTCCTGTGGCTTCCAGCTTCCAATTTCCAACTACTTAACCTAGCCCTAGATAATTCTTACAGAAAAACTATATGACGGGGATAATTTTTGTCTGGCTGACATGTTCAGGCAGAGAGCTACGTGCACTTTAACTAAAAAGCATCAATTTCAACAAAAAAAAGAGGTGCATATATGACTACATATTCAGGAATTAGTGTAGTAATTTATTCAGAAATTGTATAGAAGTATTTGCTTAAATAACATTTAAAGTACTTCAATATTTTGTGAAAGACATGGAAGGGATGTTTCAGAAACAATCTGCATAACTCAAAAAGTAGATTTGACTGTGTAAATATGAAGACAAAGAGGAAGTACATAACATTACCTGCTTAGTGAGCTGCTCCTCACAAAGTTTATAAAGAACAAAGAATTTCTTAGCCAAGACCACATTATCAATAAATCCGTAACTTGCAAGTTTAACCCTTATGATTATCTGAAATACAATGATTTGCAGAAATTCCATTAGTTTCTCCAGAAGACAGGTCGGCAAATTAAAATACATTTTTCTTTTCAGTTCAGTCAGGAATTATACCTGTCTATCTGGAACCATCATTGCAACACTTCTAAACTGAACTTTGAGATTTTCTGGTAGTTCTTGACGTCCAGCATATCCAGGATTCTAAATAAGAAAACATAATGCAACATTATTATTTGCAATAGTCAAAATAGCCTCCTTTTTATTGTTCAATAAAAATAAATGCATTTATAAATACTTAGACCAGTTAAGAATTAGAAGTCTTGTCTATCAGTTATTATAATTTTAATCTCTCATAAAGTAATCTTGGATTTCCATCTGCCTTGGCATTAGGAATCACACACTTTAAAATTTCCTGCCCATGAGATTCCAGGAAATAGTGCTATGAAGAATAGTGCTATGAAGCCTCAAGAATCCTATGGCAACAAGACAGCATAATCTGAAAGTTAATATTCTGGGAGATCAAAGAGTTTTTACATATCAATGTAGGTATCCATTAGTCAAGACCTGTGTTCCTGAAAAACATCTTTCTTATATCTCCTTCTTTAACTGAATGTTCTTTTTTCCCCCCCTTCCCTACAGTATCTTTCTCATTATTACTATTGAAGTATTAATACTATTAAACTACTAATATATTCATATTATTAAAGGATTAGTGCATTATTAATGCATGTTTACTAGCCTTATTAAAGATATGTTAGTAAAGCATATTAGTGTTTCAATCCTCTCAGTGAGCACAGAGAATTCTGCAAGTTTGGTCAAACTCTTAAGCCTGGCATGGTAAATAGCAATACAGCAATAAAGGGACATAAGTACGAAGTTTTCAATAATATTAAAGTCAAAATGAAGGCATGCCATTCATGAATAATCATATTATTTATGCATTGCATACTTTAATTCTACACTGATACCATTTTATTAATAAAACTAGCTATTTTCACCTTGTCACTTAACCTCTATGTAGTATAATTTGTCACTTCTTTGAAATTATTATTACACTTACCATAGTTAGGAAAATTCCAAACTCTGGATTTAAATCTACACAGTCTCCATCAGCAAAAATGAACTGCTTTTTTTTTTCTTTTCTTGCTGTTAAAATAATATAGATTTGTTGTGCTGCTACTGACAAGACAGGCAACTCAATTCGGTTGAATTCATCAAAACATCCCCAAGATCCAGACTGTGCAAGACCTAAAACAGGGAAAGAAAAAAAATATTATCTCTTGTCCTTCATACATATTTGAATATCTGAGCTAAATTATACTTCCTGCAAGTAAATAAATAATATTAGTTTTACTTATTGCCCTACGGTCAAGGCCTACCTTCCTCCAACCTAACTATTTTCATATCTATCTGAATTAGTATTATTTGATTTCTACACAATGCTTAAAAATGAATCAAAAGGTATTTTGATAATTGGCGCATTTGGTAAATATTTTGTACAGATCATTCTGTGGCTGTAGTCTTCTATTGTAGAGCACCATTCAATTATTTGCAAAAAAACTGTACTGTTAGTCTAAAAAATCAAAAATAAGTGACTTAGAGCAACAAATCGTTTGTCCTAGATATCATCAAAAAAATGTCAAAATTTTTATTTTTAGCATTTTATTTATTTTAGCATTTTAAATCCCCACTAAAAAAGTTTCTCATGTAATAGTACAGGATATTCACAACATTCAAAGTGTGGATATGCCTATGAAAGAAAGAGAGAAACCCAGTGAAAGAAAAATAAATTAAAAGAGAAATCTAGAAGTACTGTATTAATAACTACAATATTTTTTGTACAGGATTATTTTCACAGATGCCTAATTGCTGTTTGGAAAAGTAACATTTATGTAGCAGCACCTAAGAGAATTGTTTATCCTTTCACAATGTTTTATAACAAGTTTCTAATAGCATTTTTTCCCAAATGCCAAATTATATTAAAGTAGCAGTCAGACATATTTTCCTTTCATATATACTGAAAGTTTGCTGTTTAATTGTGAATAATTTATGCAAGTCATTCCGGGTTTATTTGTGTTATGCAGCTAAGGCTAAATCAGTTAAAAGACATTCTGTCATTAATTTTATCACCCAAAGATTTTCCAACATTTTAATGACTTTCAAATGGGCAATATGTTTATAAACCCACAGCTTTAGCAACTTTTATGCCCCTTTCTTCCCAAAATATACAATACCATTATTCTAAAAAACAAGCTGACAGAAATCTCACCAAGGTCAAGTCCCTTACCTAGGACAGAATAACTCTATGTAGCAGTACAAGCTCTGTGCTGACTGGTTGCAAAGCCAGTTTTGCAGAAAACGACCTGTTGTTCCACTGAACAACTGATTAAGCATGAATCAAACTATGCCCTTGTAGCAAGGGAAGCCAGCTACATACTGGGCAAGAACACAGGCTGCAGGGTGAGGCACGTCCCTGTTCACCTCTCCTCTGCACTTGTGAGAGAGCAGCTGGAGTACCACACTCACTTGGGGGTTTCCCAGCAGGGGAGAGATATTGGTACATTCATAGGAGTGCACCAAGGGGCTGCTGTGATGGTCAGTGGCTGGAGGGAGGACATGACACAGAGGGAGAGGCTGAGAGAACGGCGTTTGTTGAGCCTGAAGAGAAAGTGAAGGGAAAAGCCTATTGCTGTAACAACTCGATCACAGGAGGCACTGAGAAACTGGACCCAGGCTTGTCTCAGAGGTGCGGAGGAAGAAGAGGAGACAACGGACATGTCTTTCAATGTGGAAGATACAAAAAATGTGGTCATGAGAATGGTCAAAACACTTGAACAGAGGTGCTGCAGAACGTCTGTCCCTGAAGACGGCCAAAACCCAGCACAAATGAAGTACTGAGCACCCTCCTCTGCCTGCACCTGCTAAATGATCTGTGGAAGTCACTTCTATCCTACAGGAAGAAATCTTACCTTTGAAAATCCTACCCAAACCTCTGAAGTCCATTTGATCAGAGCAGTTAAAGACTACAACGTATTTTCCCAGAGCTTTTCCCATGTCTTTCGTTGTTTCTGTTTTACCAGTTCCTGCTGGTCCTGCTGGAGCTCCTCCCATGTTCATTCCCAAAGCTTGCGCTAAAGTTATGTAGCACCTACAAATATTAATTGATGTTAATCTACTAAATTACATTAAAGAAATAAGTGCATATATATAAAATACAGATCAAGTTATGCAATAGATTCTAAAGCCCATATGTTGAAATGCTACTTCTTCATAAAGCAGTTCCATGGATTTCAGTGCAAGAATTTGAGAGAGGTATATGGTACAAAATCTAGCATTTAAACTTTACTTATAAAAGAAAAAAACCCCAACAAATCAAACAAACAACAAAATAAACAAACCCTGGTGTTAACAAGCTAAAATAAATAAAAAAACCAAAACAATGTACATCCCATAAAGGTATTTCTCATTAACTTTTCTGGAAGCTATAAAGAGCACATTCTGCTGTTGAATTCTGCTATGTCATCATATTCTGCATCATCCTAACCTGTATGCCTTTAATTATGTTACTTTTGACTAAATCCTCAAGTGTGAAAGAATAAGGATATATGGATGGCCCAGAATCTTTAGAGACTCTCTTATTACAAAATTTGAAATCTTCGTACCTAATAATCTCTTCAGTATACTATTAAAGTATATGTTACTATATAACCTTAACAATAAATTTCTGTTACTAAATATTCTTTTTAAGACTGGACAGTGATAAAGGAATTACTAAGTGTACAGATCAGTGAGACTCTATTTTACCTTTCTAAAAGAGTGTATTAAGCAAATGTATGAGAATGTTTTCATGAATGATTTAGCCCACACAGGACTTAACTCAAATTGTATCTCTTTAAAGTAAAATGTTAAATAAACACTATAGTTATTAGAAGTACTCCTAATCTATAACTGCTTTTCTAACCTGTCTGTAAGAGGTGTTATAACCAGACGATCAGTGCAACCCAGAAACTCATTTTGGTAAATAAAATCAACATCTGTAATTGCTACGATGACTTGATCATAATCCTCTTTATAGTAGAATCTAGACTGCTTTAACCACTCAAAATCAGTCGGTGATTTGATGTTCATTTTTACCTTAAAAGAAAGTAAAAGTACGTGTTATAACCGAGCATCTACACTTATTGCCTTTAACAACTGCGATAAAACGCTTATTTTTATGTGAATAATGGGTGAATACTCAGATTAAAGTTCCTGTGAAAGTAAACTTAAATACTAGAAGCATGACAGAACATGTTCAGATGAGTGCTAAACTGATACTAAAAAACATCCTATCACTAACTCAACCTTCCCAACATCTGTGTTACCAAATAAATCTTAAACTGCTTTGGTAGGGCAGACCACTTTCCAAGTCAGAAATGCAAATAGCACACCACTAAAGGACAGTGTTGAAGGATCCCATTCTTCAAAGAACAAAGGAATGGTAACAATTTAGCACAATCTCAGAAGTTTAAGCATAGGATTGCAACTATCTGCTGATATTAGTAAGTTTTTTTGTTTGGTTCTGTTCTATGTAGTCTCCTTAGGGACAGGCAGCCATGTGCCAACCGAGATTCTGTGAAGTCATGAGGAAATGATGTTACGACACCCTCAGCAGCCTCAACTTTTTAAGTTATGCAAGTAAGAGTAGTACAACTGTATTTCAAAGGAAAGAAATACTTTGAGTTTTGTCTACCAAAAAAAAAAAATCTAAAGGAAAACATGGGAAAATTAATTACTCTAAGAAAAGTGTAAACATTTGGCAAAAATATTTAGTTGACAGAACTAATTAATGCTATCCTAGTTTAAGCAAAATTGTATTATTTTTACTGAGCTGAGATTACAGACATCTTTCTCTTTTGTATGCATACACATGTAATTGTAGCTGCTACAAGTAAGAAAGAGTATTATCATAGAAAATCCATTTAGTTGTCAAAAATCAAAATCTACACTTTACCAAATCATCAAAAATATCACGCTGATGCACATGAATGGTAATAAGCGTTTCATATTTCACTCTCTCAAACTTGGAAAGATCCTGTGTGGTCTGGCCAATCAATGTATTCAGAATATCCAGAAATCTAGCATTGGTTACATCCATGATTTTTTTGTCATCCTTAGCGTTGCGTAAAGCTTCTTCTCCATCACGGGTCCACAATATTTGAATTCCCAGTAATCCAACCTGAAAATGTAATACATGAAAAATATACAAACTAATCACTTGTTGAACTCTAGCTGTTTCACAGAAGGCTTAGGTATAACAAGAACAATAAATTATGGTGTAGACAGTTCCAAAGAACATTTGTATTAGCAAGACACGAGAAAAGATCTTTGCAGATGGTTGTAAAGCCATCCCAAAATGTCTGACATGAAACAAGACAGTCCTTATCTGTTTAAGGTAGTGAAAATTTTCAAATAAACACTGCTGAGACAATACACAATTACATCATAAATACATCTTTAGGACAATTCTATTAAATATTTAAATTCACTGATTTTTTTAAAAATAGCAACATACTGGCCAGTTTTAATATCTGCAGAATTTTTATTAAAAATTACACCCAGAACTGTACCAAGCAGCAAACTACAGATTCAAAATTCATATAGGATGGGAAACAGTTCATTAATTTTTAAGGAAATTTGTAAATTATCAGTAAGATGGAGGAGTTTATTAAACCCTTCAACATAGCCTTGTACTAGAAATGCATTATCATAGTGACAAATATATGAACTATGAGGTAAATCTTGTAAATTATGAGATAAATAATCATAATTATGGCTCTTGCAACCTTAATTTATGAGAGAAATCAATCCGCACACACAATTTTATGTTCAGCTGAAAGAGACTCAAAATCCATTACAGAAAATAAAATCTCTGCTTTATATTCTCCAGTAGAACTAAAAAACCTAAATTTAAAGTTGATGGCAAGAAAAATATTATGATATATACTGGATATCAAAATTGAAGTGATTAAGGATTACCTTCTACTGACCAGATCTTTCCCCTTGTTTCCTCTACGAAAACTTCCTCACATAGCAAATTCCACAGGCTCTTTACCTTCCACCTGCCCCCAGACACAGCCCAGACTGCACACACACATCCACATCTCATATTCTTACCTGCGCTGGGAATTGATTAAGAAAATTCAACAACTGATACCCTGGGTCACTAATTTGGTAAAATGCTGCCCTAATGATGCCATGCAATGACTTCTGCTGCATTTGCAATAAAATCTTCAACCAAATTTCTACTGGTCCTTTTGCAACCACCGGAGTGTCCAACTGTAAAATTAATGAAAGCAAATGTATAAAAGAGAACACAGTTACCAACCTTCTGTTCAAGAATATGAGTTATTACATAGTTAATGAATTTCTATTCATGACACCTACAGATTTTACTCCAATAAAGATCCAAACAATTTCTTTAATGAAGCCATATTCTAGTCTTGTTAACAACAATCCTTGAAATATTTATTTTTAATTAACAATAATTAACCTTAACATATCTTATATGTTCAATAATAAAATCATTTATCTATTAATATTTCTAGAAAAAAGTCAGATAATTACTGGAATTTTTTCTCCTTCTCTTGATATGACTGCCAGTATGCGATCATAGTCCTTTGGGTGAAACTCTACTTCATTTATGTTGTCAGATATGGAAGTCAGATGTGGCTGTAAGGATAATTCAGGAGTCATTAAACGGAAATATTTAGCATTAGCAAACATCTCAAATAAGGCTATCCTGCAAAAGTTAATCTGAACCTACAGATGATTTCTGGCCATCTGTAGGGAATTACAGAAATGGTTGTATAGAATTTTATCTCTCTCTAGTGAGAGAGAGATAAATTTTTACAGTTTCCAGAGATGATGCAGCAGAGGCTTATCTCAATCAATCCCCAGCTACAATCCAGACTAGCTGGATGAATTTTGAATATGCAAAGCAGGAAAACCTCACAGGGTTCCATTTACTAGTTTAGTTGGGAAAGAAACCACCAGCAAATCACTTGATGAAACCATGTTCTAGTGTTCTGAATTCTGAAGATTGTTTTGAATTATAGGTATCCATTTCACATTTTGTTAAAGAATGGAGAGCAAGAAAAAATTTGTTTTTTCAAGCAAACTTAATAAAAAGAAAATATTTGTATTCCATTTCATTAAAGGCTCCTCCATACTCTAATTTTTTTATATAAGTAGAAAAAAAATCTTTCAATTCATACCTGGATTGTATGAGAATCACTTGCTTGTCCAAGAATTTCAACAAGTGCAGGATCAGAAATAAAAAAGAATCTTGGAAACAGCAGTCTTTTCTTCTCTAAATATCTTTAAAAATGAACAAGATTTTTATTAAACTATTTCAGATTGTAATTTTTTCTATATAGGGGTGTAAGTAAGACTGGAATACAACTAATGTTTCATACAAATTATTTACAATATGGTAAAGTAATAAAAATTAAGTAATTCATACCCTGTAAGTGATTTCTGACATACTTCCAACTGTTCATGTAAATAAGGGAGAAGTTGCTCCATAGTATCATCTCCAACACAGCAGGCAACTACATTTGAGTTTTCATGAGCTCGTTGCATTATTTTTACCCATGATTTATCAATATTCTGAAAACGCTTTGCTTCCTATATATATGAAAACCAAAGCATAATCTGTTGAAAATTATTGCACAGAAAGCTTTTAGTAACAATAGGCAGGCACTGTAATGTTTACCTGGGGTAACTCTTTTGCAATATCTCCCGCTACAAAAACAGCTTCAAGATAAATCCAGAGGTTCTGCACAATCAGCCATTCTTCAATAATGCGGGAAGAGTTGCTCAGTTTAGAAACCCAGCTCTGAATTTGCTTTTTAAATGCTGTATTGTATCTAAAAGTGGAGAGGAGCATAAACTACTTAATTCTAAATAAAGCTATTATAAAATAAATATTTACAGTGGTGAAAAAAACCCCAAACCCGGAACGAACCAACTCTTGCTTCATTTACAACAGGAACAACATTATGGGAAGATTTTACCAGCTTGAGTACATTCAAGTATATTGAGGCAAAAGTTGTCTTAATTGAATGGACATGGAAATCTTTCTCATAAGGATGGTTTTCATTAGGCCTTGCAATATTTAGTTTCACCAAAAAACATTTAATTCAAATTTACTGCTAATTCAGCTCAATAATTGTATTGTTGCTATTGCAGTGTGCTTCTGAAAATGCCATACATTAACAATTCCAAGTACCTATTGGACAGTAGAGAATCAAGAACCATTAAACTGTCCTCCATCAATATCATAATTTCTGCTGATTCAATTCCCTTTAACAGTAACTCTCCTCTTGCTTTGAATGGTGCAAAGCTCAGACTTTGGGCTCCCCATGTGTCAGCTACTTGAAGCAGTTTGGCTTCTATATCCTTTTCCTTCATAGCAGATATACATATATCCTGAAAAGAAAGAACCACTTTTTAGACTCTCCAATCCTGTGAAATGAAATCTTTCCTAATGCTGCACATCCTGTCATAGAACATTAAAAAACGCAGATATCACACTACAAATTTTACTCACTCAAATCACTTCTTTGGATAACTGAGAAAAGAACACTTGGAAATGAATAGATACATATTTTCTGTGGCTTTACATTTCATTATTTCTGAGTATAAAAATTTTTGGATCATAACTTCTACAAGGAGGAGGGGTAGTGATTAGACTCATCACCAGATGAACTCTGACTTTTATCACATTTCACTTTACAGAATCACAGAATGTAAGAATAGTATGAGTCGGAAACATCAAGTCCAACACTCTATTCAAATCAGAGCTTAATTCAAAATTAAGCAGACCACCCTGGAATGCTTCCACATAAATCAAGTATAGATATAATAAATTTTTGCACGAGTATTTACCATCGGAAACATGGAAACTCCACTGAGTTTTCACAATGTACATGGGATGTTTTTTTGAAGTTGTGTGGTTCAAAAGAAACCACATAATCTAGAAAAGTCTTAATATTGAATATTATTAAGCATGAAGTCTTCATTTTAAATTGCTGATTTATCTACAAAACTATAAAGCACCAACAGAGGTAAAAAAAATTAGGTGACCATGACCAAGGCCATTTCAAGTTTTGCTAGAAGAATTTTTCCGGCTTAAAAAGAGCTAAGAAAAATCATAAAAAATAACAGCAGGAGAAATGTGAGGCGATTATCTAAAAATAAGGGTCTAGATATTCCAGCTGCTACCTGTCTTTGCATACACAGATAAGAGTTTATAAATAAAACACAAATTGTTTTAAACCAGTGGGGTCTGACTGAGAGTCAAGCACTTTAATGAAGTAATTATTTTTAAAGAGGGTAGCCCTTTTATAAGCAACCACATTATTTTTGCTGACAATATGAAATGAACAAGGAGGGGTAAATTGTATGTACCTACCTCAATATCTTCTTTATTTTTAAGAATTGGTGCTTCCATGATGTTTCGAAGGCAAAACGTCTCAGATTCTACATCAAATTGATGTCCTGTTGTTTCAGCAATACGATCCCAGTGTCTTTGCTTCATTGCTTTGTCAGACATCATTTCCAGCAAAGAACAACACTCAATAAAATCCTCAATTCTTTTCTTGAGATCTGAAAATGCTTGCCAGTGGTGGAGGCCTTTAGGTAGTCTCCGGCACCTGCAATTAAAGTGATACAGTAGTAAATGCCTCTTCTGTTAAAATAGCATTGTTTAAAAAAAGTTTAAACAAGGAGATATGAAGTGGATTGTATTGAGGTCAACATTTTCTATGTCAGCTAGCCTATCTGTTTAGGAAAAACTAACAGAAATACCCTACTTTTTTATCATATATATATAACCGTATTGTATTGTATTTGTATTAAATATTATGATTTGTAATATTTAATAGTCTCAAACACTGATATTTTCACTGTAAATAAAGGAAATTAAAAATACTGGATTTTCCATTAAAACATAGTTATCTGCTGCTCATCATCAGAAACTCTTTATTGGAATAGAAAAAACAAAGAAAAATTAGTTAAATTTCACATATGAAATCCTTGTACAAACGCAATATTTGCTTCCATTTAAATACCAGTAACACACATGGCACCTATTAATATACCAATTCGTAGACAGATATGAAAATGAGATAAATATGACTTCCTCCTCCATTTTTAGTTAGTGGCTTTGAAACCATTCACTAATGAAAACTATATACTTCTAATGTGGAAAAAAGCCTGAGAACAGTTAAATAAATATCCACCTCCACTTTTAAAGAGCCAGCACACCAAGAACTGAGCAGCTGACCTAACACAGGAATGCCCTATTGCAAATGCTTAAGTATATCCTTATCAGGAAAAACCATAAATCCTTGGTTTTGCATCCTTGTTCACTTATTTCTCTACCTCCCACTGATATGATTTCATACTGCCAGTGATCAGGAACAATACAGCAGGTTGTGTGTGGCTTAGAGCTACGTCAGTGCTGGGTGGCTGCCCGTACATTCACGTTGGTTGGCTCCTGGCTTGACGGTCAAACTGGATGTTTAACACCTGCCTGCCTTCCTCTGAGGGGGAAAGAATTTTGTGCCTATAATTATTGTATTCAAAACTTAAAATCAATGGGCTAATGATCCCAGTTGAAAAACTTGCCTTTTACAAATAAAATTTCAGTCCTGCTAACCTTTTGGTCGGCTTAGCTAATGAGATCAACACTTTGACTGATCCTATGCTCTTCAATTCTCAAAGCTACAGGTAAAAGGCTGCTTAACTGGAAGTATGGTGTTATTTCATTCCTTCTTGAATAATCCTACAGTTTACAGTACACCTTATTTACGGAAGCTTTGATAAATACATCAAGGGCTTTGCTGAACTCACCTAAATCTTAATTTAACATGTAACATCTGTTACTATTCATACGTTAAACGTACCTGGTTTGAAAATCCGTAAGTTCAGTAGTGATTTTTTCAATATCTATCTCTGTCCAAAGTATGTCATAGTAACCATTGATAGTGCTTATTACAGTATCATATAATCCATACAATTTCTGCAGCAAGCCTAACTCCTTCCTGGGGAAAAAAAAAAGCAATTATGGCAATAATTTCAATCAGCTGTCCAGATATCTCACAATATTTAAATATATGGTATATGAAATACTAATACAAAAAATAGAGGTAGACAATTAAAGTATATTTCTTAATGCAGAAAAGAATACTTCATCAAAAAGAATCCACAAAAAAAACAACAGATGGTTGGTGGTAAGGACCTAATATCCACACTAAACATATTTGGGGGAAGTTTTGCTTTTGCCTAGTTCTCCAAAACTCCCATAAGTCCAAAGGAAACCAAGGTTATGTATGCCCTGAGGTGGCTGTGCAGTGCAAAGCCGAGCATGACAAGGGGAAACAAAGTGTCACGTTACTTAGACGCACCCTCTGAATCTGAACTAAAACTCTGACCGAAAAACAGCCAGAAACACTGACATCCTCCTCTGGTGTGAATCATCAACCTGTTGAAATGCCTGGTGCAAAAACTTTAGAATCTGATCATCATTTGTACAGCTGCTCAAAAAATTCCAACTTTCATAAAAGCTGTAGTTAAATTCTTCATGTATCACAATAGAGTGACTTTTCCTAACATTTTCTTGTTCACTTTCTACCATACCTTAATATATATAATACTGTATTTACTCATCTATTTACATAGTTTTTTTACTTCTATCTATATGTCTAGAACATATTGCTCCTTTATATAGTATTTTTATATATATATACACACACACACAGAGTAAAATAATCTGGAATAATTCTGTTACAATAATAAATAAATACAATTTTAAAAAAATTGACAAATTCTTTAGAACTTTAAAGTATTTATTTATCTATTTATTCAATTATTTATTTTAGTTAAGGCAATTAAAAACTTATATATTGCAAAATTTCCACCTTTGGTGTAAGCCTAGGACTTTCTAATATACTTAATAACATACTTAAAACAGGCATATTTCCACAGTTACCTGACTTTATGCAAAATTTCATACTCTGTGACAGGCAATCCAAACAAACGTTCACCAGACGAGTACGTGATAAACTTTCTCCACAGGTCATCAAAGTAAGCCTGATTAAGTTTTGTTTCATACAGACCAAATGAAAATATAAGTTTATAAGTTCTAACTTAAAATAAATCATTAAACAGTTTTAAACGTCTATTAATTCTAAGAGAAGTATATGTAAAATACCTGAAAATATTTTGATCTAAACAAACATACAGCTTGAAGAAAAGTATCAGAGTGCCAAATAACACAATTACTTTCAAAGTATAACTGTTGTCGAAAGGATATGATCACCATAGAAAAATGGAAAGAAGAATGATTTTCTCAACTAGTATCCAGCATTCTCTTGGCAAAATAAGAAACACAGCAAATTTAACCAGAGTCACTCAATTTTCAGTGCATATTAGATGCATTAGAAAGATCAAGCACTTTATGTTAGTCAGTCAGTGCTTTTCATAAAATTACAACTTGCTTTTTAGAATCTATACAATAAGTTAGACCAAGAAAAGAATGACTCAAGTTACTACAACTTGCAGAAAAAAAGATTAAAACTAGAGAAAATACTGCTCCTGGACCTATGAATTAAGGTTCATAATAAATAAATAACAAGTTGAAAGACAATTATCTAATGAAAAATTGACCTTTAAAAACTTATATGATTGGCTCATGACTGCTTTGTAACCTGGCTTCTTTTCAGCCATTATCAAGGTGTCATAATTGACTCTTCCCTTTTCTACGGCTTTTATTACTTCAAATTGAGAATTTCTGTTCACAAAATATGAAGAGCAAAGAAAGGTTATAGACCAATCAATCAATCAATCCTTCCACGTTATGGAAAATATTGTGTGAGAAAAACTAAGGTATAGTTAATATATTATTACGAAGAATTTCCAAATTATTATTTGTTAAACTAGTTACGACAAACAAGAGCAGATTTAACAAATTAGTTGGAAATTCAACAGTTTTTCTTACCTGAAAGATCTGCTGCCTCTTACTGGCTTCCTGAGGTGGAATATTTGGAACCATAGGCCCTTCCTTTCAAATAAGCAATTAACAAAAATGGAATATTAATTCACAAAGTGATTAAAGGCCACTCAGTATTTACATATCATTACCGAAAACATATTTTTTGTTAGTCAAATTCCAGTCAAGTTATGTAACTTGGTAATTCAATACTTACAATGGTAAATCTAAGAAAAGATAACTTTGATGGAATTGAAAATTCTTTACCTTAATTAAACTTAATAAGATTAGACTCTAACTCTTCACCCTTATTTTGCTGTAAGCAACCAAATCCAGACAGTGGTCCTTGTCAATGCTGATGAACGCAAACATGCACAACATGTGCCACAGTTTCTAAAATAATTTGTAATCTATAATTACAATTTCATTACAAGTTGTATCACCAGAGCATCTTTTCTCTCTTTACAGAGGTGTGTGCACTGCTATTTCTTTATACTGAAAGGCTGCACCTACAGTGATGACTGTTTAGCATCAGTAGCTGAGCAGAACAAAATTCTGGAATCCAACTCCTCCAAACCAAAAATATCGAAACACTGAGTACAAGTCTTCCATGTCACTACTAAATTAATTTACCGTTTCGTACTCTGTTTCAAAGTTTGATACATCCTCCTGAAAAACTGCAACTGCTTCTAGCAACTCACTCTTAAATTTGGGCTGAACTTCAACCAACTCATCTTGAACTGCAGTCTGACATGGAAAAGATTAAAATAAATGTTATTTCTGTAAGAATCAGGAACAGATAACTGAGTTAGATATAAAATAAAATTATGAATAAAATACATCAAATTTTTGAACAAAAATTGATTATTTGAAGCTTACTACATTTTTTTCCCTTTATGGTGCTCCATGTTCCATTTTTGAGAGGAAAGGTGGGGGAAAAAAATCAAACTACCTCCACCAAAAACTGTAAAAAATCTCGCATTGGCCTTTAAAGGAATGTGTTTCATTGCAAGGGGGTGATGGAACAATAAGATCATATTCTCTTTCTTTCCTCCTTCCAAAAACCCTGAAACCCCAAGCTATTAGAGACACCCTCCTCATACAGGGCACAGTCTTCTCTTTAGCAAGTTTCTTTTTCTTTGACCAAAATTTTGAGAGAAATAATCAAGAGTTGCACAAAAATGTAAAACATACTCTTGAATTCTTTCCTGAGTGATTAATCTGTGGAACAGGATGTAACTTAATCAATTCAACAAAATATCTACATATTTCCATCTAGCCTCCTCCATTACTTAAAATATTCAATAAACAAGGAGTTTTTGAGGGATATAAGGCTGTCCTAAATAATAAAGGTGAATGTACAACCACCCTTAGGGGTAAGGGCACTGGCACTTAGACAAATACAATCTAAGGGTAATAGATTCCCTGATTGGACAAGAATGACACAAAAACTGGAAATGAAGGAGAGCAGAAACAGCATTTTCTTGCAGTTTTAAAACAGATATCTAAAAGCTACAATAATATTTAAATATCAAAGTTATCTATAAAAATGAAATAAGAAAATGAACATATTAACACAACATATAGACACTACTGCACAACTCATGTCAGGAGTGAGAAGTGAGAGAGGATGGACAATTGGCCTCACACTCACATTTATAACCTGAAGGAAGTCACATGTTTTCCACAAATGGAAAATAACATAATTTTATATACTTACAGCTTGTGTGGTTAATTTACTAAAAGCATATCTCATTGAATCAACTGCGTCTGATTCCTCTTTTGTAATTTCCACTTTAAATGCATTTAAAATGCCATAGGCTTCCTAGATGAAAAGAAAACAAACTTAGAAATATATGATAAGTTCATTTGAGGGAACATAGATCAAGTTTGTAAAAAAGTATTTCAAAGAAAATCTGTTCATATATTTTAGGCATAACTGCTGGTTTGTTTTCTTTAAAATAAGGATGAGGAATGAAGAACTAGGGAACAACAGCAAAAACTATTTCTTCAAAATGACTTAGATAAAACATTAGGAAAAAATATTTGAACAACACAGATTCAATATCAGAAAATAGAAAATCTCATCATCTCAATGGTATTTTATTACAATTATCTACATTCCACATGAAGCAGATTTTGATGAATTTCTTCAAACTCTGAATAATTGTGCACATTAAGTTACACATCTATCAATATTTTGCCATACCATCTGTAAAACTTTTTTTGCTAAGTTTGCCAACTGTCGAATATGTGCATATGTATTTGTAATAGAACAGAACCTTTCTTTTTATTTGTTCTCATCTGCAGTTTGTGTTTCTTCTGCTTTATCATCCTCCTCCTACACACACTGCATTATTAAATATAAGTCCATTTTCATATTTTATTCAACATTTGCTGGACTGACTCCAGTATATCCATGGCTGTCTTGTAATGGGAAGCCCAGCTCTGGACACAGCACTTCAGAGCAGAGGGAATCATATTCCAGAGCAGAGGGAATCATGTCCTTCTAACTGTTGGCAACACAACTTGTAAAAGGCCCGGGAGGCCCTTAAGCCCCTTTTTTGCAAGGGCACTTTTCTGGCTTTTGTTCACTTTGGTGTACTGTCAAAAAAGAACAGTTCTTTTACTGCATAGCTGATTTCTACCCAGCCTGCACTGGTGTCTAGGGTTATTCATCTCCTGGAGAAGGAGAAAAAGGATCCAAGGGTGACTTGTTAATGTGACTAGCCCTACTGACATTGACAGAACTAATTCCATTGATATAGAAAGGAAGTAAACGTTCACGAAATATGTGGAATATAATTAGTTTGGGAAAGATAATAATCTTAAATATTAATCTCAAAGGGGCAGAAGCATTATAATAATAATCATCATCATCATCAAAAATGTTAACACTTTATCTTTTAAAATACCTTTTGTTTATTTGCAAAGTTTGCATCATTTCCTACACATGTAAAACCTAGCAGTTCCTCTTGCCTGCTTTATTTAACAGCTATGAGTATGATTATCATATCCTGAAGACAGATTAATAATATTTAGTAGATGTGAATATTACTTTAAATGTTTAAATTATTGTTCAGGTTCTTCTTTTTGGTGTAAGACTAAGACTATGTAACATACTTGATACAATTTAAGAAGGCACCTGTATTTTTACAGTTTACCTCTACAACTTTTGGCCACAGAACTGATTGTTTTCTTACAAACCACTGCATATATCGCTAAGACAAAACCCACATTCTTACCATAAAACTAGCAGAAGTGACAATAACTACAGAAACTCCTTTCAAGTGTCAGATCAGTACTCAAGGAAGAAAATCTTACTACACCGCAAAAAATTTCTCCTTCAAAAGTTGAATGAAATATTCCATTAAGCTGACTATTTCAGAGAGTGACAGTAAATACCAAGTACTAACGAAACAGAATGAATTAGATTCAGCTTCTTTCTTATAGAGAAGCTAAAAGAATGGTGCCAGTTTTTGACAGTATACTGTGATGTCTGGCTCCATGAATATTCTCTGGCAATATTTCAAGGGGTTAGATGATCAAGATGCTTGTTTACACACACAGAAAAAGTGACAAGAGGATTAAGCCTAATGAAAAGCAAAGGGGAGCATAGTGTTCCCCTGTCTTGTGTTCTCATCTTATGTTGTCTCCTAGATTGTATTTATATTATAATTTAGGAAAAATTTTCCTGTTTTGTATTAATACAGAATCTATCAAATGACCTGGTTCATTATTTATAATACAAAAAACAAAAAAAATATTTTCTTTCCCACCTTCAGCCTAGTTCCTTCATGATAGTGAACTCATTGTTAGAGTTCAAAGTTTATCTTATCATGTGACACTTAGCATATATATTATTATTAATAATAATAGTATTTTTCCAATATAACAAATTAAAAGTCATCTTACTTCAATAGGTCCCATAGACACATCTATTTCTGCTCTCTTTTCCTGAATGGAAGCTAAAGCTTCCATTGCTAATCTGACATCATCTAAGTCAGACAGAGGTCGAGACAATTTATCTAGGTGTTCATTTATGAACGTCATCAAGTTTAACAATTTTGTTTTATAATCCTCATTTAAATAACGACAGAGATCCATCTTGCAGAAATTGGCTTCAACTGATAAATCTTTTTTCAGTGGTCCTGGTTTTAAAAAACAATAAAATAAAAAAATTACTCAATACTCATCTTAATTTTTTTTTGTTAAAAAAGCCCACATCATCCCATACGGTTCTTTAACAGCAATTAGAAAACAGCAAATAAGCAATTCCATTACAGCATTTTAAAAGTTTCAAAGCAATTTCAACTATAATTAAATATATTTCTGGTTTTTTATTGTATATTATGGTATCTGTAAAACATATTGGTAAGCTTACCTAGTGGAGCATATAGAGAAGATGAATAGAGAACAAAATGTCTACTTATTAATGTAGTCTTTCAGATAATAGAAAAAGTTTCTTCTCCCAGAGGATGGTTAGGCACTGGAACAGGCTCCCCAGGGAGGTGATCACAGCACCAGCCTGACAGACTTCAGGAAGTGTTTGGACAATATTCTCAGGCATGTGGTGTGAGTCGTGGGGATGATGCTGTGCAGGGTCAAGAGTTGGACTCAATGATCTTTGTGGGTCTCTTTCAACTCTGCATCTTCTGTGATTCTGTGACTATTTTACTCATTATCTTACTGTACATACTGAGACATAAAATGACATACCTGTGTTCAATTCAATTGGACCAAGAAGAATAACAGGCTTTAAATTTTTCATCTCTTGCTCATATCTATCATATTTAACTATTTCTTCTTTAATTTCAGACAGGGAGGGATCAGTAGCAAAAAATTCCTGTATGCAGTTTAAAATGTAAGTCAACAAATGTTCTTTTCGATAATTTTGGTAAAACATGCTGTAACTGTTACTCACTAATTACTGAAAATGTATACCAATATTATACCTCATTTTAGCCTTCTGTAGCCTTGCTAGCATAGTAAAATGAATGTTTATGAATTTCTCTGTCCGTAATGCTGTCTTGATGGGAATTCTCAACCAAATTTAAGAGAGAAACAGATAACCAAGACATATCAAGGACCTACTTGTTTTGTGACAGGTGACAAAATAGAAATCAGATACATGCCCACACTTACAGAGAGACTATTTCATAAGCCAAATTATGTGTGAAACAACCACAATAAAACACACTTTCTAAGTAGCTCCCTCAGCAGAACTCACGGGTAGAAAAGGTTTGTGATTCAGAAAAGCTGCATTTCAGAAATGTTACTGAAGACCTGTGTTGATTATGCCTACGCTGCATGGGCAAGTAGTAATAAATGCTGAAAGCTTCATCCCACTTCTACTCTTCTGTCTGAGAGTACCCAGGCAGGCAGTGGAAGGGTTAGCATTGTGGAAAAGGAAGAATGTAGGAATTAAGCATGTGTGTATAAAACTTCTTACTGAAGCTTTCACTGCAGCACTATCCTATTCCTCAATAGTAACTAGATCAAGCTGATAACATTAATTTGATTAGACTTAAAATTTTAATTAGATTAATAGCAAATTTTCAGTCCTGCTTATGAATTGGTGGGGTTTTAGTCCACATAAACAGATCATAAATTCCACCATATCATGGACACTGCAACCAAGGTTGCCCTTTAGCTTCACACTCCCCACCTTGTTGGTGAGAACAAGGCAGAGCATGGCACCTCTTCTCATTGGGTCTTCAATTACTTGAAGAAAGAAATATCATCAACACATTCCAGGAACCTTCTGGATTGCTCATGCCCTGCTGTGCTGTCCTTCCAGCAGATATCAGAGTGGTTGAAGTCCCCCAGGAGGACCAGGGTTTGTGCCTGCAAGGTCCCTCCTGTCTGTCTACAGAAGTTCTCCTCTGCTTGGACTTCCTAGTCAGGCAGCCTGTAGCAGACCCCCACTATAATGCCACCTGTCTCTGCCCTCCTTTTAATTCTGGCCTGCCTAGACTTCCTAAAAAGCCTGTGTCCCTCCATTGCAACACTCCACTCATAGGTGCCATCCCACCATATCCCTGCGACACCACGTGTGTGCACGTCTCTAACTCCTCTTGTTGCTACCCTATGCTACCTGTGTTGGCATAGAGACCTGCCTCATATCAAACTGGGTTGGTTTCCTGTGGGCTAAAATCCAGAGTTACACAAACAAAATAAAGCAATCGCCAGGTTTTTAGTATGGCACAGAAGTAGGAAAAGGAAAACCACAACACAAAAATTTACTTTGAACAGAAGTAAAATGCTATTACTTCTCCTGAGGAGATACAGTACCATTCCTACAGGAAGATAAAACCATTTCAGCTGTAAATGTGTTTTCCACATTCTTTCTTTTTCCTTGACTTTTTCCCATGTTTTCTGATTTCAGAAGATAGGATTAATGAAGAACGGTCCTGTAGGTGATCATCATAAAACTGACCTGAAATTTGGCATCTTTATCTTCTGTCCACAGCACCTTATACTTATCAAACTCCTGCAGAACTTCACCAACTCCTTCTTTTAAAGAATTTCCAGCAGAAGAGAGAAGCACAATTATTTTAGTAATAGCTTCATTTTCTGCAACACCTGAGTAAAAATTTTTTATCTTTCTGACAACTTTATCATCAGCTCCTTCTGTAAAACAAAATTATAAATAAAACCAATGAACTGTTGACAGTCTGATCAGAATTCTCTTTTAAACCAATGCATACTAAGTTGAGCAATGATGCTCTTCAGTAAGGCTGAATATCCTTCTTCAAACATCTGTCTGACTGCATCTGAAGTATCAGCTGCTAGCTCACGCCTGGCACTATACAGCTAGAGCAAATTCAGTCTAAAATGAAGGTTTTCAAATAGAAATAAAATAGTCTTCTGATTTTCACAAATTTCATTTTCTCCATTTTAATTTAGTTGTAAGGAGAACATAAAAGGCCTCATAAACATTCTACATTATTTTATAATTTTAAAAATTCTTATAATTCAAGTTTTTAATTACACATACTGCTTAAGGCAGGGTCAGCTTCTTGAACTCTCTGATTAATTCCTGAGATAGCAAGGGTCAATATAGAAACTGATATTTTTGAGATCTCATGAGCTACTTCTGTCATAACAATGCCTGAGCATTTTGAAGCAGATTTCAGTGAACGAAGAAGAAAAATCCACCCTTTCCACTGCATATATTGTTTAATGAGGGGAATTTAAGGCAGCTCCAAGTTCTCTTTTACTCTGAAGACATTTTCTGGGGTCTGCATATGGGAAACAGTCTTGGATTCATCCATCCTTACCAATGTATCCCATAATCTCATTGCCCAAACATTAACATACACCCCCAAGTACTGCTGATGTTCAGTTAAAGGTGATGAAAATGGTCCCTTGCTGATGCTGTATTTTGACACAGCAGAGGAAAAGACTCTGAGTGTCTGATGAGGATTGGTTCCTGCTGCCCTGCCTGAAGCCCGTTCAAAGATGTTACAATCATACAAGACACATCAGTAGAAGAATAAAGTAACAGCTCTGGACTGTCAGAAATAAAAACTGCCCAACATGACTTTCCAAGGGAATGATAACAAAGATATAACTGGCTTGATTACTGAGTCAGCCAAACAGCTAAGAACACCCACTGGTAAAAACACATTTAGGCTTTTATGGTGGCTTGCAAAATGTATGTATAGATGCTTGGAAACAATATTAAGAAATAAAGTATTTGACTATAATGGATGTAGGTCTGTCTCCAGTCAAATATTTTTCATTCACATGAAAAAAACATTTGAGGTGTTTTATAATTCAATCTAGGAATACATCCAGCAATTAAAATCTTTCCTGAAATCAGGGTCTTGTTGTACCTCAATATTTCAATGGGATTTATTAGAAAATCATGCTTTATGTTTTCAGCTCTATCACCATGGCTACATTCCACAATAAGTAGGTAAAAAGATTGATCAGTAAGCTTGCTTTGCCTTAAATTAAGTAAAAGATTCAGAATCTACCAATTTTTCAAAGTTTTTTTGCTTATTGTTTTTCAGAGTTGCATATCTATGTAAGCCTGAAAAATTAAAACAATTTAAAAAATTAAAACAGCTAATTAAAACAAAATAAACCCCCAAATGTGAAACAATCCACAGTAGACTCCTCTGACGAAAAGTGAGCTTAATCACAAATATTTATACATGGCATAGCTATTAAAGCAAAAAGTAAAGTAAAAAGTAAAACAAAATCGGAACACACCACTTACTTTGCCCCTTTCTGCCTTTTTTCCCTTGTGATTCTGAAGAAGCTGCTTGATGTGTGGCTAGTTCTGTTTTTAAAATGGATTTTTGCAAATGCCTCTGTCCCCACTGGGCAATTCCTCGATTTACTTCCAGTGTTAAATGAATCATGCGATTGATGGCATGCTGTATTTCATCTAAACTGGGAATGATTACCTATTTAAAACAGTTGAAATACTGTTGAAATAAATGCAATTGATTGTCATTTTTGATACCTCAGTTTTACTCCACTCATAGTGAACTGCAGAGCTTACCCCAGATGAGAAGCTGGAAAATATAACTTTAGCAGGTTGTCTGGCTCAGAATTGCTTCAAAAGAGATGAAACGTAGTGACCTACCATCTAATTATGCAGTCATACTGTGGGTGAAATGGCAATCAAGTATTTAAGTAGATTGATTTATTGGCTTTTTTTAAAACTACTCTAAAAATTCCTACAACATTATAGCCATCATTTTTATAATTACTTTTATATAATGTGTGGGAATACATTCCAAGCCTTGTTTTGTACACTCTAGAATAAAAAAGCATTAGAAATTTCATGCTATGGTACAACCACCACTTTCCACCCTTCTCGGGCCTTATGTATGAGCAGCTGCATACATAAAAGCAAGGTTCCTGCAAAATGCTATTGGCATTAGAAAAGTGGTATTTTACCCAAAATTACTTGATTACTGCCCTGGATCAGCCAAGCATTTGAGAACTGGAAAGAGAGGTGTACTCCCTTTGCAGTGGGTAGAGTTTGGAGCTTTATGCTTCTACAAGTATCAACAAGGTAAACAGAAGACACTTTTGACAGAACTTACATATCGTGTGTACACACAAAAACAAAGTCTGAATGTATAACAGAATGCCAATATGAACACCAGTTCTATGTCAAAGAATTATCACCTTAGAGCAGAATCCTTTTTTCATTTTCATTTCAATATAAAACCATTAATCTTTATAAGACACATGAGAAATTTTGTTACCTTCTCTCATAAAATGAAAAATAGGTTTTGCTGACACAGTTATCTTACTTAACGTAAGGAAAACAAACTAATGCTTTAGTTCTTTGCAATTGAGCTGCCTTTTTCCCACTTTATGTAGAAATCCACAACTCCTTTTTCTGATTTTGAATCTTCTATTATTGTTCAGTATTTCTCATTCTGGATATCTAACTTCTCGTTCAGGTAACTAAAGCTAAACTGAGCAAAGATAATGTTCATTATTGAAATTCAACAAAAGGATTTAGATTACACAAGTAAGAGTTAAACTAAATAATAATACAAATAAAGTAACATAAAGAACCTGTTCCAGTAATGCAACTACTACACATGAGGACAACTGTAATCATTCTGTAAAGAACACGGATAAACAGATTGCAATGCAATTGCTAAACCACACAGGTTAAAAGGCCAGGTGCTCCAAACAGAGGCCAGAACACCGGCATGAGAGCACATTTCATCAGTGCCCTCAGCACGCTGAAAGATGTGAGCAACTGCTCTCCTGTGGACCAGGTTCTGGTTCAGTGAAAACGTGCGCATCCCCTGCACTTGGGCAAATGCAGGCATACCTATAAGACAGTGTGTCTTACCTCACCAATAGGACATAAAACTTACCAGATCAGGAATCTCAAGGTGTACTTCTGCTTTTATAAATGGAATGATGTCCTCAGATTTGCTGAAAAATAATTTTGACACATATCATAAACACTTCACTAGAAAACCTCCTCAGTTTATCTGAGAAATATAGTTTTGAGCTACATTTTCTGACTAAACCCATATGGAGAATTTTCATATTAAATTACATACTATTTCCAAAACTTAGAGAAGTTCTTTGTTCAAAGGTTAAAGAAAATAATTAGAACTCCCCCATTCTGAAAAAGGTTAGTTTGGATCCAGCCATTGCTTTCAGAATTTTTTATCCAGAGTATTTCCCGATTCTGGATTTTAATCTCTCAGGTTCAAAATGATGGAACTCTGTCAGTGCTTTGAATAGAGCATAAGAAGGTCTCACTGATCATTTCATGCAACAATCAATCAAGAGCAAAATTTGCCCCATTACATTTTAGATAAATATTCAACAGAACGGGAAAAAAGTTTCTAAGATGATAAAATAAATACATGATGGTAACCTACTCAAAACTAAAATTAAATCCTAAATCAAGGAGCAAATTAAAATTTTAAATGCTGTGGTATGACATAGTGAACAAATAAGGAAGGATTCAATAATACGATACAGTAGATAGATATGAAAGAAACAACCAAAACAAATCCTATTGACTTTGATAAGGATTTCAGTACATTTTTTAATAAAAGAAGTCCTTAGGAAAAAGAAACAAGTAATTCAGGCTTTAACACACATTAATGACAAAAAAAAACTTCACTTGCTTAAAATAAATTCTCTTGATAGAATTCTAAGCAGGCTTTTCAATAGACAATATATTATACTGAAACAATTCTGTCTCTGAGGTGTATGCCTGTTCGAGCAGAGAACAATCTATAGAAATCATACTGAATATAGGAGACTGATTTTGTATGGATCTTGCCATTATAACGAAGAATTCATAAAGGGTGCATACTATAGAAGGAATCTTTCATTTTCAACTTACATTGGAACACTCATTCTTCTTTTAATACGATCCAAAGACATTCTGGTTGCTTTCTGAAGGCAGAGTAGCAGCCGGCGACTGAAATAGGCAAGTAAGTCTTTGCAGTGCTGTAATAAATAAATCAAACACTATTCAGTATCACAGTCACATAGGAACCTGAAAATTATTGGAAAAAAAGGCTTTATGTCCAACCTAATAGATTTTGTAGGAAGGAATTTATGTAGCAAGCTGCATGAAAAACACAAAGCGATAAGTTGGGGGGTTGTAAGTGAGTAAATAAGTAAAAGCTACATGGAAAAGTAAACACAGTATGTGAGAAAAGAAATTGTCTTATTCAGATACATAATACTGAAAACTGTTTGAAATATGCTCCTTCAGAAAAGCTCTCCACATTAAAAAAAGAACAAACACAAAACCAAACTACAAAATCAATCCATGAATTGTTTGAAAATATTGGTGCACATGTGCCCATTTTGAATAAGAGACAATTGCAGTAAAATCCAACCGGATTAAGAATATGAAAATACAGCAGCATGCAATTATCACTACTTCAAAAAACAATGTAACATTGAAGCATTATTGCATTTGTGCTTGCAAGTTTTAGAGTCTTTGTTCTGTACTTCTATTTTCCTTCTCTGCTGAACACGAAGAGATTGCATTCTTCATGAAAAAGTACAAAGGTAATCTTTATTGATGAAGTTGGAAGGGAAGGATAGAAAGGATAAAAGATCCTGTCTACTCAAGAAGAAAAGCCTGTGCTATGGCTTAGGCAGATTATTGTCTCCAATTTTTACACTTACCACTCGTGTCAAGAATTTGTTTAATAAAGGTGATAATTGGAACAACATGCAATATACTCATGAAAGCTAAAATCCATTTGGAATGCATTTTATAGGTAAGCTATTTGATCATTTGTACATTTGATATTGTTCATGTGATGTCTTTCTGTAAAATAGATATGCAGCTTCCAAAACTAAATATCCCATTTACAAATCCTTATTTTCACAAAATACCTTTCTAAACTCTTCTTCTTTATTACTGCCCTTGCTATCCTCACTTTGAGATCCTTCAGCGGGAGTTTTTTCTTTCTCCTTTTCTTTACTTTCAAATGCTATATGTTTTTCTTTTACTGCAAATTAAAATAAAAAAAAAATTACAATTGCGTATATATTCTACTTTAAAGCATGCTGTCCCCCCATTAAAGGCAAAACAATATTGACTTTTATTTTAGTAATACCTGGATCACCAATAATTGGTTTTATTTCATGACACCTTTTCACACCAGGTATGTGGTTAAGAGTCCAGCCTATAAGCCTTAGCTTAACAAACTCTGTGCACTACTAATCTGTTACTAAAGATAGAGAGGCAGACAAGACTACATAAATGAAAATGGTCAAAAAAAAAATCAAAATCAGTATAAACAATTTTACAAAAGACAGAGAAGTATTTTTGTGTCATTTTTTTTATGTTTGCATCCTATCGAACCATCTGGAGTATATGCCTCTATAGCTAGAGAAACCTGAACCCAAAAGGAAAAAAAACCCATGAAAGAAAGGAGCCCCATTACCGATTAAGCCTCAAGATAAATTTTTCCTTGAAACATTTTTTTCTCTCCAAATATAAACTATTTCTCTTGTAACAATATAGGACCTTCTAAAATCTTTGTAAGACACCCCAAAGAAGGGAGAACCAGCCACATGTGTGCCAGCAGTTGACTGTACTAATTTAGACTGACCCGCCAGCAAAGCACTGGTGTTTGAGACACAATTCTACAGTGGCAGCAAGGTTAAAAACAGAGGGACAGCACCAAATAGCTGACAGAGCTCAGAAGAGAGCAACACTGGATTTCACTTACAGATGGGGGGATGTGAAGGGGCAGAGTTATTACAAGTGACAGAGAGAAACTGAACTTTAATGTTCTTCCTCTAGAGCAAATACTTTGCTAATCTAAACAGAAGGACAGGTTTTAACTCCAGAAATCCCACCAAAACTGAATTAACTCTGTATTTCATGAGCTAGTGGTTTAGTTTAACAGTGGTTAAAGAAGGCAGAACTGTGACACAGATGAAACTGTAGTGGGAGGGAGAAGTCTGAAGAAAATTAGCTAAAACAGGTCAGATTTGATAAAAACTAGTTAAGTCTACAGAACTTTTTATTTAATTAAGCAAATTTAACTACCTTCTGAGGGCTTAGTAGATGGAAATTCATAATTCTGTTCAAACAGATCTATTAGATCTTGAACAGCATCTTCAACGTGCATGCTTTTGATGTTCAATAACTCAGAACATTCTTTAGTATAATCCTGTTAAATAAAAATATCAATACATTCTCTTAGTATCATTGATTATCTTATTACTATTTCTATTCATGGAGATTCAAAACATTTCCCTGAATATTGTATTCATCAGACCAAAACTATTTCAATGAAACATATATATTTATTAAAATATACTTGTATAATTATAAAAACTTCTGTTATATTATCACTATTCTTTTAATGCCTAAAAGAACCCTATTTTTGAAATGTAATAGTACTTTTAGGTGCTCGGAAAAAAATATTGAAGAGAAGTCACAGTCTGAATCTGAAATTATCCAAATACTGTTTCAACTGTCCTTAATGATTTTATTTACTTGCACTGATTTGAAAATTAATACATTTTTAGCCTACTTTAGAATAAGAAAACTTTCAGATTTTCAAATGTACTTGTTGGAAAGTAATTTCCTTCTCCTTTAAAACAACTTGGAAAAAATAGAGGGAAGAAAGGCTATGTATGTCTGCAGTCCTTCATACACAAAAAAAATCTCATTTAAGTACAAAGCACTTGTAAATAAGATTGTCTATGAAATACTACAGCTTAAGTATCTCAAAAACCAAAGAACCCAAGTATCTTCATATAAAATGTTTTAACCAAAATAATTTAATTACAAATAAAGTTCTGTATGCCCACATAGAGAATTTTTAGCTTTATTTTCATTTACTAACGCATTTTTTCTAACATGCCCTAGAATTCAAGTTAAAAGATGTAAAGTGGCACACACCTCATTGTCAGTCAACATATCCTCTATTCTGGCAGGACCATCTACTGGTAAGCTGAGTAAAGAAGTACTTGATATTTCTTTTAATATTAAACCAATCCTCACTTCACTTATAACATTAACCTAGTAGAGAAA
Organism: Petroica traversi; assembly: GCA_025920805.1. Classification (NCBI taxonomy): domain Eukaryota; kingdom Metazoa; phylum Chordata; class Aves; order Passeriformes; family Petroicidae; genus Petroica; species Petroica traversi. The sequence goes on from JAHLSL010000010.1 coordinate 19,905,626, forward strand.
ATCACATTAATACCACACACTTATCTTTAAGGCATAATGTATTCTATTTTAGAGAGCTCTAACAGGCAAAAAATGTTTTGCAGAAAAATAAATGCAAGAACACTACGGAGTAGAAAATCCTCTAAGAAACTGAATAATGTCAGAAGTTATGGTAACTTAAGGGTTATTTACAATGGCTAGATGCCCAAAGAATCCTGTCTGGTTTAACTGCAGTTTTAGGCAGACAGGGAGAAACAAAAAGTCGGACCCTAGATCACTCCTGTCCTGCATGATACACTGCTGCTATATTAAACAAAATAGAGTAACAGAACAAGCTCCATCAATATAATTGGATTCTTGTTCATGAACTTACTGACCACTCAAGTCTTGCTGTGAGGCAAGGGGGTGTCTATGGTAAATTGCTTGATGGGTTAATCTTCAGTCCTTCTCGTTATTTTAATCAACATTATTTTTTGCTGGGGTTTTGATTTTAAATTGCAATATTATGAGTATGTAGTCAACTACAGTGAATTTTTTTTGCCATGGCAAAATCCGGGTAAAAGTGACTTCTGTCTGTCTTTTAATCTTTGATCTGAAATAGTCTGCATCTGTGATATTCCAGCTTGTTTTTCAAAATACACCTCATGCTTCCACTTCACATCACTTTTTTCCTATTTGACAATACCCCATTCACAGCAATCAAAAGTCTAATCAAGACTAATTTTTTTTAAATTGATATGGGAGGGAGAATTTAAAAAAAAAGCATACAACTTAAATATTTAAGGAAAATAGTGCTTTTACAGAAAAACATGGTTATTTTAGATATACTCTGTTCATTTCTGACACAGACAACCTTTTTCCAGCTTTGGGTTTCAGTGGCAAACAGAGCATTGATCACAACTATCATTTTCTGCCATACATAAAAAGAACAGGATACACTGACCAGTGACTAATAATTTCCTACCACAGGAGACACAATTTATGATATTCATAGAAGAGATAATAGTCATACAGTTCAACCATCAAGCCAGAAGGACAATCTGACTGTCAAGGTAAATTCTTGAGAAAAAAACAAACAAACACTGGTCCTCAGTCATGTTATAATATAGAATACCCAGTTGGAAGAAAACTTTCAAAGATCATCTGGTTCAAACTTTCTTGGCAAAAGCATGGTCTAGCAAAGATGGTCCAGTACCCTATCCAGCTGAGTCTCAAAATTGTCTGATGCTGGAGAATCCACCACTTCCAGTGGGCAATTAATTCAGTGGCTCACTGCTCTTACCGAAAAAAATTTCCTCTTGTGTCAAATTAGAATCTTTCTGTGAGTAACTTATACCCATTACCCCTCATCTTTTCCATGTAAATCCTTGTAAAAAGGAGGTCTCCATTTTCTAATATTACACCATGAAGCCAAGGTCTCCCCTAAGCCTTCTTTACTCAAGGCTGAACAAACTCATTTCTCTTAACCTAATGATGGCAATAATAGGAGAGAATCATTGAGTATATCCCTATTCCAGAAATAGGAACCTATTTTAAAAAGCAACAAAATTTATACGCTTGGTACAAAAAATATGTACACATTATGTTTGAATGTGAAAAACAGTGTCCTAGAAATAATTTCTGTAGTTCTATTTATATAGCAAGCAAGTGTGTACCCTTCTCAGAAGCTGTCTATATACATGCAGAACTTGATCAGCATCTTGAAAGAAAGTTTCCAGCGTGACAGATGACCAAGTCAACATGGTCAGTCCTTGCCTCAACACACCTTCCATCTAAGCATAAAGATAAGATTGAATAGATTTAAAAAAAATACAAAACACAACAAAAAACAATTAAAGTGCCATTATCATTAGAATCACTAACATTGATTACAAAACAGAGTGGTGTGCAAGGGGTATTACAAGTTTGCAACAAAAAAGTTCAAAGGAATTTCTGCAATAGGAAGGAAGGGGAGGGTAGTACATACTACAGCATCAGGGTTTTTGTTTCTCACACTTCTGTCCAACTTTGTAGTTATACAAACTTACACAACCTCTGCAGCCTGTGAGAGTTTCTTAGATCAGTCACATAGATACACTTATAAATGTTGGGCAAAACAAAATGGTTTGTGGGATAGACATTCTGTGAGTTCAATAAAATGTGATGTTTTATGCCTTCAGCGTGGCATAAAACATCATAGTGTAGCATTCCACACCACTGAAGAAACTCAATTTGCAAGGTTAATAATTCTCTCCAAGCAAATGTCCATGTTAAAGCCAGAGATTTGTGGACACAAATATACCACAAAGGCCATTTTTTTTTTTTGTTCTACTGGTTTTCTACCTCATAGGCACTAAGATCATTGGATTGTAACACACATTATTTGAGAACTGTATAAAGGATGCAAAGAGCAAATTTTTAGTCTTAAAGGACTCAGTAAAATTCATTAAGTTTACAACATGAAGATCCTTCTAAATATTTCAGAATTATAAATTATGAGTAAGTTATTTTAGCTTCTTATGAGGTATACTGAAGGGCATGCAGCAATACCAACCCTTTCCATTTTTGGTGCCATCAGATTTACAAACATGTTTGGTGTTTCTTTGCGCAACTCTTCATAAGCCTGGACAAGACCCTGTTGATTATTAGAAAGGGAAGTATCAAGCAGAATATTTCAAGCATTTCTTTACTCAAGCAAACAATTTGTCATACAACCAAATCATCAGAAAAAGACATTGAAAACGGCAAAATGCTGTATTTGAAAACAATTTTAGAATTTTACCAAGAACATAATTTCTGGGATCTAGTAAATTTGTATCATGCTACAGGAGGAGGAATGAAAGCCACTTTTGTGCAATACTTTCTTAAGGCACAAAGCGAGATAAAGAACGATCTTTCTCTAAAACTAGAGACATCTTGAGCTTTAGTGACTGTAACTTGCAATACCCTCTAAAAACTGAGTATCATATGCTTTAGATGATTAAATCAGGTGTGAAGTCAGTTTTAAAATATCCTCGTCTTATGCCACATGCACACACACATAGAGAAAAAATCTTGTATCCCTATCCCCAAGATACAGGCTCCTTGAAGTAACACAATAGTGGATACTACAATAGATATAACAAATGTAACTTCTCTTGCAGGTAACCTGCAAAATTCTTCACATTTCTGTGGCTCACCATATAGCCCAAACTAGAATAACCACCATATTTCTTCTCAAAAACTCTGAAAACTTGCATTTTACTGATTTTCATACAGCAAACAAGTTTTGTATAGCTTAAATTATTTCATGACCAAAGCATACTTCGTGTGCCATTGGGTATATGAAGGATATATTCTTATATTTAAGTGTCTACTAGCCCACACAGGACTTGCAGGGGGTTTTCTATGTCCACCTCTGCATTCTACAAATTTACTTCAAACTACTTCTTAATCTCTAGCTATAGGAAAAAAAAATCTATATTTAAACACATTTTATTTTTAATTTTTTTAAACAGAAATCATTATATTTTTCAAGTTTACCTCTAACTGCAACTTGTTTGACTTCAATTTATTTTCTGTTATTGCTATCTTGACTGCTTGCTCTGGTACTTCCAGACCCAGCTTTATCATACATTTGGTCTCTCGCACAATCTCTTGAATTTGGGGATCAAAATTAACAAGGAACTTCTCAGTTGTAGGATGACGCACAAGTATCGTGTATTGTAAGGCTGTAAAGACATTCTAGTATCAGTTTCTACAACAAACAATTGTTCAAATTCTAAAATTATTACGAAATCCAGATTTTTAATATTGCAAAAGAAAAGTAAGTATCTAGGGTTGCTGGTGAAATAGCTTCATGTTGATTTCAGTTAAAGAAAATCCACAACCAACTCCCACCTCTTTAAATTTCTGCATTTCTCTTCATAAACTAAACAAGCCTCAGATCTGATGTTATTTGTGACATAATTTCTCTCAGCACAAATGAAAAAATTATGGAATTATTTTTCTAAGGACCTGGAAACTCAACACTTGAATATCAAACATTTCTAGGTATTAAGTAATACTTGTCCTTGGAGGGACTGGGGAAATACGACCTTATGAATTATGATACTGGAAAGAAAACAGAAAGAACTATTAAAAAGTACTGAGAATTTAAATACCCAAGTTGTCTGTGTCTTAAATTTGTGTCACTAATGCTTACTGTCAAACAGTGCACCAAATCTGCAATCCTCTGCATCGAAACCAAGTTTCAAGGTCAGCAAGGTAATGAGATTGTATTACGGAGCCTGCTAATTGGATCACAATTAACTTGCACATTTTAAGGGTAAATGAGGCTTAAAAAAGGTATCTGGTTTGATTTGTGTTAACTTGGTATTCAACAACAATTTAAAGAAGCAAGTACATATTTAATTACTTACGATATTGCATTTGTGAAATTTCCTTCATCCATGCACTATGATAGACTACCTCGAACTCCACCAATACATATGCAAGTTTGTTGTATGATTGAACAACTGCTTTACCTTCTGGACTTGCCAAAATATCCGAATGTTTCTATTAGAACACAATACATTAAAATTAAAACTATATCAAAAAAACACCCACACCTCCTGGGTTTTTCTCAATTTAATTATTGGCTACATACAGTCTAAGTTAACATTGTGAGTTGTACTGAGACTTATTAAAAATTGTATCAAGTACTTATGATTCAAGTTTATGGGGCAGTAAAGTTAGTAAGAACGTGTAAGGAATAAACACAAAATATTCAACGCCAGTAAGAGCAATTACTTTACTATACTGTCATAAATACCTGCAATTCACAGTGAAATGGATACTCAGTTCTACTCAAAATTGAATTACTGAAAAATTATAGTAAAAATTTCCTTTTTAAATTAGTAATAATATTTATGCATGCTTTTCTTGGAACAGATTTAGATTACTATTATTCACTTCTGAGGGAAACAGCAAAGTGAAGCCCTCTCTCACAAAGAAGTTAACTTGGCAGGAGACCCTAGAGGCTTTGTAGGAGAATCATTCAAACATTACAAGAATTCTTCAACATTCTTTTCAAATGAAATGGTCTAGTCTGTTCTATTCCAACACTACACTTTGGATCTACAACAAGGGATACTGCAGAGCAATATACACATACAAAGAAAAATGTTGCCTAGCATATAACAGATGATATCATCGTAATCAGAAACTTTATGATAACTCTACCGAAATAGGACAGTTCACACAAACCACCCAATTTTTCAACACTTCAACTTACATGGAAATAGCTGATTGGTTCATTTACCCTTCTGAATAGCTGTCTCACCCACAGTATCTTGCCTGCAATTGGTGGCATGTTACGAGCAAGAGGAGGGTCATCTTTCTGACTTTGGTAAAGCTACAGTAAGAAAAATATCATGTATTAAAAAATCGAAGTGCTAAACTGTTTTCTCTGGTACCACAGTTTCTTTCTCCTCACAATCAGAATAAATTCACATGGAGTCACACAGCAGTTCATGGAGAGAAAAAAGTATTTCTTCCCTGACTTGGTACACTACAAAGATGCCCACATTCATGGCACTGCTGGTACCTCTGTGCTTACATGGGACAGAATCCTGAGCACACCAAAAGGCATTGCAAATCCAGGGGAAGAGCAGCCAGTATTCAGGACCAAGTCTGGCACCTGACTTTGAAGCCATCTGCTGTGAAATCAAGCAGTTAAAGGAAATGGTGTTGGGAGAATCCTTGCAGGGTTTTCCTTCTTTCCTTGGGCACTGGCCTCAGGAGAGGCACAGGTTATACTGTTAACTGAGAGCCACAGCATTTGATAATGGCTACTTATAAATGCAAATTAACTGTGGAAGCCTCATATAATAAAGAAATCAAAAAAGTACATTAAAGCAATGTACACAGCCAGTAAAGAACATGCTCCTTTAAATTTAATTGATGAAGGAATAACAGAAAATAATTCAGTTTAAAAACTAAAATTGTGATGACAAATTTCAAGAGCAGTTGTGCATATTTTACTGCCCACACATTAAGGCCTGTTCTCTGTTACAGGAAAATAGAAGTACGATAAATTGAGCATATGGAGTAAACGAATGAAAAAGGCAGATTAAATAAAAATTATTCATATTAAAATTCTTTCTCCTATTTAACATGATGTTTAAAACCTACTGAAAAGAAAGTAAATACCTGTTTAGTAGCCTCAAGTTCAGCTACATAATGTTTAAGGATAGAATCAACTGTACGTGCTATTTCTTCTTGAAGACATGGCATATTCAGACTTTGAAACCTGTATTAAAAATCAATACCCAAAATGACATTTTTAAAATAATAATTTTTAATTTTATTTTGGGGTGTATGAACATTACATAAAGTGAGATAAGCAAAAATCTAAGAAATGCTTTTGAATCTGGTAAACTTTTTTGCTTTGAGGAAGCTTAAGCAAGTTGAAAATTTCTACCCTGGTAGGTATTTAGGTTACTGTTGCTTAGTATTTTTCAGGCTTTTCCTTTAGTATCCTCTTGTATATATAAACAGCCTAATGAAATTAAGAAACAGAATATATTGATTCCCATAAGAAAGCTAAAATATATATTTAATCATGAATACATGGTCCAGAATATCAATAATGAATAATTCTCAATTAGACACTTTGTTCTAAATTTCACTGTGTTGCTTACAGCCAATCAGTTGTTTGCGCTAAGCAGTAATTTAAGTTAGTTTAAAATATTTTAAAACATAGTTGCCAATACCTTTGAAGTAACTGAAGCGAATTCTGGGCTGACAAAATCTTCCGAAAACAGGTACGCATAAAAGTCTGTAGCTGTGTCTAAGGAATACATAATTCAGTCCAGTTTTTCTGGTCAGAGAATAGTATTTTGATGATATTTTCTTAACATAGTAGCATTTGAAATTGTTACTACTTAAAGCACAAAATAGTAGCCTTCCTCAGTCTATGCTTAATATAATTAATAAATAGTTATTTTCTGTCAAATAATCTCTAAAATGTCGTACAATTCTATGAAATAAACAAATTAGTTGCAGCTTTGTTCTGTCCAAAATCTGACCAAATTTTTTCAGGCTAAAAAACTACTTCCACATAGATCATTCTCTCAGGTCTCATAAGTTTTGTCATTTTGGCTGCAGAGTGACAATCTTGCACTGTTTGATATATTTTTCACCTTCCTTTGGACGAAGGAGAAGGAATGGAAAAAGCCTCCCTCAGACAAACCCAAACTCCATGCTCTTTGGAAGAGCAACGTAGCCTATCCACAATCCAAAGTCTCACTGACATTCAGTTCGATAGAATCTTCCTTAATTAAGTTATAACAAGTTATAATATTACTTACCTCTAAACGTTCAACTTCTGACTTGAATTTCACAAAATCCACATCAAACTCTGTTACAAGTGGATCAAGGGTGTCATACTGTTTCTTTTGAAAAATGTGGTAGATATTTCTGAATTTTACTGCCATAAGATCTAAACCTTCGACTGCACACTTAGTCAGTGCATTAAAATTCTGTTCTACGGCTATCATCTCCATTATCTGAAATACAGATATTATGTTCATGCTCATAATGAATTATCTGTTATTTCCTCTATAAACTAAAACCTAAGCAAAATAAAATAACCAACAGCCACTCCTCTAGTTACTTAATTCACAAATGTTTTTTTCTGAGTTAACTAACTTCAACAAAGCCTGGTTAATTCAGTTTTCAACATCAGTTCTTACCACAATCCAACACAAAGAAAAATAATTTTTGTTTTTCTTAATTATAAAGAGGGGATTTTTACTGTTAGATCCAATAGGATAATATGGAAAAGGAGTTAAAACATGGCATGTACATACTGATGACAAAAAGATATCTCAAAGAATAAAAAAAAAAAATCAATCCTACAGACTGATATGTACATTGAGTGATGAAGAAGTACATCAAAGACTCACAGAATCCCTATCTTGCGATGATTATCATCTTATCCCTTGTCTGACCTTATTTTGTACCATTAAGTACCTATTATCTTTTCCATGCAAACCCCAAGAATGTTAGTTTAAAATCCTTTCACTGCATTAGCAAGATAAATGTTAAGATCACACCAAAGCAGCAGAATCATCTGAAGAATTGTGTTTGGCAGTAAACATAAGGTTTTAATTTCATTCCAAAAAAGCAAAAGTGTGTTATTTTTTAGATCAAACAGGTTAATTTCTCTCCACACTAAAAGAGATAAACTGACAAGTTGAGAAGGCAATTGTGAGATAATAGTGTCAAGCATTGGGATGACTTACTCTGTGCTTCTTCTTTACCAATAATAACAGCACACAATATACTCACTTTTTCTAATCTCCTACAAAAAGCTTCAGATTTTCCAAAAATGTACGTTTCTGATACTTCAAATGCCTTTTCTCCTATATTTTCTGAAATCTCTTGCCCAGCTTGACGGAAGCATTTCTGATATTCTTTCAACAGACCTATGCATTCCTAAAAAGTGAAGGGATAAATACCACACTCATTATGCCATGCTTACAACTGAGGGACTAGAGTGCTCTAATCTACTGAAATTCCAAAGCTGTAATTATCACTTAATCTGGTTTCAGTAAACAGGCAACAACTTAAATACAATGGCTTTATTTCAGTATCTGAAGAAAGTGCTGAACATATTAATACAATAGTACAGTACAGTGAACCAGGTGGTTCTGGTTCACCAGGTGGTGAATGGTGCTGCATCCAATTGGCAGTCAGTCACTCCTGGTGTCCCCCAAGGATCAGTGTTGGGCCCAGTCCTGTTCAATATGTTCATTGATGATCTGGATGAGGGGATTGAGACCACCATCAGCCAACCTGTAGATTAGGGTGCCAGTGTCAATCTGCTGGAGAGTAGGAAGGCTCTGCAGAGGGATCCGGATAGGCTGGATAAATGGGCTGAGTCCAACAACTTGACGTTTATATGACCAAGTGTCATGTCCTGCATTTTGGTCACAACAACCCCCTGCAGCCCTACAGGCTGGGGACAGAGTGGCTGGACAGCGGCCAGGCAGAAAGGGACTTGGGGTTACTGATTGATGGCAGACTGAACATGAGCCAGCAGTGTGCCACCGTGGCCAAGAAGCCAAGAAGGCATCCTGGACTCTATCAGCAATACTGTGGCCAGCAGGACTAGTGAAGTGATTCTTCCCCTGTATTCTATGCCTTCTGGGGGAAACAGGAATTCACTTAGTGAGGTCTGGAAAAGGAGAAGGTGGAAAGGAAATTAACATGGGCAACCAGTATTTCCACAGCTGCACGTATTTTGCCATAGCATATTGCATAGGCCTAATCTGTTCTTAATAGGTCACAGTCAGATGAAGAAGAGGAAGACTGTCTTAGTACTGACCTTCCATTATATGTCAAGGAATTCTTGCATGGGAAGGAACTACTACAAAGTCAGGGTATGTTCAAATACCTGATTCCCCATGGCAGAGGAAGATGGTACCATATCAGAGGTATACCCTCCTCCATATCCCCTCTTCCTCAAGACAGAAAAATGTGGAATATTAATTCCTTGGCTGCATGTATGGCAAAGATGCCAGTTCCAAGGTCAGTGACACACCACACTGATAAAGATGAGGGCCTTCTAATTTCAACAATGGGCAAAGAATTGGGGAAACATTCAAAGCATAATGAAATAAAAAAAGCCAAGAGGCGTGAAGCACTTGATACATATTGATATGGGCTACATAATGATATCAACAGTTAATCAATAGGTTTGAAATGTAAATAATAAAACACCAAAATACAAACATTGATTTTTCCGATGACTACTGGTGTCTCCTGATCCCAGACTCGATTCAAGCCAGCATCTGTAATATATGCTTTACATGTTATGACCATTTGGTTTGTAACCTACGGCAGAAAAATGAAAAAAGTAGGTCTCAAGCATAACATGAAATTTGCCTGTTTCATAAAATCTAAGAAAATTCTTATGTTCTATCAGATTTGGAATAAATTTCACTTGTGAAAATAATAGTGGCTAAATAATATATGCAATATATACAACAAACACCCTATAAAAAACCCTGAGAACAATCCCAGAAGTATATTTAAGTCCCAGGACATTTTTGTAAGTCCTATAAGTTCAGCAGTACTTATACATAAACACAGATGTCATCAATCAAAATAAAAGGAAAAGAAGAATTTATTTAATTAGAACTATTCTTCACTTACATTGCTACCTTTACACTTTGCAGCACTTATTTAAAAACCCTCCTTAAAGAATTTTGTATCCTAGCAGTATGTCTTTACCTTGGTTTCCTGTGGCTATAAAAAGGAGAAACATTCTTCTACTTCTCAGCCACAAAAATCCAAAGTTAGTAATGACAGAAAGAGAGAGAAGACATATCACAGAGAACAGCTACAGTTAGATAATTTGTTTGTCTATTAAATAATATGAACAATTCAAAACAGTTCTCCTGACATGAGAGTACTGTAAAACAGGTCTCAAGTATCCTTAAATGAAAAAAGACTGAGAACTGCCATACCAAAGGCAGCTTCAAACTAAGAAAATGACTGATGAAGTTGGAGATAGGACCTCCAGTGTCACCTCTGATGATAATTAAGCAGAAACAAACAGTAAATAGGGACCTTAAAGCACTGGATTAAGATTTTTTCTTGCTATTTCTTGGCATAGCTACATGTAATCAGTTTGTTATCAGCCTCTGTAGTGAAATACTCACCCCTTAGACCATTAAATAATAGACAGTATCGGAAGTCAATATACAAACATGCAAAAACCTATTAAATGACATGCAATATGTACCCAACGTGATATATGGAAAATAGCCTCAGCCATTAATAGATACATATTCAAAAAAGCAAATACTTCTTAATATCCTAGTTCAAACTGAAATGTAACAAAAATTTATGCTGAACACTCTGGTGTAAGGAAACAAAAATTGTCTGTGTGATGAAGGTCTGCTGTGAATTTCCCCTGTATGTTTTCTGCAGGTGTGGTTTAGTTATGAAGGATTTCTTTGTTATAAAACCATTATACAAACCATCTTTGCATTCAGAGTATACCTGGATTCTGCAAAAGACATTGGTATAAACACATAGCCAGTCTTAATTTTCTCTTGAAAGAGGGAAAGTTTATGATCTGAAATTCAATTAACTTCTCAAGTATGAGTTGCTTTGGAAAACAGGAATCTTTTGTCTCTCACACTTTTTGGAGAAACAGCCTAGTCAGATTGATGGCCATTCTGCCATTAGGTCTTCAAGGCTGAGAATAAAAAAACCTTTGTGGATTCTGTGATTTAGGAAACAACTGATCAGATTAATTCAGATCAGAAGAATATAAAAAAATGAACACTGATTATTAACCAAGAATAAACAAAGTTCCTTTCAGAAGAGAAGTCTGTAATCCAAGTTTAATCCTCCTGTGATCAACAGATTTATCTTCCATTCTCATGCAGAACTCCATTATTTACTATCATTTTTAACAAGTGTTCTACTGATTTAAACAAAATTACTTTCTCTTCTGAAAAATCATGATCTTTGTAATTTTTATTTTACTCAATATACTTACCTTTATAAGCAATGATGTAATTCTCTCAGAAGTATTGTAGTATTTTGAAACACGGTGAATCATTTGTACAGCCTTTATCAAGTTTGGTATTCCCTGTGTCATTAATACCTCAAAGCAGAGTTTCAAGAAAAAATTTACTTCCTATTCTTTGCAAATATATTTCTATTCTATAGACAACTTCTAAGTTATACCTTCCCTAATTTACATGAATCAGTCTTTAAAATGCCATGGCATCTAACCAAAATTTTCTTATGAAAAAAGATTAACCATGCTCAATAGATTTTTAAACCTCAACTAACAAGCACAATAAAAATATTTGATCATTGGCTAAGAAATCAGATTAAAGATGTTACAAGATAAAATAATTGTAATATCCTATTTTGATGGACAAAATTGAACACTGATTCAAAATATACAGGTTGCATTTTTTGGTGCAATAGGAAGCATTTTTTTAACAGGAATTGTCTGTGATGAATGCTTTTGTTTTCCTTCAGGTAAGGGTGCTAATGTACTTTCATTTTGATATCAATCTTTACATAAATTGTTTCATTCAGACACTTCAGAAGTCTCATGAAGAAATTGTCCCAATGTTAGTTTCATTAACAAATGCCTAATTCCTTCAAGCATCATATCAAAAATCTTAATCTTTCACATATTTTGTGAAATCAATGGTCATGTTGTTAAAATCATATGTGGCAATTACAAATACACAATAGCTCAAAAAAAAAAAAAAAAAGAAGGTAAAACATTATAATTCATTAAAATTACCAGGGACTTGACAAAGTTCAGAACATCAAGAAAGTAATTTGGGCAGTCACTCCTCAACAGAGCCAAGTTCCTGTAACTAACTTTGAATTGGAAATTCAAACTCATACTGAGAATAGACATAGAAGGCATTTGCATTTAGAAAGAGTGTGAAAGAAATGCTAAATGGTATAAAAACAACCACCTGTGTCCATGCTGTTCATCACCAACACCACGCCTGAAATGGAATCAGTGTTTCTATAGGTTTTCTTTTTCAATCCTTGACAAAAAATACAACCCTGAACACTGGACTGTGTAGAAATTTCTCTGATTCAAAGCCTCGAGTTAAATGTTCAGTCTGAATTTTCTTATGTTAACCTACTTCAGCTACAAATGCCAGTGGGTGATGCTACATACACTAAATGCAGTATTTTATGCACACACCAAATATCATCATAAATCCACATGTACCCCATTCCTAATTCACTAATATATAAAAGAGTTGTCCATGCAACTCTACACAGAATGAAGGTCTGTTTAAAACAGGATATATTTAGCCTTAAGCTGAATATCATAGAAAATCCTACCTAAATTAACTTGATCTCAGGAACATGATTAAATAGAAATTCATAGTATACAAATTGCTCCAAACTAATCAAAGAACTCTAATTATCCTGTGTTAATAAAATTATGAACTTTTCAAAGGGTTTGCACCCACTAATGTCTGTCTTAGTTTGTCATACAAATAATTTTATCTTAATAACACGTATGAAGTAGCTCATCTTTACATCCTGGTACCTGGCACCCTCTAGTGACACCTTGAAGAGCTGAAGACAAACAGCTTGGTAACACTGCTTATCATACTTGTCTCATACTATCCCATGCAAAATGAACTCTATGTCATATATTATCAGAGTCTTTTTGCTTCCCCTAAGTTAAAACTTTGTAGAAAGATCCTAAGCTGCCAGAGATTCAAAAAAAATGCAGCACTTCTGACAGAGGGCTGGAGGCATATAGGACCAAAACACAAAGGACTCAAAAACAAAGGAGAATGAGCACTATCCTTCTAGGTGATTTACTCCTTTCATCCTATTCTGCAATTATCATTAGGAAAATACACCTTTATAATAATTCATAGTTATTATACCAAATTACTAATATCTTGAGCTAGAACTGACAACCAGTTATCTAAATTCTAACTAGCTGCATAGGAGCAGATAATACTGTATTCTATATTGTCAAACCCATTTAGGATCTTATTTAGTTTCATTGTTTTCTACATTACTGAAATTCTGGAACTTTGGTTACAGTTATGTGATTATTGACACATAAAGAATTTTCAGGGGAAGACATTTGGAGATTTTTGTATTCTAGAATATGACCTGGTTTAATTGCTTTAAAAAATAATACCTGCAACAGGACAAAAATAATACCTGTAACAGGACTGACTTATTAGACAATCATATGTGTTTATGCATATTAACTTAACACATATTTCAAAATACAATATTTTATGAAATATGCAATAAACCAATACTTCAACATTTAGCTTGACAAGCTTTCAGAAAGATTAGAAATGTAAATTAGAAAATGTTACTTTTAAGTAAATATAAGGAAGGGAAAATTCATTTTGCTCTTGGATTTCTATGTAAATTCCTAAACTATGCATAAAGAATGGTGAAAGGCATACTTACAACATCAGTGGTATAAAGTGGCTGACAAATTTTTTCAAGTGTGCTTAGGTATTTCACATTATCCTTTGATTCATTTGCTGCATCTGTGATTTTGCCATCTAATTGTTGCCATGCCTAGTGGGAAAAGAATATTGTGGAAAACTTAATATGTAGTGAACTATTTCTTTAACTCGCACTCACTCGCCAGAAATAAACTTTGGTAAATTAATTTTTAAGAGGCATTGTCAAAGCAGGCAATAAAAGTTAATTTATTGTATTTATTATACATATAATATATTTTATGTTCATTTTTGGCTGTATCCCTGAAATACCTTGTTATTTACCTGAATACATTCAGTACACCAACATCACATCTAAATTTTCCTCTTTTAATTCTCCTCGGCAAATCTCTCTTAGATGAAATAAAAAAAAATCAAAAAAACCTTTACAGTAAAAAAAGCAGCATAAAAAAAGAAAAAGAAATTACCTTTAGGGTTTTAGAATGTGCAACTTTCAGAACGTTAATAACAGCTTTACAGTTTTCTCCTTTGATCTGTTCAATAATAAAGTTCAATTTAGCAGACATATATTTCCAGTTCTCCAGTTCAGTCAGTGGACCTGAATCCTTGGCTTCTCTGATTAGCTGCTTACTCTCAACCAGAACCTGTGACCCAATTGAAAAAAAAAAAAAAAAGAGAATGTCTACTACAGCAAACAGTCAAGTCATCATAGAGAAGAAACATTCTCAAGGAAACTCAGTTAAAAAGGAATGAGTTTGCAGTTACTGACACATGAAAATGATTCCAATTTGGAAAAGCTTTCTGAGTCTGAATTGACCTAATCATATTCTTAAACTGAAATTAACTCAAATTAATACATACACTCAACTGCTCTCATACCCAGGGTGAATATCAGGATATACAGCTAAGTCTTTCTTTAATCAGAATCTATGGACTGAAATGCACCAAACGTAACTTTGTTTGTCCACAACTTCAAGAACTGGTTTAATAAAAATATTAGATATCAGTCATAAATGTACCTATTTGTACACTGATAAATGTGCAGTCAGCTCTTTTTAAGTGTCTTTTACGTATTTATTCTTGTGAGCCAAACACACTAAAGAGAGTATGCCTTGTAAGCAGAGTATGTCACTGTCTACCCAGATTTGTATTTTGATGAAGGAGTCTCTCTTTTAGCATCTTTGATAACTGATTCCTTACCATGCAAGACTTATGCAGGATAAAATATGCCCTGCTGGGCCTGATCAAAAATCTTTCTAAGAGCAGTATTTTCCACCCCGAGTGGCAGCAGAAACTTAATAGATAATGTACAGCTAGGTATGCTCTATATACATACATGGACCTCACCAATCTTATTAGTCCTGCAACCCTTTGTTTTCTTCTTACTATTTGTGTATTAAGCGTTCAGGAACTCTTATTCTTGCTAGAATGCAAATTCCTAGGCTTAAGGACTATCTGCTTAACTTCACTTGTGTGTAAAAGCAGAGCTCTTGTGATAATTTGGGTGGAGATGGAGCTGAATTTGGCTAACATCAGGCAAGTCTCACATGTAATCTATAAATATTTATCCATGAATTGATGCATTAAAAAAAAAAACCACCAATAACTTACACGTTCAATTTGTTTATACCATATCATAAGTACTTCCTCTAGCTGGTGAACCATGTCATAATTGTCAGCAGCTGCATTTATTTTATCAAAGGTCTGGAGTTCAGAAAATTCAATGTAATCTATTTTTTTCAACTCAACTGTTCCTTCAATGCTTGCTGCAGCACCTGAGAAAAGTTTTACAATTACAATATAGAACCAATTAAGACTTTAAAATACATTTCCACCTGTCAAAGCAATTTAAATTTGAAAATATACATCTGCAGTCAGTGTTGTTTCAATATAATAGCACTTTACTGCACTCACATAAAATATAAATATCTGATTTTAAATGCAGTGACACTCCTTAAAAGTAATGGCACTATTTTCTTAATAAACAAGTATGTATGATGCAAGTAATTGATAATTTTATTTTTCCTTGCAGAATGTGAAAAGTTCCTTATCTGTATACTATTGCCTTTAAATGGAAATTCTTAAGCAAAATTCCTCTAGTTTTTTTTAGTAAATGCAATGCTTACCTCCTAAAAATGAAATATATTTGTTAATTGTTTCCACAAAATTCTGCTTGTCTTTTGTATCCTCTTTGGACTGACCTAAATTACCCCAATTACTTGTTTCAAGGATAGCAGGGAGAAAAACCTTTTCTATTACATCCTTAACACCAAGTAGGAGTCCATCAGAGGCATCCAAAACACCAAAGGAAATTTCCTGCAGTATAAAAATATTTTTGTTATCAAAGCAGTAACTTACACTAGAAACACTATTATAAGTTCAGTGTATTTTTATAAAAGCACCCCCAACATGCCAAAGAAAACTTTAATTTAAGCAGAAAAAATCATTACATAATATACTTACAGTGTGCCCATAAGATAGTACTTTCACTAAAAAAGGGAAGTCAATAATTATTTAATATAGTTTTAAAAAGCAGTCTAGTTATGCTTTTGTTACATCAGTTATTTCTCTATCACACAGAGCTTGGAAATTTTTAAATAGTAGGAAAACTGCCTCACTCACAATTAGGTACTAATTCATACAAGGCAAATAACAAAAAACTCTCTGAAAGTCCTTATCTAAACTTATATAAGAAGCAATTATCTGACTAAATATATATTACTTTGAATCAGGCTAAATTTTTTCCTACTCTCCAAAACACAACTTTACAGGGTGTAATATTCCAATATTTTAAATGTCCTTCAAATAAGCAAGTATTAACATACATCATGTAACAAACTTCCTAGAACATAAATTTCCTTTCCTTATCTCTTTAGCATTTGGAATTAATTGGGAAGGAATCTGATGCAAAAGCAATATTTATGACAAATACTAAGGTTCTTGATAAAGACAGACCTTGTATCCTACTTCTAATAGTATTTTTTCCCTATCACCTTCTTAGCTCTCAAAACGAATGAAGTATTTTAATATGAAATATAGCATGTAAACCAGTAATGGATTTTCTGTAAGAAGAATTTGAAATATTAACTACAAGATATATATGTGAAACTATTTGTTATCAATTTACAGTCCCTTAAGCACTGCCCAAATATTAAGACACGTAGCTACAAACAATGATGAAGCCCACACTTTATGTAAGAATTTGTCTTGTAAAGCAGAAAATCTCATGCCACATAATCCACACAGGATAAATGTGAATTTTGTATTTTATTTATCAAAGATAAGTAAACCAGGAAGGCACAGGTAAACTTTTTGTCTGCTGGTATTTGCCATAAAGTCTTCTCAGTGTTTCCCTGTAGCTTAGGGATTTTGATCACAATTAAAATATACTCAGTGGCTTTAACCTCTGCAAAAATATCAAGGAGAATGAGAAATTAATGCTTATTTCTTTAACAAGACTCCTGTAAGACACTAAATTCACAACTATTTGCTGCACCAGTACAGCTACTGGTTGTTTACCCCAAATGGAGAGCAAAGCAGTCACCAGTAACTTTAGTTATGTGATAGTGGAGAAAAAAAAAAAAACTGAAATGAGAAATAGCTGCTTTTAAAGCTTTTAGTTTTTAAAATCTATGAGAGAGTACCTCATGTATAGTTTTGTCATTTATGGAGGTGTCATTCTTATAGCGCACAAAATATAAGCATAGTCCATTGATCTTGTCTGGTGGCTTGTCTACATAAAATTGGAACATTTTATTTCCTTTTTCAACACCTGGAATTATCCGACCACACTCTGAAAAGGAAAACCATAGGTATGACTCTTTTTAAAAGTGAGGGTATTATAAAATGCTTAACATCAATATAAGGAAATAAAATTGAACATACAATTCATTTATTTTCTTCTTTAGTAAGAGAACAAAAACCAGCATAATTTGTAACTGTAATTAATCAAACTGTTAGAAATCTACACCAGATGTAAAACATGTATCTTACAAACCTATTTTGGCACATTGTAATGCTCCGAAAAGGGAATTTGCTCAGGCCAATCATTCAGAAACAACTTGCTGGTGACTAAGCTACTTTATTTTCATTTATCTTACCTAAAAAGATGTCAGGTCTAAGTGAGAAAAGAGAGACTATGAGGTGGCCTCAGGTCCTCTGTGGATATATTCCTATGCAATTTGATAGTTCAATATAAAAAGGTAAGGGAACAGCGTGTGCAGTGATTAGAGATTCTTTAGGGATTTCAGATATTAAATGCTAATTCTGTACCAAGCATGTAGAAACTGAAAAATTTCAAATATTTATAATAAATGAAAATTTAGAGAAAAGTTTTATGAAAATGCTTTCTAATGAACTGGGGGCAAAACTCATTTATGAAAATGCTAAAACCACTTCAGTATTTCAGGAGAACTTCCTACAGCCTTTCTTTTAGGAATGGGTAATACTGAGATTTTTTTTCCCTAAACAATTTGACTTGAAGCCGGCACTTAAAATATGAATTTGCAGTTGTCAGAGCAAAAGGTTACAAAATTCTGACCAACCTGTAGCAGATTTAATTTGGAGAAATCTCAAACAAAATGAACAATAGAATGCACTATTACATCTGCCTGTATTGTACTGTTAAACATTTACCTACTCCTCGTGGATCTCCTTCTTGATAAAAAATTTTCAGAGATTTCGTTCCTCCCTTGGCAAAAAAGGAATCAATGGCACCTAACTGTTAAATCAAAGGGTGAATACTTGTTACTCAAAATATTTTTATATGCCTTTAAGACATGCAAAACTAATTTGACCATGCTACTATTTAAAGTTTTGTTGGCATGCAATGTTTATCCTCAAATACTGTAAGAAAGTGCCCAACGCAGCCCTTGTAGTGAGATCTCCTGTTTCCTCCCCATCAGAAAAAAGTTCACAAGTTTAGCAAGCAAGGATGTATGGAGATGCACCACCCATTCAGGAACTAAGGATACACTACCAGAAGTGGTATAATTCTTATGAGCATGGTTTTTCCCCCGAAATAAACAAATGTTAAAACTGAATCAGAACAGTGATAGGAAAATGTGTGACACCTGGGTGGACAGAATTTAAAGCCACCCTTGTGAGAAGACAACATTGCATGAAAATAAAAGAAGTAAAAGCAAGCCAGCTCTAGAAGTGCATTTCACTTTAATTAATAGGCACCAGTGAATAACAAGTCTAAACAGAGAAAAATACGTTTTAAAAACCTGACCCC
This sequence comes from Petroica traversi, assembly GCA_025920805.1. Taxonomy (NCBI): domain Eukaryota; kingdom Metazoa; phylum Chordata; class Aves; order Passeriformes; family Petroicidae; genus Petroica; species Petroica traversi. The sequence goes on from JAHLSL010000010.1 coordinate 19,924,796, forward strand.
AAAATAGCAAAAGAAAAAAATCATTAACATTGATTGCTCACGTTGAAAGCTCAGTAACAAAGAGCAGGAAAAAGATAACGTTGAAAGCTCAGTAACAAAGAGCAGGAAAAAAAACCCACTACTACAAAAAGCACTTCAGTTTGTGAGAAAGAGGAAGACAAGTTGGGCTTGCATAATTCTACACAGGAGGTAAGATGGGAGCTGTCCCCACAGCTACTGATTCTGCAAAGAGCTGCTGTTTCAAGCCCATGTGGTACTCACACACCCATTGTGTGAGTATATATGCAGGCTAACACTTTGAAGGGCAAAACCTAACTCATGAATATCAAAGACATATGTATCTGGGAATTTATTAAATGACAATTTGTTGAGGGACAATGTTGACACAGCCCCAACAGCCTAAACTCTTTATAAACTAAAACTGGCAGCAAGAAAACTTTTCAACCACAAAAATTTTTCAGATGGTCTGGGTGACAGCCAAAAAAAACCCCAACCTGAACCAAAAAAACCCAAAGAGAAATAAACAAACGGAAAAACCAAAACCCAATACAAAATCCCCCCCCTCAAGATCCCAAAACAAATGTCTGGATTAGTCAAACTTGGTGTAGAACAGCAGTTTCACATTAAAACTATATATCATTTAGCAAATATAAAAAAGGATCAATACTTAGCATATCTCTATACTGTGTAAGCAGAAAAAAACCCCAAACTAGGCTAAGTGCATTTTAGGATATAAAAGTATCAATAAACAAAAAAAACCAAACCAAAACAAACAAACAAAAAAAACCCCAAACAAATTTGGAGTAAGACTAAATTTGGCTTGTAACTGTAGAACTGAAGTTCTAAGAATTTATTTGTTTTATCAAAGGAGATATCATCTGGCTGAGTTTTAAATGCTAAGACAAATCTCTCTTAACAGACAAAAATGACATAAATCAGATGCAATAACAGTCAAATAACAACAATGCAATCAGAAAATTGAGTCATATCTTTTCATAATAGCCATACTGAGTTTTGATAAGCTACTAAAAGCACATTTAACTGTTTCCTCCTGTTTGTTTAATCACTTTGAAACATCATGAAAGACAACACTAAACACACAAAAATAATAAAAGCTTTCAGAAGTTCCACAGGTTTGACACACTCTACAGCACAGCTCCACACACTTTACAAACCCACTTAACCCAATCTTTTCAACATCCAAACATAAATAAAGCGCTCAAAACTGAAATTGCTTAGTGGGTCTTTCAAACATTTTTATAGTATTTAAATGGTGCAGGATTGATCTTCCTTCTTATTACTAACAAGACACTAATTTTCAAAATATTCCCATGAAGTTGCACATTTTTGCAGAATCTTTGGAATTTCAGCAAGAACTTGCTTAACAAAAAAAAGTGATCATAACTAGAACATAATCATATCACTGATTGGAACTGGTAGATGTGGAAAGAAACCCTTTGGTCAAAACAACAGCAGTATTTATAGTCTCCTTGAGGAAAGAAAGATGAAAAAGCCACAATCAAAAATCTTGGGGATATTTGCAAACCTGCCAGGAAACTTAGCTGAAAAATTTAGTCAGAAATCCTTTCAGATTAATTGTGTGCCTTAGTAATTACATTTTCAGGCAGAAACAATCAAAAAGATGGATAACACTTCCTATTGATGGGGTAATCTGCTACATATTTTACCTAATAATTTAAACCATCAGGCACACAGAACAGACTCACCGAAGGGACGTCCAGCATCAGTTCTTCCACAGTAGGTACATCTAAGCCCACCCTGGCACTGAGAACTTCAAATATGTATTTATATGAAGCATCAATTTTTGCTCTTCGACTTTCTCTTGCTTTTTCATATTGAATCTAAAATATTAAACAAGACTTTTAAGCTAAAAATACACAAAGTAATCACAACAAAGACCTGCTACTTAACTTACAACTAAGGCTGAAATCTACTGTCTTGTATTTATGGCTATAAAATGCCCTAATCTTTAAAAATACCTAAATTTTCAGAGGCTAGCAGAAGAACAAATTGTTAAATATTATTACAAGATGTGAGGTCAAATCTGAGGATATTTCAAGGAAACACAAACATTAAAAATAGTACAGCTAGATTTTAAGATTTTTATGTGACATAAACTAGTTTCCTTGCTCAAGATCAAAATTTCAATTTATTAAATTAATACAGAAAGGTTAAATACATCCATTTAAAATAAAGTATCTGGGGTGTGTAAATATTTGCAGGAACTAAAGTGAATACAGCTTTGCTCCAATGTAAATAATTCAGTTAATACCTCCTTCTCTCTACCTCTATTACTTAAAAATTTTAAAATATTACTAACATGGAAAAAAAATGCACTTTTTGCCAGAAATAATTTAGTAAAAGAACTGAGTCTAAACAAAAATAAATAAATATATAAAATTAATTATGAATCTGAACCGAATTTAATAATTTGAGAAAAGAATCAGAAACTTATAACCTTTTTTGCTTTGAAACTTTGCACGCTTGGAACTCCACTAGGGCGGTAAAACTTGGTTATACTTTGACTTTCAAAGGAACGAGAAGAAGAGGAAAGGCTCGCCAGTCGTTGAGAGTGAGAAGATTTAGCAACATCTTCTCCAGTGATAGAACCTTTTTTATTTTTTGGTACCCCCGCCATTCTGAAATCTGAAATTTGAAAAAAGAAGATTATGTTTATAATAATCCAGATATTTCAAGCCTGCCTTTTCCAGAAGACAGGAGCATCACAAAACTGACTTTCCAGGTATCTAAACTTAATAGTCTCATCAATTCCTCTTCCAGTTCTTAAAATGCCAGACACTTATATACATTTTAATTACAGGTTATAAATGTCAAGGTGAAGATCAGGATATTTTTGAAAAACAATTTTTCGTACACATGTGTTTTGTGAACACCTTTCTATATAATGAATACACTTCAAAATACAAATCATTTCAGTACGTATCCAATTGCTAAGAAACAGAAGTGGTTTTGAATGCAAATTACTTCTTTAAATTTTGGGTTCTAAAATATATACTCAAATTCAGCAACTGAGCTTACAAAAAGACTTGCATAGAAAGAAATTGCTATTCTGCTCAGTGTACTATTATAATAAGGATCAAGACAACTATCAAGAATTTTTTAGTCGTTCATTTGAGGCCAAAGGGCAGCCTAGCACTCTTGTAACAGTGTTATATGCTCTCTTAGACACTATCACCTGATTCAGGAAATAAAAAATCAAAGATAAGGCTGACATGAAAAGCAACAGCTGGTAGTACATTACTAGCTCCTTATTTTTGCCCATGTAATAGGTGACAAATTTTCTGATGTTCTGTGGTATGCAATCACCTGCCATAAAAAATGTTCACCTCTTTTCTAAAGTAAAAATACCAGCAAAAAGACAAAAAACAAATTTAGGCAAGCCGGGGGAAAAAAAAAATGCGATGTAAATTAATTATAGTTATTTCTTTTTATTCATGTTTCTATGACTAGCTTGGTTATCTACAAGGTTAGCAGTGGTATTTTCCTCCTTGATTATTCCTCTCAGGTGGAATAGATTGGATGTTAATTTCCTTGCCTTTGAATTGGTTTGCTTTGAGCGAATACTTTCCTCTAAAGCACAGGGTGACAGAGGTGGGGCTCTCGCTGCTTTCCTTAAAAAAAAATGCACAAAGAGCACATTATATCCTGGCATTGTCCCTGGCTCTCCAAAATCAGTACTCAGGATACTTGGCAGTTCAGGGAGATCCTCACGCTTTTCAAAAAGCTCTATGAACTCCAGCTGCCTACCTCTCCCGGCTGGAATAACAAACATGCTTTTATGTCAAAAAACTCCTTTCCTTTCCTCCAGGATGCCCCAAACCTTCTCTACATGACCTGTTCATTCAAGGGAAGTAGGTCTGGCTTCCAGCATGTATCATCTTAGGAGGGTTGAAGGAGGATGAGGTGAGAGAGGGAAGGAGAAGCGGAGCATTCCCAAACATTGAGAACACAGCCTTTTGAAAAGCCGAGCTGCCTTAGCCTGCGCTTCAGCTTTGGCAGAGAGATGCAGGCGAAGATCGCCACTCACCTGGCCGGAGCGGCGTCTCCTCACAGGGCGGGCAGCGGGCAGCTCCCCCC